>BCKE01000015.1:45061-450314 GCA_001600495.1 Pilasporangium apinafurcum | reverse complement strand
GCCAGAGTTACAACGGGGAGAAAAGAATGTAGGAAAAGTATCTGTGGATACTGGTGGGTCAATAGACTTTTCAAACGGAGAGTCGGTCAACTTTCTAAACGCGTCCACATGGTTAGGTCGTATTCTGGTAATCACCAGTAAAACCTAGCAACTGCAGTGTGACCGACGCTCATTGCTCTCCAAACAAGAACGCACTGACCAAATTCGGAATTTGCTCTTGACTGGCACATGATTCAGCGACACATGGTTTACATAGTATCGTTAATGCCAAAATCTCTTGCAGAAATATTGCGAGTTGTTGTTTGATCTTCTTTTGGTCCATAAACCAGAGCATCGACGGTGTCGGTTGTGTCTTGCCCCAGAGAACGTGGCTGAACGCTCTGATGCAATATTTACACTGGTTTCTACTTCCGTTGGTGTGACTAGTCTGTGTGACGCGGTGGAGCTTGGCACGCAGCTGAATGAAATCGTCGACTGAGCGTTCCTTTCGCATATCTGATCGCTGTAAGCCACTGACACGATTCTCATTGCTATTGATTTTGTGTAAGTTCTGGTTCGTGGGGATCCGATTTTTTGAGTGTGGAGTCATGTAGAAATCGATCACGAACTTCCGTTTGCCGTCCCGTTCGATCGTATCGTTGATTTCAAGTTTATCAATCTTCTTCAATCGTGCCAGCAGATCCATACAGGGCGAGTATTTCTCTGGCAGGAGCAGCACTTTGTCCAGCGGCTGCAGACGTTGCATGACAAGAGGGGCTTCCATCATACTTGATTGTGCTGGGAAAAATAAATACGACGTCTGTGCGTTTTCGAGCAACTTTTAAAATGTTAGCCACAAACCCGAGCTTTGAAAAAGCCATCCTCCCAGTGGGTAACGTGTTCACACGAATGCTCATCTCGTTTTTTTCTGCTTGGAGGAATTATGGACTTTCTTTGACTCACTGTTGGATGACCTGACAAATTTCCAAGCAGGTATAAGTGCCAATGACGGTGCTGGAAACCTCGTCGATGCACCATTTCTCATGCTAGATTGTCTCATGCGTTCCAATAACCTACACTTTTTCAGGATCCAACAGGATTGTATGGTGAATAAGCCTGACGACAGACGATAGCAACTCATTGGTGGTGCTTCGTTCACGTTCAGAGCGCATATGAGACAAGCTCTTTATCCAACATCACATGAAAAAGTAGTGAAGGGAATCATCAATGATGCTTTGCGCGTCACCTGTTTTCTATTGGTGCTTGGGAGCAGACGAGCAAGGCAGAGCCAGAGTTGTCATCAAAAATGTGTTGCATGAGGCGCGTTTTTTTCAACTAAAAACAAAAGACATTCAGCCTGGAACCACCGTTTGTGCATTGTCGAATCGTGGATGTGTGGTGGCTAAGCACCCGCTTGCCTGCGTTTCTTTAGTGGAAACCAAGAAATTTTTCCATGCATGAGTGAATGGTATGATATGAAAACCAGATTGAGGATAAGGCAGCTAAAATCAAATGCAAACAAAAAGAAAACTATCTCATACAACTTATTCACATCCAGGCAGCTCGAGTTTCATTTTTTTGTTTATAATAATAAATCTATCGTCTATTCTTTTATCGTATCTATCGACGTTCCTATTCAAGATGTCTGAGCTATAGCGAGTAAATCGCTAACCAGCTCCGGTATCCGTTCTTGACTTTCGCATCGTGGGCATGCACTGGGTTTACACAGCAGCGCGAGCGCCAATACTTCATTCGTAAACTGCGCTAGTTGCCGCTGAAGCTTCTGTGTCGATGTAAACCATGGCATCATTGGCGTCGGTTGACCCGTTCCGGTGAGGATGTAGTTGACGACTTTGGTGCAATACGCACATTTCGTACTTGCGCCATTGTGGCTAGCACGCGCTTGGCGATGCAATCGCGATCGAAAGTCGATGAATTCGGATAGTGTGCGCTCTACCCGGAACGCTGGTGTACGCGTACTACCACCACTGATAGTTGCCTGCTGCGAGTGAATTTGCTGTTTCTGGTTGGTCGGGATGCGATTTTTTGAATGAGGCGTTAGATAAATATCGATCATAAACGCATGACCGTTTTTGCTTTTAGTGCTGTCACTGATCTCGATATGATCGACTTTCTTGAGTGTGGAGAGCAGGTTCATGCAGGGGGAATACTGCTCTGGCAGGACCTCCACGTGTTGCAACCGCTGAAGCATCGACAACGCGTTCGCTGTCATCGGTGTTGTCGCTGGCATGTCTGTAGTTTGGTGGCCCGTCGCACTCTGGACCAAGTAAATTTGCGAATGAACGGTGGCGAGGCGCCAGAGTTGTCAGATTCTTCATAGTAAATTTCTGAAGGATGGGCATTCATTCCTATTCGTTTATTTGGACATGATAACTGTTCTGTAATCTTTGGACATGAGCGTGGCGACAACGAACTGGTAAGAATTAGTGAATTGAGGGAGCAGATGGGCGCATCAGAGAGAGAAAATAAAAAGGTCGGAATCTCTTCACTTGATTCATCCCGATATTTGTCAGTTAGATGTGACTTGGGGATTGGCTGACCAAACGGTGGCTGAAAAAAGTGATTGCGTAAAGAGCAATGCATGTCACAACTTGGTAGCATTATTCTAGTGTTCGGAGTGGTAATGCAGGGAGATGCATTCACATTCACTCCTTCAAATTCCTTCAGACTTTGGATCGAATTGACTGGTTGGAACGTAGTCGAAAAGACCTATGACACCACTTTACGTCATCATCACCCATATATTTCGCCTCGAGATGCTATTTTCTATTGGTGAAAACGCTGTGAGTGCAGGTTTGTGCTATGCGTAATCCAAAGTGGGAAAGGAAGCAATTGCGTTTCTCCTGTAAGGGATGCGAATTGCTCCTCATACGCTTCGTCTTTTTTTGTCGAAGAATCGTAATGGCCCTTCGTTCTTTATCCACAAAAAAGTTTATATTTTTTTTTGTTATGAGCCATGTCAGTCTATTCATCGCTCTACATCAGCCTCTATGTTTCTATTCCATTAGGGAATATGCATTAAATAAGCACTTGCCTCGGAGCTTTCATCTATGCATGGCGCTACTGTGCAACGCGCACGTTTGCTTCAATCGCAAACGCAGATAAATATTAGTAAAGAGAGAACCGTGGGACGCTTATCACGCAGTTCTCATCGTGTTGGATGCCACAGCTTGTTGCCCAAACAGAAATGCCGTGACAATTTCAGGCACACGTTGTTGCGTAGCGCAGTTACGGCAGACACTCGGCTTGCACCCAAGTGCAAACTGCAGCACGTCTGTAAGAAAATGGGTCAATTCGCGCTTGACACGGTCTTGCTTGTAGAACCATGTCATCAATGTGCTTGGCTGCGTCTTGCCCGAAAGGATGAAATTTGTGAATTTTTCGCAGTAAGCACAGCGATCGAACGTGTGACTGTCACGCACTTGTCGATGCAGATTGTTGCGCAGCTCCGTGAAGTCCTTAAACACCCGTGCCATGCGGAAATCGGGTTGGCGTTCGAGGACGGGAGTATCGAAATTGTCTCGGTTCGTTGGGATGCGATTTGCTGATCCCGGTACAAAGTAGATGTCGATGATGTATTTGGGTAATTCCCCTTCACGTTCCAACATCTCGCTAATCTGGATCCGGTCGATCTTGCGCAGACGCACCAATAAATCCATACACGGGGTATACTTCTCTGGAAGTAGCGGTACTTGATGCAACGACTTGAGTCTCACAAGACGTTTTTGTTCAGTCACATCATCATTAAGCGTTGGTCGGGATAACGTGATGATAGCCATTGCTGCTTGACAGTTCTTGGACAGTTAAACGTTGATGAGGCGATAGAAATGCTGGGAAAGTCGCTTGGGTGGCTCTTGGAACATTCAGAAATGAACTTTTTTGGGGTCGCAAACTTGAGCGGGAGTCAAGTGGGCGTCAACGTCAACAGCCGCTTGCGAGCGTAGCTGGGACAGTCTTCCACTCATCTAATAAACACCGACACTTAAAATGTTTCGTCAGCATCATTGGGTGGCACGCAGTGGTGTAGCACACGCGACAAGCGCCATGGGACGAAAAAAATTGGCCGTCATCTTCGACTTTGTTTGCGCGCCCCTGGCTCACGTAAAGAACGTGCTGATCACGGTGATGACGTAGCAGCGTCAGACAGGCCATGGATTATGTATACTATACGTATAGTCCTTCATTCGCTTCCGCAATGTGGGACGATGTCCTACATTTATATTCTGGGACACCAAGTGTGACATTGAGTGCGCGTAAACAATCTTTATGGAAATTTCGTTCGCCAAGTCTTTGAGAAATTTCTCGTTAAAAGGCAAAGCAGTTTGATGGAGACCTCGTGGGTGGAAAACTTGCTGAACATATCACGAAACTTTGTGTGATCGTGTTGCGCGTTGTACTCGCCATTTTATCGAATACCATGAGTAATGTACTGGGCTTCCAAAACTTCTTGGCTATGCCGCATCAATGCGTTTTCGATAACGTGCAGCTGTTGACGAAGAGACCAGTCACGCAACTCTTTGTCACAAAGCCCCAAGTGATGAAACCCACTGACCACAATGACAAATACAAACTGACGAGACTCAATAAATATATTTTACTTATGGGCTTTTCTCTAACTCCAGATGAACATGGATAATATGCGGCCGTTCGTTTGCTTTCTCCATCTCAATCTAGAAAGAAAGTATGGATGAAATCGAGCGTGTCGCAGCATACAATGCACCGGTATCCATTCATCGCATCCTTTTGTCTTAAAGTCCTTAGAGAACATAGTGGTTCCGCATGAATTGCTCCACAAGCACTGGAATGACATCAAACCCAGTGCAGCTCTCAAATCGCGGGCACGTATCCCCAAACTGTCCAACCGTCAACTGCAATAACCGATTGATGAATGTCGTAAATAATTTCTTGCGGGCCTCCTTGCCTGTCCAAAGTTTGACAAACATGCGGGGTTGCGAGTAACAATGGCCGACGAACGGTCGAAACGATTCGCAGTATCGACACGTGGTTGTCGTCGTGAGATTGTGCTCTTTCTTGCAATACTTGGCGACTTTGCGACGCAGCGTCTCAAATTCAGTGAATCGTCTCTCGACTCGGTAATCAGGTTCTTTGTAGATTGTGCGAGTGCTTCGGTTCGTTGGAATGCGATTGACGTGGTACTTGACAAAGACATCTATGACGTAGAATACGACGCCATCGACCACCTTGGTCTCATTGATCTCGATGTGATCGATGCGCTTCAAAAACATGAGTGGTGGTGAATACCGTCTTGGCCAGACGCACTTGGGTTTTAAAATCGGCACACTCGGTGGGAGTCGTCGTGGTTCAGTGGTGATGTTCCCAGTGGTAGTCAGCACAATGTACTGCGGCTGCTGGTGTAGTCGTGCCTTTTCAGTGACTAAAATTGCATCGTCTGCATCGAGTTTCGCATTGCTTGAATCAATTGGGTCCATGGGTATGCACATGTTGTTGGCGATTCCAATTAAGATGGATGGAATACCTTTTTGTGATGTATGTATGTTTTGCTGCCAGATGGAAAATGTGGATGAATATTCAACCACAGCGACAGTCACGTAGAGCTCTGGATTTGGTTTTTTCAAGAATGGTGTGTGTGGTGGGATAGTAGTCGCAAGAAAGAAAAGGCGAACGGACGGACGAGATCCAATGCTCCTGGCCAGCCAGGTACCCTTTTTTTCTCCAGAAGCCGTTATTCCATCCTAAGCTTGTGTGTTATTAAATCAGTACATCCGGACCAGTAAGTGGGTGCCGGAGAAACAGACGCTCACCATAGAGGCTCGACAAAACACGGATTTAATTGTGGTACATTAGAACAGAATAAAATACAAAAAAAATACGGTTGGGACATGTCACCCATTCACCTCCTCCCCCATAGAGTAGCCAAGTGGGGAGGTCGAAGGGTAGAAAACAGCGCTTTCCGAATTTTAATTTGGTTGATGTGATTTATTTTTTTGAATCTCCCTCCTAGCAGCCGTTTTCGTGGCCAGGCAAACGATGGGGGGAGAGTGCCAGATGCAAAAAAATTGTCCCACCATGTTGCTGTTTGTTTACCAGGAGCTCCATGAGGTCTTCCCACCTTCGCTTGTACATGCACGTGCGCGGAAGTTTCTTTTTGCTCAGGTGCTTCCACCTGCTTCAACTTCTTTTCTGTCACCACTGTATGTCGCCGAGTCTCAGAGCTGTGTCACACATGGGCGACTCACTCGCAATGCAACGCTGCCGCTGCATTGTATGCCTAGCTCGTCCACTGGAGCTACATTTAATGCTCTTTGTCGAAAATTTTGGTGCAATTGTTTTGTGATCGTTTGACAGCATGAGAAATTGTTTCTTTTTAGGTTCCATTTTCGTGATATTGCGAAACGACTTTGCTTGAGTGGATGTGGATGCGGTTGAATCATGATAGTGTTGTGACATCGGCTTTTAAAAGCCCTCCACGTCAGTAACTATGCGCCACTACACCCATTTCGTGGCAGTGGCGCTGAACTTTATTTCTGGTTTTCTCACCCCAAACCAACGTCCGTCAGTGTGCAAAAACACTCGCGATCTTTGAACTACAACCATCTTCCTCCTGCTCACCTATTCACAAGAAAGCTTTTGCTACTTGCGTGCAAGGGAGATCTCTGTACCTTCATTGTTATTAAGTGTGTCTGGCGATATTTCTTCAATGTGTTTCAGCATACGTCAGTAAACAGACGCAAATAACAGAAACAGACCCATCCTTCAGCTGGTGTATTGCTAGGAATGGGTTGCAAATCTGATCGTGTTTCTTGTTGGTTCAAAGTTGAGTCCAGGACAACCCGCCAGTCAGTCAGTCGCTAGTTTTGTGTAGCAATATATCAGACTAACTGCTGTTTTATTATGACGAAATTAATTGATTTAACGACAATTAAGTATCTTTTTTATTTTTCTTATTCTACACATCACACGTGACCCATTGGCAGCCATGACGTGGTCTCCAGTTTTTTGTTCTTCTTTTTACATAATGTATGCATGAGTATGTCCTCCTGTCGCCAAAAAATGCAGTGGTGTTGGCTGCTGGCGTTCATTCTATTTTTGTCGGTGTCTTTATTCTCCTCATTCCTCGACTCACTATACTGTTATCGACAGGATCCTTCCGACAACAAAATGTGTTGCTCTTCGTTCAATCGTTGGGTAGTTCAATGCTACCCTTCTCATTAGGTAGTATCAGCCCCCAACATGGATACATGCAAGAACAAGATACTCTTGCGTGAGCAAGGAAACAGGCGGCCTATATAGCGGCCATGTTCCACACTTTTTCAATGACTCTTCCTCTCCATTAAAAATAAAAAGTTCCCATGCAGAAAGTGCTGTATGGAGAAGTACAACTCTATGTGGAGACGTGGCGGCTTCTTCTGGCGAAATATGGCAGCACTCACATTTCTCATCGCCAGTTTGCCATCACCTGCTCAGCTAGATAGTCCTCTATCGTGCTGAGCCGTTGGGTATCGTCATTTTGTTTTAAGAGAAACGTATGGGTGGTGAGTGGGAAAACGTGTCCCATTCTGGCATCACCCGTGCGAACGCGCCGGACTGTTCCTGGTGGCAAGTGCTGATGGCTGCATCGTCTAGAAGAGAGAAATCAGGTAAAAAAAACAGCGTGCTCCTCCACCCACGGGGAAATTTTTTCACCAAATGGCTTCCAAATCGAATCGAATGGAACTGAAATTTTTTGGCAATAAGTTCCTCGGCTGAGTGTCTGGAACGACTTGGGCACCCTACATATGTGGCTCGAAGCTTCGATGCTGGGAGTCGATGGAAAATGGGGATGGAAATGTGTATAAATAATTTCTTGCCTTGTTATCACATTCGTGTAATGAGAAGCACTGGGTCATTTTCGCAAGCAAATCTAATTCAATTGATCGATGACGCTGCGTTTCTTGAGAAACTGCACCAGACGCTTGGGAATGTGGTCGAATCCCTCGCATTTTGTGCTTCGTTGACCATCGCCAGGACGTCCGACCGCCAGCATAAGCATGCGATTGATGTATTCCGTCGCTGCAGCACGTCTGCGAGTTTTGCTGGTCCAAATCCGATCCAAAAACCGCGATTGATAATTCTGCTCATTGATAAATCCGAGAATATCGTTACAGTAACAGCAGAACTCGCCCTGCGGCAATGGCTGCTGTGCATGCACCCAGACATTGTACTGTAGCTTCTCAAATTCTTTAACGCTTATCTCCAATCGGTAATCCGGTTGGTGCTGTTGTACCTGCTGATCGTCCAGTGACGTCGCTGTACAATATGACTCGATTGATAACCGACGAGTGGAAGACTCGATCGATAAGCGGCTGTGCGTCGACGCGCGATTTGTCGGAATCCGGTTCTCTGTTCGCACTAAATAGACCTCGATTACTAAGTGGTTCTCACTTTGGTGCCGGGTGATGTTGGTCACTTCGACGTGGTCGATGGTCTTGAGAAATCCAAGCGCTTCGACAGCTTTTGTGTACCGACATGGCCAAATCTGCGCTGGCTGAAGGTCTGGCACCAATGGAGAAGCCGGAACCATTGCCATACAACCGATTCGTTCCGTTTTTTTCTTCTTCTTCTTCCTTCTTGATGGCGGCTTGGTGTGAAGACAGGTACTTGAAGAATGGGAGCTCCACCGAAGTCAGCATGATGGATGCAGACAGGTGTAGATAGGAAACAGTTTGTTATGTCATCATCTTCACACATCAGACGTAATTGGTCGATGATGATTGGCTCAAAAATAATTCTTTTTATCCAATTAGAAAATTCAAAAATAAAGATTGCCAGTCGAATATAGTACACGATTTATACAAATTTGAGAATCGTCAGAAGATTCTTTTTTTGCGGGTTCGATAGAGAACAACGAATTCTACTGAATGGAAATGCGATCCACACGATGTGAACAACATTGTAGTGTCCATGTGCGTCGATATTTTAACTATCATTCATCACTTTTCATCGTGGTGGTTCGATGAGCGCGGCCACTAACTATCTGAGTTACGCCATTTTGTTGATCCAGATGGCCAACTGATGGGAAGTAGACAAGCAGTATACGATAGCAATGTGTTCATGCTGACCAAGCTTTTGATTACCAGATAGCTGAATACAGTCTGCGCCTGAACATGTTTCCGGCTCTGGTGCTCGTAGAAGTGTCTGCTACAAGTCGTTCGAAGTAATAAATCAGTGTTACACTTCTATTCACATTCATTACGATGAGAGTACTGGCTTTGCATGAGGTAGAATGAACACTGATAATGACACTTAGTACACAAGCTTCAGGAAAAATGCAGAATTAGTGCGGGAAACTTTAGAAAAGATCAAAATGGGCACAAAAGCAATCAAGAGCTAAAGAAATGATTTATTCAGTAGCGTTAAACATGCAGTTTCAAAGCTGCTTGATGGAACAAAATACATCTGACAAAGATTGTCGTCCATACATTTCTTCCACGTTGTCCAGCCTTGAGAGAAGTAGTCGTTTGGGGAAAATGCATCACTCTCATCGAGCCAATACGCATTTTTCTTTTGGTTGGTTTGTTGGTCTTCTTCCAATTAGCAAAGATCAAGAGCAAATGCCGTCAAGCAAAATACATGCATCCACACGCTGTTCGCAGACATGCATAGTTGGTCAATTCTCTGATCCCCCATACACCATACTCAGTACTAATGTACCAAGATGGATCGGGTAAAGCTTCCACTTGACTTTTGCCTCCTCCACTTGGTCATTCATGTAAATTTCAAATCAAAATAGCGTAGCCGCTCACTCCTTACGAAGGAAGCGTTCAACGATGGTTGGAATGGCGTGGTACCCCTCGCAGGTGTAGTAACGAGGACGATCCTCACCGTTCTTCCCCACCGCCATGGCGACAAACTCGTTGCAAAACTTGGTAAACAGCGCCATGCGACGCTGAACACCGGTTGCGAGCTTGACGACCAATCGAGGTTGAGCCATACTGTAGACGATATAGTCCATGAAATCATCACAGTACTTGCAGGTGCAACCGCCGTGCTTGCGCTGGGCGTATGCCCACACTTGGTAGCGGAAGTCCGCGAACTCGTTGAACCGCTTCTCTAGTTGGTAATCCGGTCGGTTGCGTTGCATTTTCTCAACAGGACGTTTGTTAGTCGGAATTCGGTTTGTCGTTTGCTTCAGGTAAACGTTCAATACATAGTAAACCACGCCATTGCGCTCCACGGTGCCGTTGATTTCGATGTGATCGATCTTCTGCAGGAACACTCGTGGCTCGGTAGACACCGAAGGCCGCGTAGGCATGATGGTGACCGGCGTGAGCGAGGGGACAAGCGAGGCAGTAAGCTGCATCGTGACAGCAGAACTATTGATTCTGAAAGGGTGATTTCAATTATGACGATCAAAAGAATGCACACAATATAGCCACACACACACACACCCTGGTGTTTTGGTGCTTGTGTGTTCAATGGATGGCGTAGATGTGAGTTCGTTTGTGATGAGTTTTTTCGCGAATGAGCAAAACTTTCGCGTCTGGACTGCTCTGCCCGTCATCGCGTTCTCCGCATCTGCGTTCCTTGTCCTGCCTACTGACCGCCATTGTCGTATCTCGGAAAGGTCACCAGTTACAGAAAACGTTCAAAGATTTTAATTTCAACCAATAAAAACTAATTATAACTAGTTTTGAATATCTCGATTGGCTCTTCATTGTCTAATACTGTCTACCCTTGCGATCTTAAATGGTTAGGGTACTATTTTGGGGGCAAATCACAAGAATGAAATACTTGATCCAAGGCTTTCATTGGTTATAAATATGATGAACCCCGATGTCCACCGTCCCTTGATATCATATTTAGAGTGGGCTTGGAGTCTATGGAGCATCGCCCGACCAGCAATCTAGTGTGATGGTGCTGCCACCGTTTTTTTTTAATTGATCGAGAAATTCTGCATGTTCTTCACATTCGTCAGGATAATGTCGGTATCTAAAAAAGGCTGACGTCGGCAATTCACTTTTTCAAAATTCTTGGCTGTATTTATGTTCGTTGTGTGTGTACGATGCGACAGTCTGAGCTAAGAAAATAAAAAAGCGGAACGCACCACCTGGTGGAGCCATTTGTGTACGATTTGTCGCTTTTTTTTTTCCTAATTAGGATTATTAATGGGCGACTGTTCAGTACCTCTGGCGATATGAAATTTGTGGCGATCCTTGTGGATCGGTATCTGTCCCCATGTGTTCTGTTTCTCTTCATGTCTCCCTGGCATGGTCTCTCCATATTGCGTTATGCTTCCACCCAAATGACAAACGAAGAGACACGAGCACCATTAACTCAGCCATTACAGAGCCACCCATGTGTTAGGTGATATCACAACATTGTACATGAGGGACTTGTATTAGAAGTAGTTCTTTTATTTGATGTGGTACGATACGGTTTCATGCAGTCTACTATTCAGAAATCGTGGGTAGGTGAGTGAGACATGTTTGTGGTCCACACAGTGTTACCATCACTCCTGGCATTGCCCAAGTGACGCGAGGGTGGAAAGAAAAGCTGCAGTTGAAGATGAAATTGTCGTCTGCAGCCGCACCGACTCCTTCGCTGACAACGACGGTGATGACTGCGCCACACGCACGCACGTGGCAGAGTAAGAACGAGTGGGAGGTGCTCGTGGAGAACATTGCGCAGTCACACGCCAGGTTGGCGTCAGGAATCCAGCTCGCGATCGAGAAGCAGTGGGGGAATAACTTTGCGGGTAAACGCGCGCGCCTCTTGTCCATTTTCCTTGATGAAGATGGGCACGAATAAATGTTCAAGCAGAATCTAAGAAAACTGTATACGTATGATGGGTACTTTTTCTATGCCCTGGATATATGTAATACGACAGCAAGTCTGCAGGCGTACGCAACTGCGAAGGAAAATGAGATCCGGGGTGTCTGCAGCGCGAATTACCAAGAGTTTGTGGATTCGATTGAAGAAATTGTACGCATGAAAGCGGATGTCGCGAGACTTCAAGTGAGTTGAAGTTGCATAGAATTGTAATCAGATGCGATTTGCTACTCGCGACGCTGACGGCAGAGTGTGCTCTGTTGTGACTCTTTGTTGTGACCAAAGCGCGACATCGATCGATTTCAGCATGAGATGGCATCTGCAACTTCTGGTGTGTTATCTATCTATGATTCGCTGGAGGCCTGTTATAATGTGCAGCATAGTATCGATGAATCTATTGAGAAGTTGCAGCAATGTCAGCGGATTGTAAGTGCATTTTATCTTAGCAGGTTGATCAATGAATATGCCACCGATGTATTTAAAATGGACTTGCATTGACGATCCAAATGGGTTAGGTTGGGTTAGCGACAACTATTGACATGTACATTCAACAAAACAAACTTTTTCATGCTTTAAAGGTGCTGGAAGAGCTGCGAGCAGAAATTTCCGTCTTTCGCGTGAGTTACATGAGGTAATTAAAAGCAGTAACCAGAAAATCACTTACACTGTTGTCCTTCAAAAGGGCCAATTATTTCCACAACGGATGAATGATTGGATGCATGTGGCGATGGAAACAATCAAAGAAGAAGCAAAACGTAGCGCTTCAACCTGGCTCGGAGAGATTCGCTCAGCTTCAATGGTATAAACTTGTCATGCATCGGCTCTTCTATGTAGCTAACTTCAATTTTACTGTGCTATGTTATCTAGTCCATTGGCGAATATGCTATTAAACGATTCGAAAATCAAGTCAACGAGCAATACTACGAACAAGACATTCTGGAAAAATGTGGACTTCCAACCGCAACGTCCACGTCTCGATCTAGTATCAATTCCACTGCTGCGATGTCTTCACCGTCAGTACCGGCAGTTCGATCGCCGAGTAGCTCAGGTTTACTATCCTCTCATGCAGTCGATGGGAAAGGAGGAGGTGCAGGAATGGGTGATGACCTCCCCAAGTTACCATCTTTAAAAGTCCTCAACTCAGATGCTGACATGCTACGCGAGAAGAATAGTATCCACACTGGATATATGAAGGAAACGCTGGAGCAACTGTCCCCAATGTTGCGCATTCTTCACGTATTCCGCACGATGAATCAACTTCCTGAGCTCATTGCTTTCTACAACGCTAATCGATTGGTAAGTCGTGATACCATACCCACAAAGATGGGGTTTAAAACTCTTCTTTTAATCCTCTATTCTGTCCGTGGTAGCCCCAACTCCAGCTGCCATCATTCTTGACTGGAGATGTTGCAATGATTACTCCCGAAAAGTTTGTGAAGCAGCATGACGAGCTATTCAAAAAGTTCACAGGGGCATTTTGCTTGGAACATCTGCTCTGGCGTTACTCGAATGAAGCCTTACTCACCAAAAAGGAGATCAATGGAATTTTTCACTTGATTGTACAGAGTTTGTGTGGAATTATCACCGCATCTATTTTGCGAATTGAAGCACCCAAGATAATATTCGATATCAAACGAAGCGCGATATTATGCGCTCGAGCATTAGGCGACGAAATTCACGAATATAACCCAGCATCGATATTTGACACGTTTCGAAGACTAGGCGCCCATTTTCGTCACTCATTGCTGGCTGATACCATGAAGTGCGTAATCAGAGCTTTATGCATTTTCGGCTTGAACATCAAGTCAACATTAGTTCATTGCTCATTATTCTTGTATTTGCAGACAACTACGTCATTTCATGACATCCGATACATTCGAGTACGTTCGTGTACCCAACAAAGATCTACGTGATGTACGTATGCAGCGCACATATTGCCTGATCACATGATTAGACAACAGTATAAACATCAATAATCCCTTCACTAGGTCATACAGCTTAGCGGGGTCAGTGGAAAAGAAGATAAAATGTTGAAAAATGTTGACTGCACTGCCGAGCTCGTGGTCCTTCCGTTTAGTGAGGTAACAAACGATTTTACTAAAGAGCGAGTTGCGTAAACTAATCGAGACTATCAACTAGGTGGTCATTAAAAGCTGTAAAGCTGTTGAGCAGCTTGTGTCAATGATGTACGACTACGAACGGTACGTCCATCCGTTTTTGACAAAAGCGAAAGCTATTGTTTACATCGTGATACAACGCGCAGGTACTTGAATATCAACGACTGGGGTGATGCTGTTCGTGATGATACTATTGAAGCACTCGGTTATTTGAATGACGTACTGAACGAGGTTATCGACCAACGTTCCGACTTGCAAGTCTCCATGGTAAGACACTCTTCCTAGCTAGATATATTTTATGTTGTTTTCTTAGCAGGTGGCCTGTAGGCTGTAATGATGGGATCCAATGCTGCATTTCTTGCGTGTGCTTGTGATCGCTTCGAAGAGATTGTGAGGATTCAGACTGAAGCATGGGAAGCACGTACCTATGGCTACAGTGTTAACAACACGCTTACTCGAGTCAGCAACCAATTGGCGAAACCAAACTCAAACCGATTTATTTTGAGTAAGGCAGGAGCCAAAAAGAAATTTGAGAGTACGATGACTCGCGCTCAAGATATGGTTTGTGAGCTCATGGTAAGTATTTTCTTACAAGCTTTACACTGAATGGCTTGCTAATGGAGCAACTTGAATGCGCATAGCTCAAGAAAATCGACGAGTTACTCTCGTCTTACTACTTCATTAACTGGGTTCCATCCGAAGTCTCACGTCAGCCAGATCCATCTATGTGGGATTTGATCAATTACCTCAGAGTAACATTTGCCCAGCTGGAACAACTACCAACATCAGTCCGCGAAGCTGTCCATTTCGCATCGTGCATTCACATTTCTAAAGCAATGGAGCAAGTTTTGTGCGGGAATGTGGTAAAAAAACTAAATATGGCCGGTATTGCAAACTTCAAGCGCAATTTAGACTCCGTGCTGGATTACGTTGGAACAATTCCCATTCAGCAATTGAAGGAGTGCTTTCTCGCACTTACACAGTTGGTGGATCTCTTACTTTCTGGTGAAGCAGACAAGTTTCTGGACCCTCAACAGCGGTAAGTAAACTTGTCCGTGCCTATCTACACAACATCACTGAGAGCTGAAGTTGTAATGATAATATGCCATGCTATTGCAGTGAAGCAGGCAAATATCCCCATTTATCCGCAGAGACAGTCTCCAATGTCCTTGCGAAAGTCAACGACCCCAAATATTCTTCGAAGTTATGGGGTTCATCTTCCGCGACATCAGGACACACATCAAAAAAAAGCATCTTTGGATCTGTTGTGAAAAACATTCGCAAGTAAGATATGTGTTTTTATAGTCTAGCGATGCAAATGACAATATTTTCAGTTCGTAGGAGCAACATGACTGTCTATATGCAAATTTATATTCATATATGTTGCAAAAGCATATTACACCTCCGTACCATATCGTGGAACTGACCGTATTGATTGCTCTTGCGTCCAGCCACTTAGGTTCATTGTGTTTGTTGCGTCGTCGCAATCAAATGTGATGACACACATACATCAACACCATGACTGCTCAAGGCAGTAGTGAATAGCTAGCGTCGACTGCACCATATTAACCAGCTGCTTTTGCTGAGGTTCAAGATGCAGCTGCGAAATCCGTTCGCATCGGCTTAATCCAGCCAGTAGATTCCCAATCATAGGTTCCCGTTTCCCCATGTCTGCTATTGCTTGTGCTACTACCAATCGCTCCGTTCTTTCAGATGCGCTTGATGTATCCAATTCGAGTAAATGTAGGGCACCACTCAACAGGACATTTTCATTTTGTTCGGATTTTGTCCGATGACCACTGCTCTTCTCGTTTTCCAATGGTTGCTCTTGAGGTAACGAGCATGACGCTGGACGACTGCTTTCATAAAGGTTTGATGAACAAAGCCGGTGGATGAGATCGTGGGTAAGTTCTGGATCAAGTGTCTTCCCCCTCGTCGTATCGTTCGTATCGTCGCTATCAGGCATGGAAAATCGCTCACGTAACCTTTTCTGTTTGTTCCATACAGCAAATTCACCATGGAGAAGCTCTACAAAATCGTCGAGACATAACGCTGCTCTCATCCATCGTTTCATCTTTGTGAGTGTCAGTGGTATTATTTCTCCACTTGCGCTGATACCATGGTTGAGCTTCGTTAGTATCTCTGCTGCCCATTCTCGCTCCTCTGTTCGCTTGCTGAATTGGTGAACAAGTCGAAGCAGAGTGCGCTGATATTTTTGGAAAATGTGTAGAAGCACGTGTTTGACGGCATGTAAAGCTTCTAGTGTTGTAATCTGCTGTGCAAAAAGATCATTCCAGATATCATCAATGCAGGTTTTCACTTTGGTTTCAAGTGAGCAGTGCCCTTCCCACTTGGAAAAATCATCGAAATCTTGATTATTGTAGTCACCCGCGAAGGCATCGTTGCAATTCACAAAGGACGACTGTGCAGAAGGAAATGAGAATGATGCTGACTTTGCTACTGGTATGCCTCGAATGGATATAGATGTGGATTCTCGCATGGGATGTCCAGACGATTGCATGGATTCTGAGACGGAGAGAAGAGATGACAAACGCAACGAATCACTCCGGCGATGATGTTTCCATGCTAAAAGCACCCGCACAAGTGCCGCTGCATGATTGGCCAATGCACTTGCCGCTGCTGGAGTTGTCACAAAAGACGTGCAACAATACAGATTTGGCGCCATTATCACTGCAAGACTTTGTGCTGTCATGCTGTTACGTGCTGTTTGATAGATCACCTCAAGCATATGATCCAATAGCCATTCCAATACGGCGCGCTCTTGAGAAGATATATTATTTAACGTTCGTTGCACTTGGTCGTTCACGGCGTCAAATGCGGTTGCAAATGTATCAATTGTGGGATTATTGCCTGTTGTGACAGGATTCAGCAGTTTGCCGATCTTCATCAAATCATCATGAACGACACTATGGAGCAATGGAGTTGGCAACTCTCGAAAAAAAATCTTGATCAAACTCGCGTAGATATGGAGGTCGCTCACTTGCGAAGCATCAAAGTACCCGCGATCGATAGCGTTCTTGGCAGACTCCACCTCGACCTGCTTCGGTGAGATACGGTAAATGTATTTGCAATGTAATCCACCTCGTTGCACAAGCTCACGATGCAACATATGAAGCAGCGCTGGCACTTGGTCGTTGCTGTTGGTGCGGCAGCGTAGGTGATTAAGAGCGATCCCGAATTGTTTGTGAATGGCAAGCCAATCTTCTGATGTAGGCACACCCTCGAATCTTGCGGCAACCGAGTTGTATTTGACACAAAGGTTGTGTGACACACGGAATGGAGCGCCAATGAAATGGTTCGACGACAAGGGGATGGACTGTGAGGATTTGGTCATCGATGATGCCAGGTTGTCACTACTACTACTCTCGCGATCAAGTGACGATTGATGGATGGAACGCTGGACGTAATGCTCTTGATTTTGCTTCGGCGGTTCGGCTTGATTTTCTTCATGCTCACTTTGGGTTAATGTCGAGAACAATTGGTTTGTAGAGCTGGAAAGAGAAGAGACCGATAGTCGAAGCATATTGACTCGAGAAAAGGACGCATCAATGTCCGCGAGAGGATTTTGCCAGCCTCCTGTTTTGGCCGTCGCTCGAGCTGGCGTGTGCGCAATAGCGCGAGAGCGATGCGACTCTTGCTGATGCTGGTGTTGTTGCTGTGACACACCTGAATGGATGACAGGTGACTGTGAAGGTTTGACCGGAGTGCCAGCACTACTTTTAGATCCCTGTATGTTGAAGAATTGATTGCTTCGCCTAATCACGGGTGATTGCGCGGCTGCGGGCAAGAGCTTGAACTCTGTTGGCGGCTGACTTGAACATGCGGCAACATTAATTTGCGGACGACTTTGCTGGATATGCTTGAAATCCTGTTCAACAATACTCGTATTATTACCATCTACCTTCTTTTTTATTCCTACCGGCAATTCGAATGACTCGTCGATGGAGAGGTTCAGCAGCTCGTCATATTTAGATTCATCTGGAACTGAAAGCAGTGGTGGTCGAGAGACTGGAGAAGTAGACTGTCGCGGTTGACGAAACCTAAAAGTTTCACCATGAACAGAGAGTTTACAATCTTCATTAATATCGACACCAGCACTTGCGGCTGCTTCGGCATTTCGTGTGAAAGGCGTATCGATGCTTTCTTCTTCCTTGTTATGCTCTTCCAGATGTACAATCTCGTCTGTATCATTGCTCTTGTTGAATGTCTCAGTTATCATCGGTGGATCAGCTGTAGTGTCCTCGCGCTTAGGCTGTGTAACGATGGTAGCATCGTTCACAGGAGCTTCCTTACGCTGAGTATTCTCATCGATTAGTTCAATATCATCACCAGGAGCAGTCTGCTGTGGTATCTCCTTCCCAACTTGACTTGCTGCAGTCGGAACCTCTGCTGCGGGAGCTTGTTGGATGTGAAGATTGCCATCCACATTGGCATCTTTCGTATTCAACAAAGTCTCCCTCCCAGTAGCAAAAACCCGTTCGATATGCTGTTCACGGACGATAAACGGGTGGCTCAGGCACTCGACAGCAGTGGGGCGTTCATGAGGATCTTTGCGCAAACAAAACTGCAGGAATTGGGAAAACTCGGGTGTCCAGTTACTTGGAGATTGCAATTGTGGTGGTGGGTTGCGTGGGATCTGGATCAACACACGCATCGGGTGCTCATCGAAGAGCGGTGGTTTCTGGTCGGCTAATTCAATGGCCGTGATCCCCAGCGACCAAATATCCGATTTGTAATCATAGTCGCTGTCTTGGATCATTTCTGGGCTCATCCAGTACGGCGTACCCACAAATGTGCCGCGTCGCGACATGGTATCACGTAACTGAGCCGATACACCGAAATCTGCGATCTTGACTTGCCCGTTCGTGGTCAGCAAGATGTTACCGCCTTTGATGTCACGGTGGATCTTCTTACGTGAATGCAGATACCCCAGACCATGGAGCGCTCCTCGCATGATGACGGAGACTTCCTGCTCAGCCAGCCGACGATTTCGACTCACATCGCCGACTGATCCGCCGCCACAGTATTCCATGGCGACCCAGAGCGCGCCATCTTTATAGTACGCACCGTAAAACGCGACAACGTTCGGGTGATCGCATTCACGCAAGAATTGAATCTCACGGCGTACATTTTCAATATCTTCACCGCGCTGACCGGCTTCTAAAGCAACTGGAATCACTTTCAACGCTACTACCTTTGCCGGATTATTTCGATAACAGGCGCGAAATACTCGACCGAATGCACCTGCGCCTTCTTTATTTTGGAGCTCAAAGATGTCTTCGGGGTCATCTTCCTCAAGGCCCAAGGTCTTGAGCGCCGGATTTGATGCACTCGTAATCGCATACGCTGAACGTCTACCACCACTGAGTCGAGACGATTTGTCGCCATTCTCCATGCTGGCGCCGGTTGAATTTGTACACAGGTCAATCTTGTTACATGCCGTTCAATGAAGGAACAGTCGCGTTGTTTGGAAAAAGTCTTTCTCAAATACGCATTTACCTCATTCATTCGAATCTACTGAAGCAGTGCTTACAAATGATCAACAACATAGACGCCGCTTTTAAGCGCAAATACTGATTGCAAATTTTATTTACCCTGAGCCATCCTCAGCGATCTCATTCTGTTCGTTTGTTCTTTTTCCTATACCTCGCACAAGATCGGCATCGACACATACAAAAATCAGAATAATAAAAGCTTTTAACCATCCGGGTTCATCATGAACGTCATCAAACTCAGTCCACTTCCTCAATCTTTGGTCCTTTTTCGCCACCAGTATCACCTCCATCACCAGTCGCTCCAGCACCAGGGAAACCACCACTAGCAGCACCAGCCATATTCGGATTTGTCGAGTACAAGTTTTGCAAGCTCCGGTTCGCCATACTCTCCAATTCTTTTTGCTGAGCATCAAACTCCTCTTTTGTCGCCGACTGATTCTGATCCATCCAGTCCAAGACCTCGCTGATCTTGTCTTCCAGCATCTTCTTGTCTGCGGGGTCGATTTTAGACTGGATCTTCTCATCCTGGATCGTGTTGCGTAACGAGTACGTGTAGTTTTCGAGCGCATTCCTGGACTCGACTCGCAATTTATTGCGTTCGTCGGCATCCTTGTACTTCTCGGCGTCGGCGATCATGCGATCAATCTCTTCCTGGGAAAGTCGACCTTTGTCGTTCGTAATTGTGATCTTGTTTTCTTTGCCCGTCGATTTCTCGACCGCCGACACATTCAAGATCCCATTCGCGTCAATGTCAAATGTCACATCGATCTGTGGCACACCACGTGGCATCGGCGGGATTCCGTCTAAGTTGAATTTGCCCAGCGAATGGTTATCCCGTGTCATTGCGCGCTCCCCTTCAAACACTTGAATGAGCACGCCCGGTTGTTTGTCCGCATACGTCGAAAACGTCTGCGTCTTCTTCGTTGGGACTGTTGTGTTGCGTGGGATCAGTGTCGTCATCACGCCACCCGCTGTTTCCAGTCCCAATGAAAGTGGTGCGACATCCAGCAACAGCAAATCCTGGAGCTTGGACGATTTGTCGGAACCACTGAGGATTGCGGCTTGTACGGTCGCGCCAAACGCGACTGCTTCATCGGGGTTGATCGACTTGTAGAGTTCTTTACCATTGAAAAGATCCGACAGCAGATGCTGAATTTTTGGGATCCGAGTCGACCCACCGACCAGCACGACCTCGTTGACCTCTCGTTTCGAGAGCTTAGCGTCTCGAAGCACACGCTCGACCGGCTCCATTGTTTTACGGAACAAATCAGCACATAAATCCTCAAATCGTGCACGCGTAATAGTTGAGTTAAAGTCAATTCCTTCGTACAAAGAGTCAATTTCAATGTATGCCTGGGCCGATGAGCTCACTGTGCGCTTGGCACGCTCACAAGAAGTTCGTAGCCGACGTAACGATCGTTGAGCAGTCGACAAATCCTTTTTGTACTTGCGCTTAAACTCGCTGGCGAAATACTCGACGAGTCGATTGTCAAAGTCTTCACCACCCAAATGGGTATCGCCCGCAGTGGCTTTGACCTCAAATATGCCCTCTTCGATTGTCAAAAGTGACACATCAAAAGTACCACCTCCCAAGTCAAAGATCAAGACGTTGTGTTCACCACCTTTCTTGTCCAATCCATACGCGATCGCTGCTGCGGTCGGCTCGTTGATCATACGCAACACATTCAAGCCAGCGATGACCCCAGCATCCTTAGTGGCTTGTCGCTGCGAGTCATTAAAATACGCCGGCACGGTGATCACAGCGTTCTTAACCTGCTTGCCGATATAGGCCTCGGCGATCTCACGCATCTTGGTTAGCACCATTGACGAGATTTCTTCCGGCGTGAACGTTTTTTCTTCACCTTTATAGCTTACAACGATTAGTGGCTTGTCGCCAGGACCGCCGGTGACCTTGAATGACCAATGTCGAATATCCGATTGTACTTCTGGGTCGCTAAATTTGCGGCCAATAAGTCGCTTGGCGTCAAAGACCGTGTTGTGCGCGTTCATGGCGACCTGATTCTTAGCCGCATCACCAATCAATCGCTCTGAGTCGGTAAATGCCACGTAAGAGGGAGTAGTGCGGTTGCCCTGATCATTGGCGATGATCTCGACGCGGTCGTGTTGCCACACACCAACGCACGAGTAGGTTGTCCCAAGATCGATGCCCACACTTTGCCCCGTCACCGATTTCTCTTCGCTCATATTTGTTCAGTTTTTGCTTTCGCTGAATTGCTAGTTTCGTTGCTATTTTCCCACTGGCCCATGGATGAGCGAGGTCTGAAGCTTGCTCTTCGTGAACATCAGGGACGAGGTAATGTTAACGGCGGGATCGAAGCGATCTCCGAAGTGCAAGCGGCCGTTGGAGGAAGGGCATATTCCTCATGTGTTCAATTTTGTGTGGAATGAATGGCTACGTCCCAGGCGAGAAACTCCCAACAGATTGAGCTCTTTCTTCGTGTTCGATCTCGAGTTCGAGAATCTTGTCGATTGTATGTTTATCATACAAGCTGTCTGATAATCTACTGTCGCTTGCATACCTTGGCTCCGAAATTCGAAGGCATGTCAGACATTGCATACTCATAAACTCACGTCAGTTGCCCATCTTTCCCATTCATAGCATTTGTAGACGAATCATGATCATATCCTGTCGAAACTAACGAGGAGTAGCACTGACGACGTTGAAGCTGGAAGAAATTAACTAGGTCTGAGGAACAAATTGGTGGTTCTCAAACGAGCAAGCGGATCAAACCTCAGAAAAAAACGAAAAAAAACGAGGCGAGTGGGAGTGAAGGAGTCGGATCTGACTACTAGAGTTGCCGCATTCGATTGGATATGGATCATAATCAGTGGGCAAGATAAAATCCATTGTGTTCATTCACTTTCATTGGCAAGTCAAAGCGAATCTGCATTCGAATGGAATCTTGGTCCAATATAATTGCTTGCCCTGTATTCTCCATTTCTCCTACCTCTAAGATACACTTTGACGTATTTTTTAAAGCGAGCAGATCCACATCGATAGAAGCAGAAATTCGTTTCGAATTCTCTGTAACGAACTTTTTTCTTCGCTATCCTTTTTTTTAAGAACGGATATGAAGCGATGGCAATGCATGCTCGAAGAGATCGAGTGCGTAGAAAATCAAAGTGATTGTCAAGAAAGCGTAGCGCGGTAGTGTCGATACGAAAGGAAGGTAAAGATCACACATACGATATTATATGGGGCAGCTGGAGTCTTGAATGCGTCCATGCCTGTGGTATTACCGCCGATACACTGTTGAGTCGTACACAGGCGTTTAATCAGCCACTGTTCGCCATTAGCATTAGAGAGTTGCATCTTCAAACTTTAAACCAAGAATTGGTGGCAGTTATTTTATGGAATCTTTTGGCAAACACTTACTCGCTTGGACTCATCGAGTCCAGGAGTCCGAAATGACTATTCCGCAGTTATCTAGTCTAGTCTTAGCTTCTGTTGGTTGAGTCGGAGCCAAACAAGAAACAGAGGTCCTTCCTGAGTTACTTGTATTTCGGTATCTCATCTCTTGAGATTAACTCTCAAAACTATTTATAATTGAACAATTATCCTAAAACCAAGCAAAATTATGCTCTTAGTCTCAAGAAATCATGTGAGATACCGAAATACGAGTAACTCAGGAAGGATCTCCTTTTTTTCTTTGGGTCTGATTTGACTAGCAAAAGCTAGCTAAGACCAGACGACCGCGGAATAGACATCTTCGACATCTGGACTCGATGAGTAAGTATTCATTCTTGAGCGAAATGTTTCTAGCAGTGTTGACATCTCTGTCAAGGACGAATTTACAGTGCGGACAGCCCAAAATTTTCTGGTACTTCATCGCGTACTGATTGTCCCACACTTGACGTCATGCCATGAAGGTCGTACAGCGTGATGAAGCTACAGACGTCGAGGTTGATTACACACGTTCAGATGGAGTCTGTCTACCGGAATTCTTTCAACATTGGAATGCAGACATAGCAGTGATCTTCTCGAGTGTCGGAAGTTGCTCTTTGATTGTAATGCCTTCATTCTTGGAGAAACCGAAATATCCTGGAAAGCATCAAAGTTGACTTAGCTAAATAGGACCAAAAAGCTACTGGTTTAACACGCCATTTGCCTTGAGATTGTGGCACGCAAGAATCTACAGTAGTCAAGTGGACCACAATCTCAAAGAGTGGAGGGAGGAACTGTGTGTTTCTCGAAACGGCCTGTTTTTTGTTTTTCTCCTGAATGATCTTGTACTGGACGAGTTGTAGCGGGTTTCCAGGTTATGCTGCTTTTACGTAAACTGTTATCAGAGTCTATCACTCGATAATCCAGATGTAAGCACTACACAGGAAAGAAAATCTGAAAAAGATTCGACGACGCCAAGCACCTTGCGCCTTGAATTTTGCGA
The DNA here is from genome assembly GCA_001600495.1 of Pilasporangium apinafurcum. Taxonomy (NCBI): domain Eukaryota; phylum Oomycota; class Peronosporomycetes; order Pythiales; family Pythiaceae; genus Pilasporangium; species Pilasporangium apinafurcum. The sequence goes on along the minus strand of BCKE01000015.1, from coordinate 426,482 downwards.
TCTTTCCATTGTTTTGTCCATACTTTTTTCTTAACTAAATTAGTAGCCCGTGAAGAATTAAGGGGATAAAAAGCGTCCTTTACGCAAAGGGACAGGCAAATGGTCGTGGGGGTAGAAGTTTGTTTCTTTATGAGACGCTACTGATTACAGCTCGTTATTCTTCGGCACATTTCTGAGTCGAGCAGCCGAGCATTCGCAAAACCGGGAGTAAGAGCCTTGATTCAGTTGCAACAGTTAACGTTTTCGTCTCCTTCTACCAATAATAATAACAATAATAATAAAACACAAAAACACAAATGGAAAGAATCCGAATCAATTACAAGTAGAGACCAGTTCATTGGTCATTTTGCGCGTTCCAGTCACCGTTCGTTTCCAAGAAGACGCGTATTCCTAGTCGTATATTGAAGCGGCTCCGTGAAGAGGGAAATCTCAACATTTCATTCCCTCCCCTCTGCTCCTCCAATTTATATCGCAGAGATCCTCCTCTTCGTCCGGAAATTCAACATTAGTTGGAACCAGATCCGATACCCCTCCACCAATAAAAACGCTTGCGCAGGACAGAGACCAGGCGAACCCCACCACACCCACACCACCACTCAGACTCAGAACACAAACGAACCACAGCATCCGCTCGCGGCCCACAAACACACGCACAAACGCAATCGCGCACGTTCGCCGAGACACAGACCGCGACAAAGGAGAGATCCACACCATCCACTACCACACCGTGTCGGTACTTAACTCGTGACCACCACTTATAACACCAGTATGTTGGACGACGAAGCACGGCGAACGCTTGAAGAGGAAGCGATCGCACTTGTCAATTTGAGCAACCCAAAGAAAATGCTCCTCTCGGTCGACGACAGTACATCTGATTCGCTTCACTATTCCTCATATCATGAGGATACGTGTCATAGTAACGTCAGTGAACGTAACATAGGGGGAGAGAGCGAACAACGATGGAACAGTGGAGAGGAGAGGAGCGGAACCGGTTCGCATGGAGCCATTCCACAGGCAACAGCGGCACCAAGCGGTGGGGTCCACCCATTGTTGCAGGTCAAAGCCAATTTACTCGCCCGAAGGAGAGGAAATATGTCGGCAAGGAACCTCAGTATCCGTGATCCGGAGCAGAATAGCGCATGTTTGTCCATGGAGGTATATGTAAACAACGCTCAAGCAGTTTCTGCCGCCAACGGTAGTGATGACCTGAAGCTTATGAAAGTAGAGCACGGCGATAACGAGCACCAATGGGAAGTTGGTGCTGATGGCAACATCTCGATGAAATCACTGCTCGTGACTCTGAAGAAGAGGAAAACACAGCACCCTCCGCCAGCCGACGATGCATCGAACGAGCTGGAAGCTAGGTTACCGAGTTTTCGTGACGTCTTTGAATCCCCTCAGCAGCAACAACAGCACCAGCAGGGTGCACCAACACAGAGTCCTGCGGCTGTGTCTTCCTCTACGCACTCAGCGGTTGCAGGAGCTAATGCCACCGCAGCAGGTATCACTCCGGCTGAGTTGAAATGCAAGTATCGTACGGGGAAGTGCAATAATGCGCGTGCGCTGAAATCCTGTGGTGATTACCATAATCTCTGTAATTACCATCGTCTCCGCGCCAACGCCAACCAGCGTAAACTCGACCGTAAGAAGAAGGTACAACGGCAGCAGCTCACAGTATCTACAACTTCGTCGGCCACGTCCTCTCCGCTCCCATCTGGGATCTCCTCCTCCGTCTCTGCCACTATCATCACTAAGGGTAGCTCCTCCTCCACCACCACCAAGGCCAAACACCAGGAATCCTCGGTATCCGTCCGTTCGTCCGCTGCGGCTGCGGCCGCACTGGCCTCGTTACCAACGTCGTTGCTTCCGCATCATCCACCGCAGAGGCCATTTGAAGTGGCAACGTTGCTGCCGTATTATCCACCCAGTATAGAGAAAAATAGTAATAGTATGCAGTCCAAGCAGCAAGATACATGTAGTTATTAGAGCCATCCACCCAGACAAAAAACCAAACCACACAAAGCAATGCCGGCAATCAAGTCGAAGCAAACAATACACAAATAAATGTTTGATTCTGTTGATCCTCTAGTCATTTTCCTGTGTTACAAATATACACATACACCAAACAATGGCTGTGCGTCAGCTAACGAAAGCCATATACTACTGAAAGAAGACAGAAAGGAATCCTCAAATCTATGTTCGGCATCTTGCCAAGTATTTGAACGTTAAACTAAATACTACTTACTAGTGTGTGAATTTTGCTTCTCTTGTGTCTATGTGTTCTACTGCGTTATGTATAGATGACCAAGAACACCATGCAAACTAATACTAGCATCAAGAAAATGATCAATCCAATCTGGCATTTATCTATAAAATGCCATCAACATAATTTTTCCACAAACCCATTACAGCTTCTGTGAGAACACATAAAATGCAAGCAAAGCTCAGATGCATTCCCATACCTTTGGTTTTCAGAAGTTTGCTCATGCGGTCCATGACAAAATTCATCCGTTCTTGGGTTTCCACCACATCATCCGTCAAGACATCGATCATCCTAAAAAAAACAATCGTGAAGAGGATTGTAACACACTCAAGAGCAAATTGGGTGAAATATTCGCACTGGTTTTGCTTCTTGACTTCGTCATTGATTTCGACCGCCATATGATTCAAACCGCCCACAGCTTTCGACAGGTCCTCCAGTCCTTTATCTTGCTCTTTCATGATTTGCTAGCAAATTATCAATAACATACAACTATCAGCTTTGACCAATATAGAAATGAGATTGATGTAAACCTACCTTTTGCCGTTCATTTTCCTCCATGAGAAAGCGAGCGTTATCGTCTTCTCTATTTGTTGGTTTTTGAGGTGCCGTTCGATGCTTGATCGACTGTGTTTGTACATCATACCACACAAAACCAATTGAGCTATGTTTGTCGACATGATGTCAAACTATTTCCCAGTCGTATACCTTTTGCTCCTCCTTTCGGATGCGTGCTTTCACTGTGTCGGAGGAAATTTCACTCGAGACTTTTTGAAGATCCTACTCAAAGCAGCAATACACGTTAGAACCTAATCTTAATGCAATATACGACTTAGGCTCAGTCAATAATCGATTTACCTTTCTAGTTGCGGAGACAAATGCTTTCCGACTTGCAATTTCCGCCTAATAGTCCATACAGGCATACAAAAAATCGTGAGTACGGACCTTAGAGAAGAGAGCAATAATGATGTGATATCGTACATTATCGATGTGTTCAAACTTGGAGCGATTCGCCTCCACCATCACAATAGTTTGTTCCAAGAACTTTAGTGAATTCTCCGCAGATCCGATTGCATTTGATATCTCTGTGGAATACAGCAATCATGCGCATGCAACTAATTAAACACCAAGTCAGCAACAATTAACTTGCATTGCGACAAGCACGTACGCGTGGTCAGTGCAGGTAACTCCTTTGCCAGTGACGACTCCTTCGCGTCCAACACTGTTTTCCACTTGGCGTATTTCTGATGCACAGCCGACACCTTGCTCTCCAATTCACTGTATTGAAATGGCACGTCAGCGTTGGAGAGAATTCATACACAGTCGGTCAGCAAACGCACTCAAACAACAAACAAAGCAATAGGAAAGCACGCACTCTTTAAATACGTAGAAGGGATCTGCGCTGGCGGCCGCGTTCTTCCCGTTGCCCACGTCCTTAGCCATTGCGATGATGGATATGATGGTATTGGAGCTCCTGGAGCTTGTTGCAGTCAACTTTGTCTGTTACCAAAGAGCGACCTTTCCCTTAAGTACGAAAAGTGAACCCACGATGTTCCCAAGAAATCAGCCCTATATACGCTAATTAGTATAAACACCGATGGATTTTTCAACCTCGAAGAGTTCATATGAGATACGAAAGTACCTCAGGGAGGACCTCCTGATGTGTTAGTTTGGGTCCGACTTGACTAACAAAAGCTAATAAAAGCTAATTAAGACTACAGTCACAGAGTAGACATCTTCGACGCCTAGACTCTGAGAACAAGTCTTTGTTGTATAGTGTTCCTCGCAGTTGTATGTATGCTCTTTGCCTTCCTTTCACACCAATACTATCGTGCTACGCTTTCAGAACAATCACTTTGATTTTTCACACATTTGATCTCCTTGGGCATGCACTGTCATCAACTCATATCCGTTCTTGAGAAAAAGAGAGATCATTGTGGAGAATTCGAAACGAGTTTTTACTTCTATCGATAGGGATCGATTTGCTTTAAAAATTAGGTCAAAGTGCATCCTACAAATAGGATATATTTCTCATCGGTGAGATCAATGGGCAATAAAGATTAAGATTCTATTTTAAAATATAAAAACACCTATTTCTATATAGTATCAGAAATTGCATATCTGAAACAAATTTTTCCTCCGGTTAATATGACAAAAGTTACTGGCACTATACAGCATTATCCTCTGTACTGAAATATATACAATTATTGTGTGTAAATGTCCCCAATTTCAATATATTGAAAAAATTCCCTTATTTATGAGATTTCTTATATAGTGACTATTTATATGTAATTTATTGTTTCAGACAAAAAATACTGGCAACAATACTTATTGCTTGCGAGAACAATAATTGACGATAGTGGGACAGGCAACAGAGAAATTTTGTTCTGTAGACGAAAGGTCTGCCAATATTGAAGAGGGCATCAAAACACCTTGTGCATCATGCTGCATAAGACCAACGCCAATGTGTCCACTACGGCCATGACATCCGTCAATACTCAGGGATCGCGTACTAAATCTGACCGCAACGCCGTGGAGATCATGAAAGATATCCATACGCTCTACACAGACGTCAACGACGGAATCTCGATGCTCGCACAATCCGTGGACCTGGTGATCCATCCACCGCGGCGGAAAGTGAATGTACTTGTGATCGGCAACCACAGTGCCGGTAAATCATCTTTCATCAACTGGTACGTTGGAGACGAAATCCAGCGCACGGGTATGGCCATTGAGACGCAGGGGTTCACAATCGTCACGAGTGGCACGAAGAAAACACTAGCACCCATTAAGGGTGACTCAACGGTCATGCTCTATCCGTATTTGCAGTTGCTGAAGCAGAAATTTGGCAAACCACTTGTGGATAATCTCCAGACTTGTGTGAGTGACTCCATGCAACGTGAGTTCGCAATGGTCGATTTTATTGACTCACCTGGATTAGTGGATGGCAATATTGCGTATCCATTCGATGTGAATGATGCAATTGTCGAGTTTGCCGACCATTGCGATCTGATATTTGTGTTTTTGGATCCCATGGGTCAAGCGCTATGCTCACGTACGATGAGCGTTGTGAAGGAGCTGAATACCAAACACTTTGACAAACTCAAGTGAGTGGATTTAGATTATTGGCCGACAAATATCGCTTTACTCTATTGATTTCGTCATTTGCTAGGTACTATTTGACCAAGGCAGATACCGTCACAAGCACCAAGGAACTGATGAAGCTAATGGTACAGATCACGCAAAACATCAAAGATAATATCAACAACCAGCATGGCCTTGAGATCCCTACGATTTGGCTGCCTGACCATGCAGCTATGAATATCAACCATGAAAATGATGTCAATCAGCTCCATGATGTCTGTGCAGCTATTGATACAGCGATTCACCAAAAGGTGCAAGACAATCTCAGTCAAGTTGACACAGATTGTGAGGCTGTACTGACGAGAACGCGCGAGTTGCTTGCAAAAGATGAGCGGGAATGCGCAGCCCGGCGAGCACGAGAAATTGTGGCTGGTTTTTTGTCTGTCTGTGCATGGATGATACCGCTAGTGACGTTCATTACATTGGTGGTACGTTGCCAACGCGATGATATTCATGGTGTGGTTATTTTCTCTGTGATATTGTATTCTATGTGATCATAGGCCGAATACCAGGATCATTTGCCCCAAGTTGTCTTAGATGCGCGTTATGTGATGGAGCAAGTGAATGCACTCTATCGTGGGCTCCAATCGTTGTTATTTCCAGGAGAGAGTAAGCCAGGTAAGTTGTCGAAGAAAGCGAAAAGAAAGCAGCACAACCACGAATGGTACTCGATACTTGACTATCTGCTTAAAACTGTAGATTTCGGGACGCTCATGCGATTTATTGGTCTGTCGATCGTCGTCTTTGTCGTGTTAAATAGCCTCTCTACGGTATGTTATGAGACGACAATCGTCGGATCCGACTTTATTGATATTATCGTGTTCTTCTTGATGCCGATATAGTTTATTTATTCGTGCGCCACGCGAATCACGCCACAAAAACGAGAGATTGTCGCCAAATGGAGGTGCATATGAAGACTAAGAGATTAACCATGAATCACCACAATCTGGACGCTCATCAAGTTGTTGTGTCTTTCCATACTGCAGAGCTCACGAGCAGATCATCCAACGGATCCTACAACGACGACAAGGTGAGTAGAACAACGTATGGGGTTGCGTCAGATTCAACGGTGGAAGAGCTAATGATCAAGTTGTTGTCGTTGTTGTAAATAGCACTGTTTCTGGATTATGTTGGAACATACACTTCTGTCGATGATCGCTGAGATCCATCCATCCATCCAAGCAGTATACTCAACCATTTCTTTGTATTCCATGCACACTCGTGCTGCTTGGCGAAAGTAATGAAACTTTTATCGAGAGAATTCCAGATATGCACAAGAGAGCAATCGTAGCTGAGTGCTTGGCATTTCTTCCAGAAGCAGCAGTATATCTTTGCGAAAAGATGTCGAAGTTGTTCGATGTGACACCCGTAACCTGGTTTCTACGTATCGCAGCGTTCATAAGTCTCATTAGGATCTACCATTGGCCAAAAATCTTTTTTTTTCTTTTGTATGCTAGCAAAACCCAGAAACGCTTTGAGAATGATTGTCTTTCGGACCCAAATGTTCTCGAACATTCGATCTCAGCCATCCTCATACAAACCCCAAGTGAGTCACACTATTATACAGTCCATCTCCTTTCCGACCAACTCTGGATGCCACGTACACTCGCACCTCCATGTAACTGATCGTTTTAACAAATTCTATTGGTTATAATTCGTAATGCAACCTCATATTCATCAATCATCGTTCATTACGACCAACTGCTTTGTCAACTTGCTATCGATTTATCTCGAACTTGTGTGCGACCAAAAACTACTACTGTGGACAATCCCTCTTTCCTCCCCTTAGCATATCTTTCCACTTTCTGTGGCTCCCATTTGCTCATTTCGGATTTTGACTCGAAGAAGAAACAACAAGCAATTACTCAACAAGACAAGATGGCTCAAGCTGTGTCTGGATACTCGGTCGGTATCGATCTCGGTACGACCTACTCGTGCGTCGGTGTGTGGCAAAACGACCGTGTGGAAATCATCGCCAACGACCAAGGTAACCGTACGACCCCATCGTACGTCGCTTTCACCGATACCGAACGTCTCATCGGTGATGCCGCCAAGAACCAAGTCGCCATGAATGCGCACAACACGGTCTTTGATGCCAAGCGTTTGATCGGTCGCAAATTCAGTGACCCAATCGTCCAGGCTGATATCAAGCACTGGCCATTCAAGGTCACCCCTGGCGCTGGCGACAAGCCACAAATCACGGTCACCTTCAAGGGTGAAGAGAAGACGTTCCAACCAGAAGAAATCTCGTCGATGGTCCTCATCAAGATGAAGGAAGTCGCTGAAGCTTTCATTGGTAAGGAGGTCAAGAATGCAGTCATTACCGTCCCGGCCTATTTCAACGATTCGCAACGTCAGGCCACCAAGGATGCCGGTGCCATTGCTGGTATGAACGTGCTCCGTATCATTAACGAACCAACTGCTGCCGCTATTGCCTACGGTTTGGACAAGAAGGGTGGCGAACGCAACGTGCTCATCTTCGATCTTGGTGGCGGTACTTTCGATGTGTCGCTCTTGAGCATTGAAGAAGGTATTTTCGAAGTGAAGGCCACTGCTGGTGACACTCACTTGGGTGGTGAAGATTTTGATAACCGTCTTGTCGACCACTTCGTCGCGGAATTCAAGCGCAAGCACCGCAAGGACATCACGTCGAACCAACGTGCGCTCCGCCGTCTGCGTACTGCCTGTGAACGTGCTAAGCGTACGCTTTCGTCGTCGGCCCAGGCCTACATCGAAATTGACTCGCTTTTCGATGGTGTTGACTTCAACTCGACCATCACCCGTGCTCGTTTCGAAGAAATGTGCTTCGACTTCTTCCGCAAGACCATGGAACCTGTCGAAAAGGTGCTTCGTGACTCGAAGCTTTCGAAGAGCCAAGTGCACGAAGTTGTGCTTGTCGGTGGATCCACCCGTATCCCCAAGGTGCAGCAATTGCTTTCGGAATTCTTCAACGGCAAGGAGCCTTGCAAGTCGATTAACCCCGATGAAGCTGTTGCCTTCGGTGCTACTGTCCAGGCTGCCATTTTGAGCGGTAACGACCAATCTGAAAAGCTTCAGGATCTGTTGTTGCTTGATGTGACCCCATTGTCGCTTGGTTTGGAAACCGCCGGTGGTGTTATGACCACTTTGATCGCCCGTAACACGACTGTGCCTACCAAGAAGTCGCAGACTTTCTCGACCTACGCCGACAACCAGCCTGGTGTGTTGATTCAGGTCTTTGAAGGTGAACGTTCGATGACCCGCGACAACAACTTGTTGGGCAAGTTCAACTTGGATGGCATCCCACCGATGCCTCGTGGTGTGCCACAGATCGATGTCACCTTTGACATTGATGCCAACGGTATCTTGAACGTGTCTGCGGTTGAAAAGTCGACTGGTAAGGAAAACAAGATCACCATTACCAACGACAAGGGCCGTCTTTCGCAAGCCGATATTGAACGCATGGTTGCTGAAGCCGAGAAGTACAAGGCTGAAGATGAAGCCAACAAGGTGCGCATTGAAGCCAAGAACGGTTTGGAAAACTACGCGTACAACTTGCGCAACACGTTGAACGACGAGAAACTCAAGAGCCAGATCTCGGAAGATGACCGCAAGGTCATTGACGACAAGGTCACGGACACGATCAACTGGTTGGACTCGAACCAATCGGCTGAAAAGGAAGAGTTTGAAGCCAAGCAAAAGGAATTGGAAGGTGTCGCCAACCCAATCTTGCAGAAGATGTACGCGGCTGCGGGTGGCGCTGCCGGTGGCATGCCTGGTGGCGCACCAGGCGGTATGCCAGGTGCTGGTGCCCCACCACCGTCGGGCGGTGCTGACCAGGGCCCAAAGATCGAAGAAGTCGACTAAGGTGTTTACCCCGTCGATATCGATATGGCAATGCTATGCATATGTCGTCGAAGCGTGTGTTTTTTTCATTTCAAAGCGTTGCGGACCGTAGATTTGGACATGACTTACTAAATAGAAAGGAGTCGTAAACCTCTAAAGTGCACTCAGCTAATACATAGTGTTCTTTGCTAATTTAAACTACTGTTGTGTTTTTGTGTCTGCATCTTTCTTTTGTGGTCTACATCTCACCTCAAGGATCATATGAGATACGAAAGTACTCCAGAATGGATCTCCTGGTTTTCGTTTGGGTTTAACTTGACTAACAAAAGCTAATTAAGACTAAATAACCGCAGAGTTGGCATCTTCGACACCTGGACTCTGAGAATAAGTCTTTATTGTATACTGTTCCTCACACTCGATCATCTTTCCTTCAGTCCTTTTCATATTGAACCTCAGTAGCTTTTTGAACTTGTAGTGAGACCATGTGAGCATTGCTTTTGACATCTTGTTTGGACCTCATCTCTGAAATCCCAAAGAATGGAAGAAGGGATTCATGGTAGTTGTCCGACAACCACTTGGAGACTTTGTGATGCATGTCCGACATCATCGCTTCGCATCCGTTCTTGAAAAGAAGGATAGCAGAGAGAAGAGTTCGTTACAGAGAATTGGAAATAAATTTCTGTGTCTATTGATGCGAATCTGTTCGCTTTGAAAAACACAAGCGTATCTTAGAGGTAGGAGAAGTGGATGATAGAAGTTAAGTCATCATTTAAGCGCCGTGATGACTTAGCCTTTATTGAACGAGGCAAAATCCCGCCGCTGAGATCAATGGGCAATAGAGGGTAAAATACTTGTCTAACACTATAAGTTAGTCACTAAGCTTCCGTCCTTCGGTCAAATTTCAGTTAACTCGCGCTCCACCATAACGATCTCATGGTCGAGATTCCGTAGTGCATCTTGGATGTTGTTGGCATGAATTTCGTCCTTGTCCTGTCCAAGTAGCAACGTCTTCATCGTCTTCTGTGCAAGTTGCAAACTGCTTCTCCGCCGCATGGATGCTATTTGTGCTGCCTGTTTCTTTGCGGCTACGTGTTCGGCGCGTTGTTGGGCTTTCTCGGTCTGCTCTTGATATTCTTCTGCGCGTTTTTCGATCAGCCACCTGCGTGCCATTGCGACGTCTTGACCGTGAATACACAGCGCCTTACTCGCTAAGAGCTTTGGAAATCCCTCCTGCAGCAAGGTAACCAGTTCCGGCGAGGCGTCTTTGCTATCCCGCAGCAGTTGTTGTGTCCTCAACTTGTTTTCCACAGCTTTCTTGATTGATAACCCACCGTTGATACCTGCATTCATTGCTGCCACCGCCGTCGCCTTGGCGCGGCGTTTAGTCTTAAGTAAAGCACGTACGCGATCCATCTGCGGGGTCGATGGATAATCTTGACACTTGTCAGTCGCGTACCAGAGAAAAAACTCATCAAAGTCAATTTTCCCACTGTCATCACCGTCAATTTGCTTCATGATTTGCCGCATTTGAGATTTGGAAATGGGTTCACAGAGTTCGGACAATAGCATGCGATACAGTTCTTTTTCATCGATGGTTCCTGAGGCATCGGTATCTGCTTTTATAAATGCCTGCTTCGCTTCTTCCCACAGTAGCTGCTTGCGTCGCGGATCAATTTGCTCGATCACCTCAATTTCCTCTTCGATAGTTTGAGTAGCTACATGCTCTCCTTGTGGATTATGGCGTGTGACCTTACGGTCGACACTGCTTTTGCGTCTGGATGTATACTTTTTTCGAGTAGAATTTCGTCTTCTTCCTTCATTCGTAACATCATCGACCGCTACGTGTTTAATTATTTTCTTCTTGGTGCAAAAGAGGTATTTCTTGGTTAAGGCGTCCCAACGGCGCGTCCATACACTCCCGCCAAACTCAAATAATTCGTCGTCAAAGTAGAAATCGTAGGTCAACTGACCAGCATTCCATCGCGGCAAAAAGAGCTGCTCAAAAACTTCCATAGCGTCCGCGATGGGGATCGTCGCTTCGTCTTCAAAGATCCACTCGATCGCACAAATCTCCTTGAGGAACCGGAAAAACACTTTTCGCTTCGAAGCAAAGTCGCGAACTTCCAAACAGTCCACGGTAGGGAATCCAGGCACCTTAGGCTTGGATTTTACCATTTCCTTGCTCACAATGGTGGCAGTAATATCGTTATCTGGCTTGACTTTAAGTGGCGGAACTGGGGGAAGTAAATTCATTAATCGTTCTTTATATCGCCGCATCTGTCGTTTCGCCTTTAATGCCTCCTTGAGTAGGTTCAATGACTTGGAACTGGCACTTAGACTGCAGCCACTATTGAGTATATCCTCCGCGAACCATGCCAATAATTCCTCAAATTCAATCTTTCCATTGCCTGACTTGTCCATTACAGCCATCGCTTCATTCACTTGTTCGTCCGTCAATGGCTGACATAGTTCTTCTTTAAACATTCGTTTAAACTCCGTTTTATCGATTGCTCCGGATTGGTCGGTATCATACCGATCAAATGCATCGCGCAAAATTGCTTCATGCTGCATTCGAACTGCAAACATTTTCTCTTCGCGGTCTTTCTGAGCTTGTTCAGTAAGTAGCACTTGTTCCTGACACTTTATATAAGCAGATAAAGTCATCCATCCATATTTTTCAATTACCATGCTTGATTTCTGTGACTTGGTGTGTGAGTATTCAGGTGGAAGGGTTCGAACCCAATGATGTGACTGAAACGCTTTCCCTTGCCACCATGGATTTCGTCGCCGCGGAGATCCACTATTACTTTTAGACCATCCATCTGTGTGTTTTCGCTCAAAGCAATGTGTGCACAGGGCTACAAATATCCCAGTGTCGCCATCGGCTGCGCTTGGAGCGCATGTAGCACAGAATTTGCTGCATACTCTGACATCACAAACTGTACACATCAAAGCGTCTGGATCACTGATACCTTCGACATCAATGGCATCTGCCAAGTGCAGCATCCTCTTCCCGCTCTGATGCAAGTTCACAAAGCAATCCGTGCAAAATGCTTGTTGGCAATCTGAGCACTTAAGGCGGGCTAGTACCAGCGAAGAAATGTGTGCCGTATCGCTGTAACATACTTCACATAGAGGAGCATTTGGGTATCGTTGAGGCGTTGCCAGTAGTGAACGAACGCCTGAGCGTGTGTGTTTTAGGACAAACACTGCGCGAATCCATTTCTGAAGTCGCTGAGCGGCTATGCGATGTGCATGCATTTCTTCTCGTAGGCGTTTCCAAAACAGCCTTCGCGCTTGTATGCCGGTATTCCATTGCTGTATTCGCAACGCAGCTCGATTCGTTTTCTTTGAATGCCATTTTCTTTGTAGTTGATCAACCCACTGTCGAATCCGCATAGCAAGACGCTCTTTCTTTTCGATCCGTAAACGCTTCACATACCGCCTAGCCAGAAACCCACGAATATACGACTGGAGGTCGATTGCAGTTGCTTCATGGCTTGCATTGAGAAGTCCTTCAACCCATTCCATTACACATGAGACAGAAAAGGAGAGTGAATCTATGCGAAATGTCATCGCATCGGGTGAGTCTCCACCACAGATGGTCTTGAACCTTCTCTTCAGTGGTGCCCTAAACGTAGAAGCTCCATATGTGCCTGTTATCAAGTTAGTTGGTCGCCCAATACCTTGCCAGAACGCAACGATGCACGGAATTGAATCGGGAGCGAGACCCATCCAACTAACAAGGCTGTACTGCTGGCAAGTTACACCCAACTCCTCATCTACCATCGGTTGATGAGATGGCGCATTCACATCGTCTATCATGTCAGTCGCATTTGCACAACCAAAGCACATTCGCTGCCGTCGCAAAAATTGCCAATTCGTTGCCGCTTTGTTGAACACGGTTCTGGTTTTAACGTCGAGCGGCTGCCATGGAAACGTTAGTAGTGCAAATACCCACATGTGATTAGAATTTTTCAATGCATCCAGCAAAAGCGCCGGTGTAAACGACACAATGTCTGTCCCCATCGTTACGCGCGTATCCAATTGATAGCGGACTTTAATACGGAGAGTAAAAAATTTCTTCCGCGCGCGTTTGCTTCTGTATGATCGTTGGATTCGAATTGCCATGGATGTTCGCCTTGCACCTACAGTCTGAGCCCAAAACACCGCAAAACCGTTGTGAAAGACGAGGTGCATCAACTTGAATACACGAAAATGATGAGCTAGCGAATTGATACAATGCGTGTCCTTTAATTCTGGGATCTCCTCTCTCCATCGTCGAATAGCTGAGCGCCTGCATTTCGCCATATGATAGAGATCCATTTCATGAAGTTGGGCGCGTTGCTTAACCTGATGTGCTCTGTACTGCTTCCATAGCAGAAAATATCTTTTCCGCAATAACAGCATGTAGAATTCCAAGCTTCGTCTGTTCCACTCTTGGTACTGGTGGGCATAACACACATGGCGGACCCACTGCTGGACTCCGCGAGCAGCACGCAGTCTGTAACAGAAAGCATCCACTACAAATCCACCAAACAGCAATTAGATCAGACCATAACATTGCAAGAACAAGGAAAGCACTGCACGCTTTTACCTTTTTTCATGTATTTTACGTGGTTGACCAGAGCCACCCATGTCCGCTGCATTGTGTGCGACAAATCGTACAACATTGCGTCCTCTAGTGAGCGCTTGTGATCTTGCAGATCGAATTGCCATGCCGCAAATGACATCATTTTCAGCTGATGATTTTTCCGCCTTATTGCTGCTTTTATTTTGTGTTGACGCATTTGATTCGCTTTCAAAGCCTCCCAGCAAGACAGGAGAAGCTCTAATTTTATTAGGATGTTATTGACCGTCAAGATGGGCAGCTGCTGTCTTGCCCATATCCCCCAGACGTGACGTTTTAGATGAAATTCCGACATACGAATTGCCTTCGTCCACCGATCGGCGTTCAAGCGTTGTTGCTGTACGTACAAGCACCATTGGTTTATCATCAACTTTCGCAGCTTCTGGTGTCGGAACCACCGCGCTTTACGAATATTATCATTTGCTTTTGAGAGTTCTCTCTCCTGAATCACTAACATATGCTCGTGTTTCCATCGAGCAAACATATCTTTTACCAGAAGAAACTTTCGTCGCTTCCATCGACCAAGCACTATTCGTCGTCGCCTGCGATGTTTGTACAATTTTAGAAGAAGCGGCAATGCTCGTTGAAGCAGCAAAATTGCTTGTATATGTACTCGTATAATGCATTGAAAATGATACCAGCGCCAGTTTCGTTGGATTTGTTGGACGTGCGCAAGAATGAATTCTTGCTGGAGGTGCTTGCATGACGTTATTAGTCTTAATCCTTTTAATATAGACAGTCGCTGCATTGGAGATCTCTGGTCCATGACAAGCTGAAGTAATTCCTGCTGTCTCTCTAGCAGACTTGCTCTCCAGAGCGATGAAACAGCAATACAACCAATCCATGTCACTAAATTCTTCGTCGACCACTCATCCAGCCACTGTATTATCATGTGCATAACAGTTTTCTTTGCATGAAATCGATATAGGATCTTCTTGATGCAGCAGGCTGCCTTGTGTTTCTTCAATTTACTAAAGTTGCGATACTTTCTCTGGATGACTATCGCCGCATGTTCATTTTGTTGCACGATCTCATCAATAATGCCAACCAGTAGCATGATCATTTGATAGTGATGATACATTCTCCATGCTCGCTGAATTTGCCACGCTGAGAGGTAACAACGACGAATGTGGAATTTACGTATGCCTTCATTCATTTGACACCGAAATCGCACCACACGAAACCACTGCTGCACTTTTCTGGCTTGTGCCCATAGTAATTGCACATGGATCATCGCAAGTGGTTGCCAGATGAATGTGTAAATGGTTTCCACAGCTTGATGACAACTTGCACGGCGATGCTGAGCTCGCTGACGACCGCGATGACCTCTCCAACATCGTTGTATTAACATCAAAGCATCGCGTTGCTTCTGCTTTCGTGCAATTTTCCGGAGACAATGATTTCGAAAGCAGTTTTGTATACAAATCGCAGCTTCTCGCCATTGGCGCTCCACAACAAGACGTTGGAAATGGCAACGAGCCAGAAATCCTCGTATTGTTTTCTGAATGTAAATTGCACCCCGGTTTCGCACATATAATCGATAGCACCTAGCCAACTCCTTGAACTTCATCAATATTGAGTACTTGCGCCAACATTTCTGAATAATCCGAGCATTTCGATCGTGTTCTATGGCTCGTAAAATAAGCATCTGACGAAACCAATGCTGGAAGCAGGCGTTTATCCTGACATACAGCTTCCGTTGCACAATTGCGCAAGCATGCGCAAGATTGAGCTGCTGTGTGAGGCGGACGTGTCGAGCATGCTGCTCCAAGACTTGCATGGTAGTCGTCCGTCTTTTCCAGTGGAGAATCACTACACGAAGTATGCGCATGTAGTGCTGCTGCAACGCATGGCACATATTATGCAAAATTACTCGCTCAGCAAGTTTTATATGGTTGTGTTTCAACAAAAATGCGACCGGTAGCTCTTCGCTCATGCGGTTAATCGTGGCCTAGCATGAAAAAAGCGACGACATATGATGTCGTCAAACGAACCCTATTGAACATTACCAACAACATCTATAAGCAGATTTATATAATAGATTATCTTATTACCTCTAACTTTCTTGTCAGTGATGATCCTTGCTGCGCCAAGCGTGCGTGCTGATCTTGTAGACGACGCAGAGGATCCAACGGACTGTTAGCAACTTTGCAGCGAGCGTGAGCATTGCCGTTGTTGCCGATAGGCACTGCTCGTTGTAGTAAATTAAACGATGCTGGTGCATATAAGCGTACCAATTCCTCTCGCATATTGTCCCCTTTTCGACGTTGAAGTGATGGTGGTGGCTGCTTCCGTTTGGTCTCGTTGTCAACATCACTATTTTCGCAAGAAGCACTACGTCTCCCGGGTTGAAGAGGCTCCAGTCGACTTCGATTGCGACTGCTACCACCCGTGTGCAATCGCTCCCATTCGCGTCGTTTATTTCCGGTACGAACAGCAGTAAAACTACAAATCTTATCGTCTATCCGATCCTCTTGACCATCTGTACATCACAATAATTTGGTAATAATTGACCATAAAAAAGCGGGGATAAGCAAAGTAGCCGCATCTCGAAAGAGGTAGCGACATGTACCTGAGTGTGATAGTGGTGCGCTTGTTTTCTCAGCGCGAAAAGCCACACGATCTTCTGATGTCATTTGCGTTGCATCTTCCTTCCCTCTTCACTTTCTTCTCTTTTTGGTTATGTGGTGGAGGTGGTTACGTTTTTTATTTTCGACATCATCTGTCAAGTCCCATTAACCACAACATTGTAACCAGCGTACCCACTCTGCTCTTTTCTTTAGCTCCTCGCACGTACATAAAATGAAACGACGATGCAGTGAGCCAATTTTTATTGGGAAAGGCGTCGATCGGTCGTGGTCGCCGCAAAAACTTGGGCGTCTTCTTTGGTGTTCTGTCGCAATGGAAGCCAACGAAGAAAAGAGTGGGTGATGAACAGCTTAGTATACATGTGTATTTGAGTCGCTGAGATTTTTTATTCCTATGCGTTTGCAACCCACAAACGGTGGCTCCAGTCGTTCGATTTTTGCTCAAATCCCATACTTTTGAACTTAAACTGGTTACTGTTTTCGATGATAACTGTCGGACCGATCCTACTGGTTTATCCGACCTTTTTTTTTGGCTTTCGACTCAAACCCGTTAAATTGGTACAGAGTCAGTAATTATAATAGATGAAACAAAACAAAAAACAAAAATCTGTTTAATGGGGATACATTTACTGATAACTTATTAACAATTTACCTACGAATGCGTTACCATGTAGAAAATCCACACCCCCACACGAAACAAGATGGGCTTTGTACTGTCCCAGTATCCCTTCCCTGCTATTGTGTCAGTATTTTGGTTTTATTTTTTTTGGAGTACTCATATAGATTAACTTTTTTGGTAGTGAAACCTTTAAATTTCGAAGCATAATGATTTTTTGTACGGCTGGATTTTACAGCTAGGAAGTCGGCTCTACAACCACCTAAATAGTGCCTCCTGGGGGTAAAATATTAATGCTATATCCGACAAAAACTTTTGAATAGCTTAGAAATAATAGAGGGATTGGGTAGTATCCTTAATATCTATGTCATCTCTCCTGTAGTTTTTCTGAGAGTGACAACTGGAGTAAATGGTACAGTTGGTCGTGGAAACTCCTTGCTAAAATTACCGCGTCGTCCATCCTCGACTTCGGCGATGAGTGGTTCCTTCACCACATCCGACTGTGGACGGGGCGGCTCATGTGGGAGGAGGAAGTACATTTCTAATGGATGGGCGACATTTATAAAATTAGTAATCTGATGCTAGATGGTGGAGTTTTTTTTGGGAGAAGTCGTTCCTCCTTTTTTTTCGTATTGTTCATCTCGTACTACTGGGAGTGTTTTCTTCCTGTTCCACAGAACACAACAACGTTAAAGAAACAGAAGACGCGAGAACATTCAGCCGCATTTCGGCCATCAAAGAGTTCCTCACATTGGGATATCAGATTATCATCCGCATAACCTCTTCTTACTATCATCCACCGAGTGTACATACTTGTGCAGACGGCGTAAATAGAGTCGTAGGTTGTATGCGCGTTCGTAGTATATCTCTGCGCGAGCTGAATCAACGACAACAACCAAGGCGACAGAGACCAAACAGCGCCGACATCCCACGCCATTCATTTCAGCAGCAGCCGACAACGAAAGTCGTGCGACTTTATCGCTTGCCAGCGTCCACAAACGATGAACCGCAACCAGCACCACCATTCGCAACATCGCTCAGCAAGTCGAACCGTGAGCGAAGAAGTATGGAGTCGCGCTATCCATGCGGTCAAAGTGCAAAAGATGAGCCTGCGGCAGGCCGCGCAGCTCTACGGCGTGCACCACATGTCGTTACATCGTCGCGTACGTGGTCGGTATCCGACACATTCCAGTCAATCTCCATTGTCTAACGCGGCATCCACAGCCACTACGTCTACGTCCACCACCATCACTTCCTGCTCTCCTCTTCCTCAACCACCACCACCTCCTCTCCCTCCCCCTCTTCCACCGTCAACATCAACGTCATCGGCCATGTCGTTAGCAAACTTACTACCATCGGCCGCAACGACGTTTGACATGCGATCTTTCCTCACAGAGGACGACGAGGGTGAAATACTTGGCATTCTGCGCGAACAATTCCTGCACGAAAAGCACATTACCTCCGACGGTATCCGCTTCGTGGTTCGCGCGATCGCTAGTAGGGGGGGTACGCGGGCACTCTACCCAGAGTTTCCCCCGCAGCAGTGGGTTGTCGAGTTCAAGCGCGCGCACGGTTTCGACAAACTCAACCGGTATGCGTATCCGCCTTCGTCAATGGCTGTCATTAGTTGTGCGAATAATACAGACAACCATGAAGAAGTTGAGAGGTTTGGTGAGGACAGAGACGCTGAGGATAACGAAGAAGACGGCAGCATGGAGGATGAGGAGGCAAACTCTGAGTCGTGGAGCCGACAGCAACAGCAGCAGCAATCAAAACACAAAAATGTGTCAGACATGCCATTGTTGAGATTACGAGACTACACCCCGTTCAAAGCCGCGTATCACGACGATTTTTACTACGATAATTCGCACCGACGAAAAGGAGAAACCAGTCAACAAGTACAGCTTCAACCCCCCCCTCCACAGCCGTTGAGTTTTCAGCAACAACACCAGAATTGGTGGAAGAAAAACTCGGACCATACAAGTTTAGTAGACCATGACGAAGAGTTTAGCAATAACGGCACGACCAGCAATTCCGGAAGCAACAGCAGCAGCGGCGATAGCTATGAGAACGGTGGGGACAACGGATCAACAAATATACGTATGAATACGAACGATACATCAAACGGCATGGGGTTGTCGTCGTCGAATACTTCTACCACTGGAAGTGCTAATGGGAACAGTAGTGAACGGCAGCGCGATTATAAATTAAGCCACACAGTGCCACCTGAAACGTGGGAGAAAGCCATCGCCGCCGTGGAACGGCAGGGAATGAGCCTGCGCGCCGCGGCCAAGATCTACGGCGTACATTTTGCGGCTCTGCATCGCCGTGTGAAGAAACGTGCCTCGGGAGACAAATCACCGACCGTGGAGGGGTATTTGCATCCAGATGACGAAGCTGGTATCATCCGCGTGATCGTGGCACGTGCTGAGCTGGGTGTATTGATGACGTACGACGAAATGCTAGACCTCATTCAGCGCACGGCGCTTCGAAATATGCCAGACTTCTCAGTGGAGGCTGCACGGACGCTGATGGAACGATTCCAGGCACGCAACGAGCACTCGATTCGGCATATCATCATGAATTGGCCGCCGTCACTGAGGACGAGCTTTAAAGATGGCAATACCGCTGCCATTGATGGCAAAACAACCACCAGGAACGGCTATAATGGCACATTATATCGTTCGGCACTGCGGATGCCTCCGCGTCCGCGCGTGACGATGGCCAATTTGAGTGCCAAGTCTCCTCCACGGTTGCCGCCGCCATCACTGTCGTCATCACCACCCTCGTCGCCTTCGTCGGTGCTCCTCCGTGCTCCTCAATCGGCACGCAATCATCATCACGCCGCAAACGGATTTTAGTCGTCGATGTGAATGGGAACATGTACCAAAAGAGGGGAAGAGGAGCGGTGGTTTGTGTTTGAGCCGACATTGTCGGGAAAGTGTAAGAGAGAGAGATGTGGATGTGTGTGGAAATCTCTTGTTGGGCAAGAGGAGAAAAATGAAAGGAGAAAACAAATGGAATACAAACGAGTAGTTAGTGTCAGCAGGACAAATATTCGTTGGATAGTGGTGAGTCGAAGCGAGAATTATTTAAGAGGGCGAAGCATTGGGAAAGGTAGTGACAGGTTTTGATCATTAATATTTTAAGTTTATGCAATTTGGATAGACATCAGAAACTGGAGGATTTTTCTTCATATTTGCAAAGAAGATGGACGAAAATGGATGGATGGATTTTGGATGTATTTATGATGGGTTTGTTGTCGTTCTCTTGTTTATGTGACTTGCCGACGGTACTCAAGGACCATCTTGGAAGTCTCATCTAGCCACCGCGTTCGGTAAATGAACTCGAGCGATTGCTCCGGTCCCACAGACACCCCTTTGCAGAGGATTTCCACATCTTCCGGTTTGGGGAGCTCGAGCTCCTGTGCGATGTATTTGCGAAGATAAAAAATCTTTAGCAGCACTTGTGTGCGCATGTAGGGCGTCTTCAGCGGGCGGAGAAACAGGAAGAGCGGAGTTTCGGAGCTAATACATTACCAATAACAATAACACAAGAGAGTGAAGGTAAAGAACGTCGAAGAAGTGACCACGACCACTGAATTCTCCGCTCGCGCTCTCTCACCATTTATGAGGATGAAGTTCAAATCGAATGTTACGACCTGGAGATGGGCCGAGCGTGTACTTGTTCTTGACAATCACCTCAGTGGGTGGAGCTATGGAGGCAACTGCAGGTTCTGATCGTTTTCGTTTGACACCCAACTTGGCGTAAAACGCTCGCTCTACGTAACAAAAAGAAAGGCAAGGGAAGGTTTCAGGGAATTTCGTGGCAGCCATTATTCTACCAATCACAAACCAAAAGGAGAGCCCAACCTTCCCGTTTTTCCTGATCAGTGTAGTCCGGGAGAAGCTTGATCGCCAGGGCTTGGATGGTTGGGTCTGGCCTATTGAGGCAAGTACGCCACGTGTTGTCAAAATGGCTATATGCACAGCAAATTCGCTATTGAAAATTGTGTTTTGCATGATTGTACATGAGCTGCGTCCATGGCTTGACGCCGAGGTCGACGTTGCAAATAGGACACGAGTTGTTGTTCTCGTTCTGCCAAAAGTAGTTTCGAATGCAACCATTACAGACTGTATACGCAGCAATAGCAACGCATACATATACAAGTGTCTGTTAGTTCCTTATCCAGCCAACAACATGATGAAAATTGGCAGAATAGACGATGTTGTACATGTATGGAGGCATTCTTTGATGGTTTGTGCATCGCGTAGGTAGCCCTTGCAAATATGACAGATGAAATGGCCGTTGATATCGACCATCCGCACCGTTTTCTATGCGATCAAGCCAACAATAACATGAGAGAGAGGAAAAGAGAAGCGTCAGTGACAAAATGACGTTTTATTTCTGAATCGTCATGTGACAAGAATGCGCAAATACGATGAGCGGATCCGTTTGCATATCGACGGCATGAGACGGTTCGACCTACTGGAAAAGCGTTAGCTATGATAACAGTAGTAGTATACCTTGCGGGCGTTAGCAAAGATCTCATCGTAGCCAGCAGTAGCGTCTGTGGCAGCCACAGTCGCGGCCGTCGTCGATGTCGTTGGCGCCATTTTCGTTGGCAGCAAATACCAAATGTGTGTGCAAGAGGATGTAGGACCAGATTCGAACATTTAACTGTTGTTATTGCGATATATAATCATGCATCCCATGTTCAATAGGCATAATAGCCCAAAATAAACAATCATGTTTCCCAAAACAATACTAGTGAATCTATTTGTCTGGACGGAATGAATGTGATAGATCTTGATTGCGACTTCGACGACAATCATAGGCAAAAGAATCATTTGTTTTTGCTGGAAGTTTGCGAGAAATTCTTTGACCCTCATTATTGACTCGTAAAGATTTGCTTGAGGTTAAGTGAATGTATAGACCACCGTAAGATACCTATTGATGTGAGTCGTTGGCCGTGACGCAATTAGTCTTACCTTGATGCACTTTTTGTGTGATCCCAATGACTGCGTGTATCACAGGATTATACTTACATTTCAGCACTATTGGATGGGGCATATGTGTTCAGGACTATAGGAAATTGCATTTAATATCTGAAGCAGCACAAACGCAACCGTAAGGTATGATTCTCGTTGTCGGTTTTGAGCGTTCTGGATATTGAAGACGAGGTATTATGAGTGAATACAATCCAGAGAAGCACGAAAAAGGCGCATCTCTCACGAGGTCGTATCAATCGAAGCTTAATGAAATACATCTATTCCCTCTTTTAGATACAGATACCACTAACTTTGGATCGTATCAAATGATAGGATCTCCACGAACCGCCGCGCGAGATAAAATATAGAGAGGCCTCTTCTCATTCTTTTGTTCAAGGTATATCACTGTGCTGTTTTCGATATATCGACTAGAAGAACGGTGATGCAAGCAAATTCGTCGCTGGTTCACCTCCCCCCAGTCGGTACCATCGGCTACCGACAACTGGACGAATTGTTGTTCCGCTGCGAAGTCATCCGCCATGAAAGTCACCAGCAAATGAAGACGTTTACGGTGCGATTTCTAGACGACCAGCAAATTGAGAAGGGACTCAGCCCTGAAGAATTTATCTCTCCTACAGAAATTGAAGGTGACAAATCAAATCGCAGCTCCATTTTTCATCTTTACACCACAATAAATTTCCAAAAGGAGTCACTATTGACGAGGGTGTTTGCATTTCTTGATCATCTGGAATGGATCACGACGCTCATTCTTGTGGGAAAGCCATGGCTCCACGAGATATGTAAGTGGCAGCATTGGCAAGTACTTCATCTTCCTCCGGTTATCCCCATTCGTCGATCAAGAAAAGAAGAAAGACTAATTCAATGGCATCATTCCACCAACTGGCTTCTTAAAATTTTTGAATGTGTCCTGGATACAAATCTGGATCGCCTTCGTTCTTGTTGCTGTTGGGATGACAATAACCATGTTGGTGATATAGAACACCCGACGGAGTGTAGTGCCGAAGAAGAGCAAACAAAACTCATTGGAAAGTTGGTACGCGTGCTCGTGCTGGATGGTACATCGCTCAGTAATAAGCAAGTGCTGCATGTGATACGTCGATGCACCAATATACGCCATTTGAGTCTTCGTCAATGCGACAACCTTTCGTTTCTACTTCTCTACGACCTCTTACAACTTGTCAAAGCAAAAGAAACATTGACCGGTGATTATGATTCCGTGACAACTTATGATGGAAACACACGCACTACACTCGCTGATCTCGAGTCCGTGGATATGTGGTTGTGCAAAGGCATTTCTCCAACGTTTGTCAATCAGATGCAACATCATTCTCGCCAGAAGCGATTGAAGATTACTGGGCCAGGATTTTACATCGCTGAAGTCTCAGAGCCGACGGAGCAGTGGGTTACTAGGGAGGTGAATACTAATCTCATGCAAGAGCGAAGCAGATCAACAGGGCACGTGAAAGGTGCATTGTTCTCCATTCACTTTGTCAGCAAAGAAGCAGTATGCGATAGGCAACATCACCAAGACCCTATTAGGCAGGTGCTGAATCACCTTATTCCTCATTCAGAGACGTTTCCGCTGACGGCTATTCCCTTTGTGAATCTCACCAAGCTATATCAACACGCTAAGAACGAACCAGATCAAGTGAGTTGTGGTTTTGTGTGGGCAGTACCTGCCACGATCGACGATCTTTTCAAGCTTGTGAATGAGTTCGAAGCACCAGAAATGAAAGTTCACGTACATCAAATGGTCACAAGCTTCGCCGAAGATACTTTTACACATGCAACAGCAACAAAACATGAACAAGAACCACCAGAAAATATCGATCCACTGGCTGCACGTGCTGCAAGAGTCTTTGCGCGGTTGCACGAAGTCGCACATGCATTGGAAACACAAGTAGCCAGACTAGAAACACAAGTTCAGCAAATGCAACTCGCAAAAGACCAGGCACAGAATGAGTACTATACTGCTCAACTTGCACTGAAACAGGCCGCGAATGACGCCGATCGAGCGTTATTGAGCTTAGCTACGGGAGGAACAGCAGTGGTCAATCACCCTCCTCCATCAGCACCATCACGTATCTTATCAAACAATGCCAAAACGGTTCAAGTGATCGATAGAGATGAATTACTGCCAAATCTACCGTCAATTGACACTTTTCAAAGACTTGGTGGCAACTTGGCGGACAACAATTTCGTGGTCTTGGACGGATTTGTTGGATCAATACTGGCTAACCAGGTTCATCAAGAAGTCGAACGTCTGTATCGAAGTAGTCGTACCATTGCCATTACTGACGAAGTTTTGTCTTCACCATCAACAGCAGGAAAAATGGAAGGGCAGATTCATTTTCGCAGGGGCGAGCTTGCAGGTGGGAACACTGGACAGAACCTTCGCTACCAAATGCATCACGTGCGTGGAGATTCTGTGCTGTGGCTGGACGAACATGATACGTTCTGTCCTGAGGGAATAAAGCAAGTACTGAGGCAGTTGGACCGCTTGGTGATCGACCGATTGGTTCATCATAACCACGAACTCGTGATGAGTACGTTGATGCGAAAGAAGGCTATGCTCACGTGCTATCCTGGAAACGGCGCTAGGTACACCAAGCATTGCGACAATCCCAACCAAAATGGTCGCAAGGTAAACACCAGTGTTTCTTTCTTTGATCAAGATCATTTAAACATTTTAAAGTGATACTGCTGTCGTAGCTGACCGCCATTCTGTACTTGAACCCGGACTGGGAATCCCAACATGGAGGAGAATTGCTGCTGCACCAGCCATTATCAGGTTCACGAACAATGGAGCAGCGAACGATTGCACCTCTTTTGGATCGATTACTGTTGTTTTTCTCGGATCGACGAGTGCCACACGAGGTGTTACCGTGTTGTGGTGATCAGAATCGATTTGCACTGACAGTCTGGTACTTGGACTACGATGAATTCATGATGGCACAGGTGTTCGGCACGGTGATGCAGGACCCCAAAACAGAAGCAGCAAGGATTCAAGAGGAAATGCACAAGTTTGCTCAGCAAAATGGCTTAATAGAGTCGCCAACATAGCTAAGGGTGAGTAGGTTCAACTGTCAAGCAAAGGTCCAGGCTTCGTACTCTTTCATGGTCGTTCATACTTGTATTTGACGATTAATGACGCTGTTTGTACAAAAGTAGCACACCTAAGATGATGGCAACAGGAAGGACACAAAGCACGACTATTACTGCCAGCGTATTGCTTGAGAAAATGCCGTTGGAAGAGGTCATCGCTTCCTTACTGGATGAATCGTTTCCATGTAAGCCGCAGCCTTGAATTGGTGGGAAAAACGGCGGATCCACTACAGGTTTAGTATTGTCCGGATCGTTCGAAGACTGATTAACCTCAGATGGAGGCGGACGTGGCATCAATGAAGGTTCTACTATGATTGTCGCTGATGGAAAAGCCAGCTGAGCCTCCTCGCTTTCACATTTGCACTCATTTTGTTGACGCCGAACAGATTCAAGTTCTGCTTCTAGTTGCCAGACCAAGAGATGGAGATGCCAAATATTTTGTGTCTGAACATGAACACATCGACTTAGCAGTAGCATTTTCTGTTCTTCATATTTCTCCAACATCTGCATTTGCGTGTAAAAACTGCCTCGTGGAAGATATAGAGGATTTCCTGGGCTGAAGGAGGAGCAAACATCGTACATTCGCTTGAAAGGACGTTCACAGCTATACACAATCGTCATTGTCACTGTTAACGTCCAAGCGATAACAACGATCGTATGCATCCGCTGCATATTCCACGTCATACCGACTCCCAAAGCACATGTAAACGTCAAACTCTACATACTGTGAATATACACAAACTGTCAAGGTTAGTTCAGAGATTGACATGGAGTTCTCTTGGCAGAAGGAGAAAAGACATTCTTTCTTTTTTGGATCCACATCACCACATTTTTCTCTCACAACAACCACCAGAAAAAACATTTACATCTCAACGCAACACAGGTAACAGCAATATTTACATCCATATATCCCATTAAATAGAAACCAAAAAAACTGTGTTTACCCTATCATTATCATTTTGCCTATGAACGAACGCCACTCATCGCCGTCGCTCGTGATCATCCGAGTTATCAGATACAACACTCGAGCGTTCCGATCCGAGCAACGTCGGCCGAAACGAAAACGATGACGACATGACCGACTCCTGGCCGTATTTCACCGCAAACTGCCGCAGCATGTAGGCGACATGCACAGCCGTGGGCCGCGTATAGGCATCATACGCCAAGCACTGCTCCGCCAATTCTATTATATCCAACGGCACACCCTTTGAGAATTTCGGCTTCAACTCCCCCGCTGCCACTCGGCTAAGAAGCGCCGACTCTGGGATATCATGCTCTGCAAATGGCAGGCGGAACGTATCCAATTCGGAGAGAATCACGCCCAAAGAGTAAATGTCAACCGCTTCGGTGTATTTGTCGTTGCCCGCAAGCATCTCAGGTGCTGCCCACCGCGCTGTACCTAATCCGGTCGTCATGGTCAGTTTGTACTCATCCTGGTACCTGGAGATCCCAAAATCACTGATCTTGGCATTAAAGCGATTGTCTAACAATACATTCCGTGATTTCAAGTCGCGATGTAGCACCGGCGGGTCCAGGGAATGCAAATATACAAGTGCTTCGGTGATGTCGAGAGCGATTTGCAATGACTGGCCGTTCCAGTACGAGTTGACGTAGTCATAATGCGGCTCCTTGTCGTATTCAATCTGGTTGGCGAAGAACGATTGTAGATCGCCCTGCGCCATGTACTCTAGCACTACTTGAATATCGTACTCCATGGTCCACGCCACACCGATGAATGCGACGATCTTGGGATGGTCAAACCGTGAATGAACTTTGATCTCCGAGACAAATAGCTGGATGACGGAGCGATTCATGCGAAGTTCGTTACTATTCAGATGGCCACTCCCCATGCTACCACTATTACTGCCACTCGGTAAACTCCGTTTCAGACGTTTGACTGCGACTGGCTTGTTGAGGTACGTGGCGAGCCAGACTTCGCCGTAAAACCCTGTCGCGAGCAGCTGCTGATCGTGAATCTGCTGGAAATCGATCCGCCATTTCAGGAGCTCTTCGTCGTCCCAGATCGAGATAAATCGGTGGTTCGTGGCACTCGCGGCATGTGAGATACCGCTGGAGAACATGGTACTCCCTAAAATATCATCCCGGTCTCTCGCATCCTCGAAGCAAAACATATTGGGCAGGTAGCTTTCCTTGTCGAGTGTATGGAGTGAATTGTTATGCGGATCTGGCGGTATTTTGTTATTGCCAAAATGCTGTGTCTTCCACAGAAACGATGTGACGCCAATTGCCACAGCAACGACAGCAGCAATGACCACATACAAGAACGGACTTTGATTGTCGTTGTCCGAGTCGCTCGAGGAGCTCGAGCTAGATGCAAAGAGGCTCTCGGTCAAGCAGACGGTATAGTTGTGTACCATCACAGGGTCGTCGCAGTAAGTGATGAGATTATCTTCATCGATCAAAAACGTCGTAAGGTTGTTGAGGAACTCTACTTGGTCGGCGGTGAACGAAACCATCCCGGTCATATTGGTGTTGTACTGCAGCGAGAGAACCTGCAAATTAGTCAGCTTGAAGAGTGGGGTAGGGATCTCGAGGAAGTTGTTACCATCAAGATATCTACAACAGAAAGCGAATGAATATGATATAGTCCTAGAGAGCTGCATGAATCATATAATATGAAGACGTACAGATGCGTGAGCGACTTCAGGTCTCCAAAATCTGCAGGGAACGATTCGCAGGTCAAGTAATTGAGCGATAAGTTCAAATACTGCAGTGTGTGGGGTAGTGTTCCTTCGGAAATTGCAGAAAGGAGGTTGTACGACATATTTCTATCGACAAACGACGAATGCGAACATGTAAGAATCAAGAGCCATAAGCGCCAAAAGGTGATATGGTGACGATCATGCTTACAATATCTGCAGGTTCGGTGGAAGATAGGCAGAAAGCTCGCTAATATCATCGGCCGCCAAATCTCTGTGAGTTCCAATGCATTGTTAAGTATATCGTTTTCTTTTTGTAGCAAAATAAAACTGATGCTTGTACGTACAAGAAGGTGAGATTGGTAAGGTTGTAGAAATCCGTAGGGATTTCAGTGAGCGATGATTTGACTGCATGCAGTTGTTCCAATGATCGCGGAAGGTCATTCAGCACAGAGGCATCAGTAAACGTGTTCCAGCCGATTTCCCTAGATAGAGCAGATACAGCAGAGGCACTTGTCAGGGACATAAAAAACAAGAGTGAGGCATAAACAGTATTACTCCGACATACAAAATCTTTAAGGAGCTCATCTGCTTCACATCTGGAGGTAACGATGTGTGGGATTGACCCCAATAAACACTGTCATTTTACATAATAGTATCAAACCAGACATCAGCAATTAGACATCAACAACCAGGAAAAACAGCAGCAGAGTGGTAGATGTACAAGTGCTCAAGAGTCAATGGGATGGAGTTGGCGGGAGGAAGCGCGAATTTGTTATAGGACAAATCTCTACACAGCAAAGTTGGCCAGTAGTATGAGTCATTTGATAAAGCCAAAGAGTGAGAGGAAGCAGCAGCCAAGTACATACAATTTCTTCAGTTGCGGCATCTTCATAATGTCACTTGGCAATGTGCCGAGTGTGCAATCCGCCACAGATCTGCTCATTAATCAACAGGAACGTACTTCACTCAGTGAAATTATTTAAAATAAATTAACCACTCTAAGACCAGAATTTGCTTACAATGAAACGAGAGTTGTTGGAAGAGAATTGGTCGGGATTGTCACCAACAAATTGGACGAGATGTCCCTACAAAATGCAAGAAACGAAAAAATAAGTCGACATTTTCCCTCGGATAATAAGAGAAAGAGAGCTTGAATGTTGGCCACGTACAGTGTCGTGAGTGATGTCAGGTCGGTCAGCCCCGTTGGAAGTGCGGGCATAACTCCATTAGCCAAGAATCTATAAAGAGTAATAAATGACCATTAGCTCATCATTGTTCTCGCCTTTCTCCGATTTGCGCTGACTTACAAAGTCTCCAAGTTGGGTAGCTCTGGGAGGCTTTTGAGTGATGTGAGGTTAATATTTTCCAGAACGATTGTCGAACAGCCTGTTGCGTTCGCAAACACTTCATAATTGATGTCTATATCCACGGTATCTCCCGTCCCGATAACCGTGAGGTCCACAGCTTTGTCCATGATCGGCAGTGCATTCCCTGAAATGGAACTGAAGACAAAAAAACACAAATACTTAATCACGTCCAGCAAATTGGATAGATTCAGTCATGCTGCTCGACGTACATTGTTGTGGTGGTATACGGGAATATCAAATCTGAAATCTTCGCGAGTTCGGTGAATGGTTCCTTAGCAAGATGGAAGTCTTTATCCCACGCTTCACGAGCGGCTACATCGCGTTTGTATTCACTGGAGGTTGTGACCATCAAGTTCCAATCGGAGTCACCGGCACCGCTGAACGGAGAAAGACATTTGATAGCACAACCGCTGCCAGTGCTGTCGATCACACATTCGCTGCCGCTGGTATTATCGTCATCGTCACTACTGCTGCAGGCGCTAGCGTCTGCATAATACAAACAGGGGGAATTGGCATTCGAACAAGCGCCGAAGCACTGCATCGTCAGTGTGTGTGCTGCTGGCGCATTGGTATCTGATGGACATTCGAATGCAGTCGACCCAGTAGACGTGAATGTGGCTGTGATCGTCGCCCAGATGAGCGCGCGACGGAGGAGCGAGCATCTCCATCGTCGGCGCATGTGGTTATAGGTGCCGACGGTGAGGCAAATGCAAATATATAACACAGCGGGAGGACACGATTGTCGTGATGATAAGAGCTGTGATTGCCGTTGTGTTAGCGCGTCTTTGAACAGTCCGCTTTGGTGGTGTGATGGGGAGCAGAGGTGGGAGTTGGACGCGAACCCACCCGACCTCTTCACTTCTTGCATCTGACTATTACGTCGCTGGTGCTGGTCAAATCATTGGGAGATGCGCGAAAATACAGAACCTGTTAAGTACGCATGTATAGTGCGTACTTAACGTCTATCCCAGTATGTCTTATTGAACTTTGATAGACGCACGACCTTGTTATCAGGTGCAAAATGCACGAACGGATGCAGTAGTGGCCTAATGGGATTACAAAGATTCTCATGCTCGCAAAGGATGCGTTTTTTGTGACTAAAGTGAACGGATCTCAATGACAAAGCTGTGAGTTGAAAAGTCCAAAAGCATCTTACTCGCATTCGTGTGCATGGTAGCAGAAAAGGTAGTTTTGTTATGTGTGTGCATGCCATGTGTGGGATGATCTGCAAATCCAATCTTCTTTGATATTTGATTGGTTGGAAATGAATAAACAGGGTCAGAATATATCAAAGAATGAAACACTCAATCAGGTCTCAGGGATAAGTTTGTACAAAGTGCATTATTTGGCATATTGCTTCACTACCATATTAACGCATATTAGATACACGTACCTGAACTGTTTTCCTCCAATATCGAGCCGCTAATGCCTCTATGCATGGACCATATACCTATGAACCTTTCTGATCTGTACCACCGAGAATGGGGACACTGTAAACACGGGCGATCTTGTAAATTCCACATTTTGTTGATTTGTTTTTCTCTGAGCTCTTTGACTCACTTCATGTGATAGAGTGGCACAAAAATATTTTTTACTAGGTCAGAATTTCGCCGGCTCTTCTTTCTTTCTTGGTGTGCACAGGCGCACTGCATCAATAATGCGAACTTAATCACCCTTTGTTAAGTTCGCATATTTGCACCGGCTGGATCAAGATCTCGCATAGAAAGGGATCAAATGGACATAAAAGAGATGTGAGTATACATTCTACGCCGGATAGACTTGGAATTTATTGCCTTTCCCTTTCTGTCGTTATCCGTCGAAGTTGCATATGCATCACGAAAAGACAACCCTTCCTCGGTCCGACAGCCATTCGTGACCTCGCTCCAAATTATCCGGATGCGAATTTGAGGTGATGTGGACACTCCAGTTAGTTAAGTGATATAAAGTATTAAACCGTTTTGTTAAAATGCCTACATCGTACACTATTCTGTCAGATACGGTACTTATCTTCGTTTCCTCAGCCACGTAGCCACCCACAAAACGGAGAAGCAGGAAACAAAAGGTACCCCTCCCACCGCATGCAAATCACTTCAATTGGTGTCCTCTAGCTGTGGCAATGTATCGCTCAGTTGCATGCATCTAAAGGATATCTCGCTTTACTGGCGGATGTGCAATTGCTGACTTTTTTTTTACTTTTGTGTTTTCTGCTACAGACTCTATACAGAAGCTAAAAGCTCCGTTTGTGTATTGGACGAAATGGGGAAAGCGGATGGTCCGCAATGGACGGGCAAGTCTATTCGCAAGCTATCATTGCATCGTCGACGCGCGAACCCATTCAACTTGGGCTATGGCCTCGAGCATTTACCATTTTTGATCTTATATGCGTATTCACTCTACCATTGCTTGCTGACCATCGGCGAGCCATATGCACAAGCTATTAAAGAGCTAGAGGAAGCTGGCATCCTCATCCCCGGCAGTGAAAACTACTACGGCGAGGGAAGAGGTGCCGATGACGCTGTACTCTCTGGACTGGCAGCCTCGACGTTATCGCAGGGATCGATCCGTGAAACTACGGTCGGCACGGTCAACTACACGCAGTTGTTGGAGCAACAGGATGATGGTCCACCGCTGCCGAATCCGTTTCTGCCGGCGATTGTGCCACTATTGTTCCTGTTGGGCACGACCACATCGCATATTTTGATGGTATTATTTCAAGTCTGGTCGGTGCGCGTGCTGGCATTTATCAAGTACACGCCAGTGAAGCGGATCGAAGATGCAACGTATGTGATGGTCGTGCCACGATCGTTCAAAGGCAAGAGCAGTATCATAATGTTAGAACGTCCTCGTCATCGCGATGGTAGTGTCGGGCAGCCCTTTTTCCTCTTCCAGAAGCATAAATATGTGGCGGAAATCGGTGTCAAAGACCATCCTGATGCAGTGTTGTTCCGGAAGTTAAAAGCGCCAACGACTGAACCGATCCAGTATTACATTTCGGCAGAGGGATTTGCGACCGACCGCACCGTGGAACAGCAACTGGAATTATTTGGGAAAAACGAGTTCAGTATTCCGCAGCCGAATTTTATCGACATGTTTAAGCAGCAATTGCTGGAGCCACTGACAGTGTTTCAGATCTTTAGCGTCTGTCTCTACATGCTCGATGAGTACTGGCAGTACTCGCTATTCACTCTGACGATGATTCTCATGTTTGAAGGCGTGACGGTGTTTAGTCGCTTGAAGAACCTTCAGACGCTGCGTGGGATGGGCAACAAGACGCATGATCTGTATGTCTATCGAAAGAAACAATGGACGCAGTTGACATCGGATCTGTTGGTGCCTGGTGATATCATCTCGGTCAAGCGAGAGACCGATGGCGACCACGAGAACATGGTACCGTGCGATTGCTTGCTGTTAGACGGGTCGGCAGTCATGAACGAAGCCACGCTCACGGGTGAAAGTGTACCGCAAATGAAAGAAGCGATTGGCATGAAGATGAATGCGCAGGATTTGGCCGAACAACTCGATATGAAATCGGCACATAAAGTGCATGTGCTTTTTGGTGGCACGACAATCATGCAAAGTGATACGTCGAATGTGGTGTATGATGATGCATCCAAGTCGTTGAAAAAGACAGTACCGAGTCCGCCGGATAACGGTGTGACTGCCTACGTTTTGCGCACAGGGTTCAGTTCTTCTCAAGGAAAGTTGGTGCGTATGATCGAGTACTCAAGTGGAAAAGTCACGGGGAGTTCGTGGGATGCATATGGATTGGCATTCTTGTTGCTGATTTTTGCTTTGCTTTCGTCGGGTTATGTGTTGCGTCATGGGATCGCACAGAAGGGGAAAATCACATTTGAATTGTTGTTGCGCTGTGTGATGATCATCACAAGTGTGATCCCCGCTGAGCTACCGATGCAGACCGCCATGGCTGTCAATACAGCGTTGCTTTCGCTTGTCAAACTGTCGATTTTCTGCACGGAACCGTTCCGAATTTCTTTGGCGGGGAAGGTTGATATTTGTTTATTTGACAAGACTGGTACGCTCACTACGGATCAACTTACGGCGGTGGGCGTAGTGTGTGAAGATACGACGGGGAAAAATAGTGCTGCTGCAGATAGCGATGTGCGCTCGCATGTACCAATGATCGCTGCGAACTTGGACGCCACGCTTGTACTTGCTGGTTGCCAATCGCTTGTGCAAATCGATGGCAAAATGGTCGGTGATCCGGTCGAAGAAGCATCGATTCGTGCCATTGATTTCTCGTATGATGCCTCGACGCGTCATTGTCAGGTCAAGAACGACTCCGATCGTACTGGGGAGCGGCGATGGGGTGCGTCGGTCAACCAGAAGGAAGTATTTGTGCAGATTTTACACCGTAACCACTTTGCCTCCAAGTTGCAACGTATGAGCGTAGTTGCGAAAGTGCATTTGGGGGAGAGAGGCTTGCGCTATCGGTCGTTAGTGAAAGGCAGTCCCGAAGCGGTGAGTAACTTGCTACAAAAGGATTCGATTCCATCGTGGTACTGGCCAACATACCGAAATTTAGCTCGGAAAGGTATGCGTGTGCTGGCGTTGGCATACAGGGATATCGACGGGAAACCTAGTGACCAGGAAATTGCGCGTCACCCACGTAGTTGGGCGGAAAGTGACTTGAAATTCGCTGGATTTGCGATCTTCCAATGTTTGGTTCGCAAAGACAGTGGAGAGATTGTGAAAATGCTCAAGGACAGTTCTCATCAGGTATCGATGATCACAGGTGATGCGACTCTCACAGCTGTTCATGTTTCAAAAGAAGTCGGAATTATCACTCGCCCAGCCTTGATTTTGACTGAAGGAAAAACTGCGTCAGATCCAATTATCTGGACGCGAGCGGAAGATGATAGCGTCATGGAAACCTACAAGAGCTCGGATATACCTGTGTTAGTCAAGAAATACGATTTGTGTGTCAATGGCAAGACGTTGATTGCTGCGGGTGAAATTGATGATCTGATCTGGAAGTACGTCAATCATATTCGTGTCTTTGCGCGTATGACTCCTGAACTGAAAGAGAAAGTGCTGACGTGCTTGAAGAAGAACGGGCACTATACGCTTATGTGTGGTGATGGAGGCAACGATGTCGGGGCGTTGAAGCAGGCACATGTCGGTGTCGCTCTCTTGGGTGGATTTGGTTCGGCGAATGCGGACAAAAGCGTAACTGGGCTCACTAAATACCAGAAGGGTGGCGTCTCGAATGTGTCGTCTCGTGAAGACTTGATGAAGCTTCATGTGTCGGCCCTAAAGAAACGACTTGTGCAAAAGCAGATTGATTTCTCGCAATGCAAGGAAAAGAAAGACTATGTCGAATTGATTCTAAAGTCGGAGCAAGCCAAGGCCACTGCAGCTGCAAAGAAGAAGACGAATCCGTTTATTAAGAAAGCGCCCACGAAGGAAGAACAGGCTGAGTTGATGAAGAAGAAACAAGCCGAAATTGAAGCGGATGTCCGGGAACGCCAGGCACGCGGCGAGTCATTTGCACGAATGAAGGCGATTGCGGCGTTTGCCAAGCGGGAAGCGGAAGA
This sequence comes from Pilasporangium apinafurcum, assembly GCA_001600495.1. Lineage (NCBI taxonomy): Eukaryota > Oomycota > Peronosporomycetes > Pythiales > Pythiaceae > Pilasporangium > Pilasporangium apinafurcum. The sequence continues at coordinate 391,717 of BCKE01000015.1, read as the reverse complement.
AAACAAGAAACGCATGGCTGAACGTACGGGCTCGAAGGGTTTTGCAAATTTCGCGAATAACGCGGCGATGGCGCAGTACATGGACGACTTTGAAGATGGGGAGGTACCGATGGTAAAATTGGGCGACGCATCGATCGCTTCACCATTTACTTCGAGAGCTCCGTCGATCAAGGGTTGTGTCGATATCATTCGCCAGGGCCGGTGCGCACTAGTGACAACCATGCAGATGTACCAGATTCTCGCGGTCAACTGCCTCATCAGCTCTTATTCGTTGTCGGTGCTGTATCTGGACAAGGTCAAGTACGCGAATTCGCAATTGATGGCTCTTGGGATTGTCTCGACCGTCTCGAGCATCACACTCAGCCGTGCTACGCCGTTGGCGGAATTGTCGCCTGTGCGACCACTTACGTCAATCTTTCACCCAGCGTTGTTTTCGAGTCTTGTCGGTCAATTCGCGTTGCATTTGGGCTGTATGATCTATATGACGAACTTGGCGAAGGAGTACACACCCGAGGGCGATTTCAAGCACTCGCGTCCTGGTGAATTTACACCGAACGTCATGAGTACAGTTATCTTCTTGATCAACGGTGTGCAGACCGTGAGTGTCTGTGCAGTCAACTACAAAGGACGTCCTTTTATGAAGAGCATGACAGAGAATCCCGGTTTGCTCTACTCACTGGGAATCAGCATTGTCGGTGTGTTTTTGCTGTGCACGGAAGCTATGCCACTATTCAACAAGGTGTTGCAGATCGTTCCAATGCCCGATCCGCGATTTGCGCGGATGCTGACATGGTTGCTGGCTCTAGATGTACTCGGTGCTTTCGTTTGGGATCAGTTTTGTCTCTTAATCTTTGCGCCACAGATCTTCTTTGCTTCAATCAAGTCTATGACGCTCAAGGACATTCGGCAGTTGATCAAGATGGGTGTGGTCTCATTGCTGGTCATTTCGTTTTTGTCCAACATTGATTACGATGAAATTGAGCGACAGCAGAAACTGCTCGAAGAACAGCAAGCGATGGACTACGCAGCAACTGCCGAAAAGTCTGTCGGAGATATATCCATTTAGAGCTTCATATTCCGTCATTCTACTAGCAGGCAAGATCCATAGAAAAAATGAACGCCTCGCCATCCTGTCATCTTGATTGTGGGCAACTTCTCGTAAAACAGGAAAATAATGGCATGCTTACTGTGAAGATAAACATAGTGAAATACTTGGATTAAGATGATCAATCAACCGGTGCATTGTTTAGTATTCTTTCGAAATGCATTAGAAGATGTAATGACCTATGTATGTCGACTGTAAATGATATGAAATGTTGATGCTATTCTTTCTATGACCCACGAAGAGCAGCTCACTTGTAAAGACACTCTTCACACGCTACTTAATTTGATTGAATGTTTGCTTTATGGTTCATGGTCTAGTGTGCTGAAACAACAAATTGGTCACCCCGCCAAAAAAACTCTTCTTGAAAGTCTCGTCAGCTTCTCGGTGCCATCACTCTAGTGCATTCTCGATATCTCTCCACCGCAGTACGAAATAAGCGTATTCGTCGACTATTGTTGAGGCAAGCATAAAGACAAGGTTATGATACTGGATCGGACGATAAAAGTTCACTAACGTGCAAATGAATGCTTTTCTAGCCATACAGTAACATTAACGAATTTATTCCGGTCAACATAACTCACGAACATTATTGGGCACGCTCAATCGAGAGACTATACATAACCCTCATGTGATATGAGAGACTCGACACGAAGTATGCAGTTTGCGATCCTAACGTTTCGATGCATTTTCATTCTGTCAATCGAGACGTGAGCCACTTCAAGATGTTATACCTCAAAAAGTAGGTCGCATCTTCTTTGAGGATATGAACATTCATTCTATCTGGATAATACGCCAACAACCACTCCAATGCTTCTCGATGACCACCACGAATCGCCAGCTGTCCACCTTCATAGCTACAGCCCTCTGTACGATGTTTTCGTAGAAACTCCATCATTTCAAAATCATTATTGCTTGCGGCGAGATTCATTGCTTGCACAGTACAGCCGTCTGTGCGATGTGCATGTAGCCATTGGACAATATCAAGGTGCATATGCCTGGCAGCTTCATCCATCGCAGCAGCAGTACAGCCTTCTCGACGATTTTCATGTAGCCACTTAACAATTCCCAAATGCCCATTCGCAGCCGCCCTATTCATCGCTTTGACCGTACATCCTTCTCGACGATTTTCGTGCAGAAATTTGACGACATGTAAATGGCCATTGGCAGCGGCCTGGTCCATCGCGTCTGCTGAACAACCTTCCGATCGGTTTTCATGTAGCCATTTCACGACCTCAAGATGGCCGTTCCCGGCAGCTCTGTCCATGGCGCCAACGGTACAACCCTCTCTACGATTTTCATGAAGCCATTGTACAACATCTAAGTGATTCATCTCAGCTGCACAATTCATCGCCCGGATAGAACATCCTTCACTTCGATGAGTATGCAAAAACTGCACAACGTCCAAGAACCCATTCCGCGCAGCTTCATTCATGGCATGTTGTGTGCATCCTTCCGTACGATTAAAGTGAAGCCACTTGACTATTTCAAGGTGGCCATTCTGTGCGGCATCCGTCATGGCTGAGTGTGTACACCCTTCAGTTCGATTGTGATGAAGCCATTGTACCACTTCCCGGTGATTCGCAAAAGCGGCCCAATTCATAGCGTAAGCAGTACAGCCTTCGGTGCGATGTTCGTGCAGAAATTGGACGATGTCAAGTCGACCCGATCGCGCAGCAAAGTCTATCGCACGTTTCGTACACCCTTCTTTTCGATTATAATGGAGCCACTTGATGATGTCCAGATGGCCATTGATCGCGGCATTGTCCATGGCATTGGTTGTGCACCCTTCCGATCGATGTTTATGCAGCCATTGGACAACATCAAGAAGTCCAGCGCCAGCCGCCATGTCCATCGCCACTCGCGCGTTCACTTCGGTTCCTTGATAAAGATGAAGTTCTTTCACAATGTCCAAATGTCCCCTTCTCGATGCCTCAGCCATTGTATATGTTAGGCAATTTACCGCCGAATGGTCCCAAAACCATTGAAGTACTGACAAGTGCCCATGTATCGCTGCTGAGTGCAGGGCTGCAGGCGTGCAATCCAAACCGTTGCGAACGGAAAATAACCACTCCACCACAGCCAAGTGGCCGTGCTGGGCAGCGATCGTGACTGTCTCTGTGGGGTACACGTGTGTGTCTGGTGGTTGCCGAGCGTGGATCCATTGCAAAAATTCCAGATTGCCCTGACGGACGGCGTTCATGACAATTTCCTCGTCATCCAGAGCAATCGGATAGTGAGTGTACAGGTATTCCATCATTCGTAAATCACCTGCTGTAGCCGCAATACGCATGGCATAGCGTATTTGCGCCAACCACTCGAATTGACAAGTGTCTGGATCCAATTGTGACATCACTACCGAACGGCGTACCAATCGGATGTCGCCATGTTGTGCCGCGCGGACGATAGTCCAGTACGATGAAATGTCCATATACGCATCAATATGACGTACAATATGATCAAGTGCGCCCACAAGCCGCCGGTCGCGGCATACGACCTGCACAGACGTCAGGGTCTCTTCTGCCATGACTCGCAGGGTTCTTCACTTGTACTTCTTTCCTGCTTATCTTGGTTTTTAGAAAGAACGAAGAGCTCTTCAGCTTATCAACCCATCCAATAAGGACGTACTCCTACCCTTATTTTATCGATAGAGCGGATCCACTTAATATAGGGGTAGGTATACGCCGCATAAAGTGGATAGGTATTGTACGCGAATTTGCTCTAGTGTTGGGAGATATTGTGAAATGCAACAGCTCTGCTGCTTTCTTCATGCGGCTTGGATGGTTTGTCCAGCAAGCGATAAAACCGATCTACCCGCGTGGTATAAATACAATAAACACCCAATGGTCGAAGACAAATTGAATCAAGAATGCGGTAACCATGATGGCTGAATTGACGACGTGACTAGTACAAAAGAGTGGTGATCATTTCGTTAGCACATGCTGTTTTGCTGCATGCTTTTGCGGTCATTTGCGTTCGTTGACCCACGAAAGCAAGAATAATCCTGATTAAAAGCGAGTGGTACTTACCGTCAACGATCGCGACGAAGATTTCAATTGCTTCGACGAACTTGACACAATACACTAATTTGAGTGTGCCTTGGCCGTGGATAAGCCACTGTCTTCCAGCCACCATGTTAAGCTTACGACAGTTTCCATTTTTCAATGCTACATAGACTGTTGCGGCATCATTACGAGCGTCAAGCAACACGATCTCGTCACCGTCGTCACGAAATCCAACTTGACATTTGCTCTCCTCCTGTTTGGGAGTTTGTCCATCTTTCAAACTCGTGATTTGTCTTCAAAGAAAATATAAGCGTTCAGTCCAACTGTAGGATACTGAATGTTGCCTCATCGATCTGATACCATTAGGTTCTTGTACGTTTGGTGATGATATAGAAGTTACACCGAAAATGATCGATTTATCTTCTCAGGGCGGCCCTCGGCAAAAGAAAGCATAGAACAATGCCGGAGGGAGCACTCGATGACTTGATGGATGGACTGGAGAGAGCACAATCCAGAAATGGGAATAAACGATTTGGTATGTCGCACAAATAGCGCATGGTTTGCTTGTATTTTCTATAATGTAGCCATATCCTTGTACAGTTCAACATTTAGGTATCAGCAATTTTCGGTGTATTTTCGTATTATCCATAAATACTCAAATCCTGTGTTATGCTATTTCATAGTTTCTTCGCTAACTAAGTTCGGTTTCGACCATTTTTGACGCTGGATTAGACATAGAGAGTGCGTGCTCGTGCGTGATCACTAGCGACACAAGCACAAAGCAAAATGGCGCTCCGATACATGCTAGCACATGTGCTGTCGCCTGTCGCTGCTGGGATGGGTCATTTTTGTCGCAGTATTCTGCATTTGTTGGTGGTTTGTGTGACCGTCGCGCAGCAACTAACGTTGGGATTGTTACGCTCGACTCGTATGGGACGTGGCTTGTCCTCATCGCTGCCATTTTCGTCCGCTCAAGTGTCGAATTCATCTACATCGTCGTCCTCGCGACTGTATGCTTCGTGGTTCTTGATATCATCCTGGTTTCGTAGCCGTACAAATGGAGTTGGTGGAGGCGGAGGAGGAACAAGAAAAGATAGCAATGTCGCCATCGAGTTTTTGGAAAAACTTCGTCAGGGTCCTGAAACACAAAGTGAATGGGATATTTTCCTCTGGCGCGTGACATTCCCACTCGTGGCGCTCGTGATCGCGACGATATTAGCAGTGCTGGGCAAGTTTGGCGTCGCAATGTACTCGTTTGTGGTTTGTCCGGTGTGGTATTTCTGCAACTTTGTGCTCCTGGTGTACCCATTTTTCCTCGTATTTCACTTCCCAGCGCTGGATGAAGTGGCAGAAGCGCGAATATGGAAGGCGTTGACGGTGGCAAGTGTGGGTGTTGGTAGTCTTGAATGGTACTTGTCGAATACGAGGTCCAAAGCTTCTTGGATTGCGGGGAATACGTTGTTTGGAGTGATGTTGCTGGTGACGATCCCTTTATTCTTTACGATACAGAAGCGTGTCGCTCGCGACCATTACGACGTGCTTGTGGACGATGAGTATCAACAGCAATATCAAAATTCGATCCGTCACGACAGTCCCGTCTTATCAGCTCTTGACAGAAACAGTCCTAGAAATTCCAGTTCAGGTTCGCTGCATAACGTGAGTCTTTACTCGCCCAGGAAATCAGCTCCGTCGACACCAACGCACCGCTTTCGAACTACAAATGAGCAACAATTTGATGATGAAACAACTTCGTTTACGTCGACGAGCACACCGCCTGGCTCCACATCATCCAATCGGCGTCATTCCAAGGTTTCATCTGCAACGCCGAAGGCACCAACTCCCTACAAGCAATTGATGATATGTGCTGTATGCATTGCCGTGGTGTGGATAACAATGTTTCTGTCTTATTATTCCAATAGTGGAGCAGCAGCAGCAACAGGGTACTGGTTCTTGCTCTACGCCCTTTCACCTATTGTGTGTATCGCTCTGTTTTGCGCACGTCAACGAGGCGCAAGGTTTAGCTTCCAACATGTCATCATGTACGGTGTTGTGATTGTGCATATCCCCATGTTCCTCGGCCAGCTCTGTGTTCGGTTATTTGCGATGGCTGAGGATGCCGGGTCGAATGATCAGTGGTTCAAGTTTGGTATCTCGATCCTGTATTTGTTAATGATGCAGGGGTATTTCTTCGTGATTACGCATATTGTGAATTGCATGGCCGAGCCATATTCACACCCTTCGTTGCTCTACGTGGGCCAGTTGTACTATTATCTCTTTTGGTACATCTTGGTGGGATCCGATACGCCGATCGACTCGCTATACTGGGGTATGCTGTTGGTGAACAACGTTCATATTGCGTTCCTCAACACGGGAGTTTATACAGACGTGACTCGTTCCTCCCGGGGTTGTTTGACTATCCCATTTAATATGATTGTTGGGTCATCTGTGGCAATGTGCTTTAGTGCCTCGAGAAGTGCAAAGAAATCCTTCTCGCCGACAGACCGATCGTACGTGCATCTTACACCACAAGCGAACTCAAGAACAGCCTTTAGTTTAGATGATTGGCAGCCTGATGATCAGCTTGAGATTGGCGAAGGCGAAGATGATGATCTTCAAGCGCAAATGGACAGCTTTGTGCGAGGTGGTGGTCCTGCCAGTTTGCTGACGCCAATATCAACTACCGAGAGCAACAGTATGGTCAATTGTACTACATCCTTGCGAAACAAGTGTTCGTCAAGTACAAGCCCGTGTCGAAATACGCTATCAAATTCAGCGCATTTAGGAAGTAAGTCCATAAAACCGTCATCCACTTTTGCGTCTTCTTCGACGATCACAACAAGTGAGAATCTCCGTCCATTGTATTTCCTCATGAAAGTCGCGGAACAAGATAATATGGCTGACACTACGGCGCTGATCCTTGTGCCATCACTGCTGACACTGTTAGCAGTTTTTGACAAGCCTTCGCAGGGGTTTGCTGTGATCTACGACCAAATGAACATGTGGATGCGCTGTATTTGCATGTTTATCGGTCGCTTAGGTGGTTCATATCTCGCACGGGAAATCTTTGCGTACAAGCTCCGTACACGACTGCGAAATTCATCGAGAAGTATGGACGACGACGATCCGACAATGGGAACGATTGACGGCATGTCTACTCGGCTTTGGATCCAGCGGCTTATGTTGCAAGACTTTCATCGACAGTTCTGGTATCTGACTGCAGTGACGCTAGTCGTGACGTTTGCCTGCTTTGACCGCGTGGATCTTCCATTACGGTTTGCATTGTTAACCTGACTGAACTTAACGATGGTGAGCGACTATGCTGGTGTCGTTGTTTAATTGTGTTGTATTGTACTGCTAAATAAATGCAGAGGTCAATAAAATATTCAATCCTATACGAAATGCGGTCCATCATTGGTGCTCCTACATGGTAACTGCTGGCGTCGGCTGGAGTGGTGAGCCTGCCAAATCTGCGAGCGCCTTCTCCTTGCGCACCCATCGGCGTCGACGCACGCACCGTCCCACCAGCTTGTTGAGCTTCTTCTTGAGACGGCGATGCTCTTTCGTAGACAATTTCTTTGCTTCCTGGTCGCGCAAGAAGTCTTTGAACTTGGTTGCGTATTGCCACTGATCGTTTGTGGCGTGTGCGAGCGAGTTGTCGATCGTCCAATCCGCCAAATCAAACGTCCACGCGCCGTCGGTCATCTCGGCATTGGTAAACTTTGGCGGATCCGTGATAAACAAATGGCCAGGTAGCGACGACCCCCAGCCGGTAAACACTTGGAATCGCTGAATCTCGTACACGACTTGCTCCTCAATTGGTAGTTCCTTGATCTTTTGTTCAAACGTCTTCGAAGGTTCACCGCTGTTACTGACGTCTTTATTCGTGCTCAACACACCACCAATTTTCTTGGTCATGGGAATCACCATCTCGCGTAACGGGTTAATGAACCGATCTTCCAGCGATTGCGTTGAGAACGCAAAACCTGTATATGCTCGTTCACGCTCGCCTTCAACAATCGGTTCAGTCGCCACGTTAGCATTAGCTACACCATTCGCAGCAGAAAGCCGGCGCATCGCTTGCTCCGTCACTTCAAACTGTGGTTTCTTCCTATCGAGATTGGCTTCAAACAGTTCATACCGTAGATCGGGCGGGGTCCACATCGCTCGCTCGGGTTGGAGTTTCTTTTGGTGAACTTCCTGGAGGATATGGTAGTACTCGGGTCGGAATTCACGCTTGTAAGCCTTGTACAAGAAGTCACGCCCCAAACACAAGAGCAACGAGAGATATACGGACAAGTAGAATTCCGACACAGTAAAGATGTAAGGAAAGGCGACATCGGCAAGCGAGGTCGTGAACGCTACCGAAATAACGTACCCCGAGAAATACCAGAACACGAATGAAAATCCAAATGCAAACGCCGTCACGTAGTTCCAGGTCACGATGTTGAGTGCGAGCTTAGCAAAGCCGACCATGATGACACAACAATACGAGATTCCACCGCATAAATCCTTCGAGTAGCTGTAGCCGTTCGAGTCCACGTATCCGACCAAGAGCGCTGGCACCAATGCACAAACCACACCTTCGTATAAGGACTCTGCGATCCACTGAGAGAAAATTCGCAAGCTGAACTGTTCGCCTTGCGCACCGGCATAGTACAGACCAGGGAATTTCTCTGCGATCCATGCAGGACACTCCTGCTCCATCACACCCACAATCGCAATCGGCAGAGAAGTCCAAAACACGTTGTACCCGTTAACCCACATGTTGTTGAAATAGAGTGTACCAGAGCCACCACTAAGTGTTCCGAGCACGAACTCAGCGCCATACAGAATGATGTTCTTGTAAACGACGTACAAAGCAAGCTTGGCCATGCGACGATAGTTCCAATGACCATGCACAAGCAACAATCGCTTCAGAAATCGAAACTGTGCGATCGCAAAGTCACTGGCATTCACAGCCTGCATACCTTCATGTCCCGAAATGCCCACACCAATATGTGCTTCCTGAATCATCCCAACATCATTGGCGCCATCACCAATAGCGAGCGACCGACAACCGTGGATGTTTGTTTTGTACAGGCGTACGACCTGTGCTTTCTGCTTGGGCGAGACGCGGCAGCAAATCACGGCGGCACAATGCTGTGAGGCTTCGAGGAAGAGATCACGAATGGACTCGTGACTGAATACCATTGCCAGGCTTCGTCCATCAATAATGATCGATTGTGAGCGAGATGACGCTGCAGCACCTTCTTTTCGCAAACGACGAAATTCCTTGCACTGAGACAGCAGCAAGTCGTAGAGCTGCGAAGAGGTTGGATATGTGTCGGTATTGATCACGAGGCGCTCCATATCATTGTTCAGCAATTGGCAAGCAAACCCAATATTGATTGCCGTTTCTTCCTTATCCCCAGTAAGAATCCAAATTTTGATACCTGCACGCGCAAGATCAGCTATGGTTGACGTCACGTTGTCTTGGAGACGATCTTCAATCGCGGTGGCACCCAGCAACTCAAGCCCCATTTCTAAACATTCTTCAAGTGCCTCAATACGATTCGGTTCGCCACGTTTCTGGAGTTGTACCTGTTCCAAATCGGACAGTGCGGCTTTATATTCTTTGGACCAAGCTGCAAAAGCTTCTTCTGGTATCTCTTTTTGGGCAATAACGAGTGTCCGCAACCCTTCGGTAGCGTACCGTTCCAAGTGTTGTGTTGTGATGCTGACGATCTCCGGGTCACAATTGGCTTCATGTAAGCGAGGAAAGATGACCGAGTCTGCTCCTTTCGTCAGTAAGAGGATCTTCTGATCAGGTGTTCTCACAACAACTGACATGCGCTTCCGTGTGCTTGTGAAGTCGATCATCTCGAGTAATTCAAAGACGATTTCCTTTGGGTGATTTGGCAGCTTGATCACTACGGAACCATTTCGCCTCGCCCGGAACGAATAGCCGAAAAAGTTGGCTCCTGAGACCAATGCCAATTCATCCGGTGACGATGCAGAAAATTTAGTGCCCAAACCGTCATCACTTTGTTCCAATACCACGGAGTGGCACACTGCGAGGTGTGTCAAGAATGCTTGAATCCATGCAGCCTGAACGGGGTCATTATGTGGATTACTATCGCGCAGGAGATCGTTGGCTGGATCAATAAAGTGTACATTATCTGTTTTCGTATCAAGTGTGGTATTGTCGGCTAATACATCACTGGTTGAAAGGTCTTTCCCCAGACGTCGAATAGCCTCTCGGCCTATCTCGGTTGTCCCGCGACCATAGGACTTTCCGTTGATGCACATTTTCCGGAAATCCATCTCATTCGCCGTTAACGTGCCAGTTTTATCACTGAAGATGTGTGTCACTTGACCCAAATCGTCGTTCAAATCAGCGTTGCGCACCATCGCAGGGGTGTCAGTGACTTCATCGTACATCTGCAAATCGCGGTTCAGGAAGTATGTCTGGTAGCTTTTGACAATAGCAATGGTCACGTACAGCGTAATGGGTACGAAGGACGCAATCAAAATCCAGTAATACCCGAGGTAGATCAAGAATCCAACGATATCATCACGAAAGGGAGCGATACCAGATAAATCCTCGAGAATGAGGTATGTCGCACGATCATAGTTTGCTGCCACCCACACCGAGCATAGCACAGCGCCAAGCACACAGAGCGCCACAAGTATGGCCATAAGAATATTAATCCCACGGTTCACGATCGCCAAGATCTTGCTCGTTTTTTGTGGAGTCTCGGAGGCAGATTGCATTATCTTCGTGTCATTACCCGTGTTCAGCACAAGACCGTACACAAACTGCGTGTTACGAATCACTGAGCCACGCAGCGCGATGTTCTTCAGATCAATCGGAATGGTATGTCCCGGCTGGGGTTCAAATCTCCCCGAGAAATTGTTCACATCGTGATTTGGCTTTTCAAAGATTACTCGACCAGGTAAAATCCCAAGTTTGTGTGGATCTGTGAGCTGGGAAAAGGTACAACTTAATGCCTGTCGGATCTTCAAGTTTGTTTCACCATCGAGTGATTTGGTCTCGACAAAGCAAATGCCTACAGGGACTTGTGGATCTGGTTCCGCTACCGCGAGTAGCAGGAGATCAGCTGGAATCCCATCATAGTTGCAGATTTTGAGGATATCGCCGACGACAACATCTTTCCACATAGTTTGACGAAAGCAAGTGGGTTCTTTAGAATCAAAAACAAGTGTCGTACGAGCATTCATCTTCGCGTCGGCTTGGTGACGCGCATGGTCTTCGATAGCAGCAAAAACTGCGTCAATAGAAAGTACAATCAGCAACACAATCCATTGGAATGGCACGCTGTTAGTTGAGGAAATGGCAGGAATGATTTGTCCAGCACCAACGAGAAGGAAGTAGAAGTTGGCAACCTACAAGAAGCGAAAACATCATGAGGATCAATTCAAGTCATTGATAACTCTGCTGAACGTATACGTACTTGAGAAAGCCGGCCGTAGAAGAACCGCGGGATAAAATTGAGCTTGGTGTACTTTGCAGTGACGACCTTGTTATCACAAAATCCAGTGAGCGCGTTCTTGTGCGGGTCGTTCACGTAGACGATGCGCGAATTTTGTTCAGAGATAGTCGTGCCTCCTGATGTCTTATCCAATGCAGAAACAAGAGACCGAGTGGAGCCCGTACTTCTCGGTCCTCCGCAGCCAGGACCAATGTCCGTAGAAAGAGGTCCTCCTACCTGGATATCTCCCTTCTCAAGTGAACGGTACGTGGCATCTGATTCGATAGAGATGTCACTATGATGTGAGTCCCGCATTTCAAACGAAAAGCTCGGTTGAAACTCTTCTTGCATCATCCTGTTCTGTCGAAGCAATATCGCAACACTTCTCTAGCTCTCGTTTTCGAGTATAATAATTCAACCCAATACCAAAACAGCTTCAAAGGCAATGGTGGGCTTCTACAAGCGCGCAATGGCTTGCTTCTTACCGCTCTATTTCCAGAGTGACTATTTCAATCTCCATTTCTAGTTCCCATTCCGACATAAACGCTTCTATTCAGAGAGGGGGTTTCGTGGAACGCCTCTATTTTTGTTATTTCATTCTCGACTTTCAGATACTTCCCTGGTCCGTATGCTTGCGTTCTTTTTGTATGGCTAGTTCGTGTCGAGTTATGATGATGAAAAAAGCAGCGGAGAGCATGGCTTCTAATTTCAGATTATGTGCGTAAACACACAAAACGCCCGACACAAAAATAAATGGATCCATTCATGTCAGGAGCATACATTCACACAATGTTCAGTATGAAGCCGATCGGAAATAAACACCACACACACTTTTTTGTGATCAATCTACTGGATCGTGGCCATGTCAGTATATTCTTGATGAATAGTCGCAATAGCGTTCAAGACATTGACTATTACGACCCCTCCATCATCTCTTGCTCGTTTGCTTTTCTTGTTTACGCGGTTGAATTGTTCCGCTTACAAGTTATTTTGAATCTTGGTTAGCATATCAATTCCGTCTTCTTTTTTAATCATGCTACCCGGTGGTGGAAGTTTAATAACACCATCGCCCTCAAAGCGCGGAATAACGTGAATATGCACGTGGAAGATGGCCTGACCCGCCGCCGCACCGTTGTTCTGAACGACGTTGACACCATCACTTCCGGTCGCCTGTAGCATATGAACATGTATACATATTCATAGTCAAGCACACGAACCAGCTCATGCATGCACACCTCTACAGCATATCCTCACCGCCTGCACAGCCTTTGCTAAACGTGGAATTTCTCGAAATAAATTCGCAGCCACGTCCGCAGGCATGTCTTATCCAATACAGCAGGAACCATATCATTATATACGCAAGGGCATATCCATAATAGTAAGCACAAAAATGCCATTATATTTTAAAATTGAGGTCAAGAATCAAACAGAACGACATCCTCAGTGCACTTACCCATGATATTGGCGTAACCAGGGGCTTTGGGGAGCAGCAATGCATGACCAGGGGCCAATGGGAACGCATCCAAGATCGCCAGTACGTGTTCCGTCTCAAAGATCTTATAGGAGGGTATGCTCCCCTCGATAATCTTCATAAACAAATTCTCTGGATCATACGCGACGTTCGCCATTTTGTCTCACGTGGGAAGTTGAAGAATGCATTGCTCACCGCCGGTCTCAATTGTATGGCAAATTTCATTGTGATTGGACAAAAATAGCAAAATTAGTTAATTATTGGATAAAATTAATTTTATTTTTGACAAATGATGAAGAACTAGGCTCGTTCATTTTGTAAATGACTATCTCCTTGCAATCATCATATGGATACCAATCAAAGACATTCCAATACTCTGTTCTTCGTGTTGATGTCGTTTATATGAATTTTCACCCCAGCATGTGATTCTACTATCATTAATCCAGTAAATTGTGCTTTCATCCTTGTGTTTATTATCACACAATCTCCATGCTCTAAGTAGAGAAACTTGCTTCTCAAGACATCATGAATTGCGGTCGACCCCTCCGATTTGCAATAAACAATTCAACAAGTTCACTCGACTGACTCTCATGATACTTTCATTAACATGAGTGTTTCGCTACCAACATTGAAGTTGAAGCGAGTGCATCTTTTACACGAGGCACGTTACCAAGCCATGGCAGGTCATCGTTGATGCTTCTTCATGGATGAAGATGAGTCAGGTTACTATAGATTGAGGCGTGCGTGGTTGAAGTTGCCTTATGCTCTCCCGAGCCATCCTTTCGTTTGTGTTTTAACGAATAAAATACACACGCGTTGCTATTACAAGACCTTGAAGTTCAATGTTGACCCACTTGAGCCATTTTATAGCGAGTAACTCTAATTTTACATTAATCTCTAAATTTTAATATTTTAATTGAAATACTTAATACTTGAAAAGCTTTATATATAAATCTTATTATTTATATAACTTTATAAATAAATACATATCTTGATGGGAAGGTATGTGCATCTTGAGACTTGGGAGCTCCACACATGCAGCGATGCAATATGGAAGCCAACCAGGAAGCAACATGGATGTCAATAACATTGAAACGCAAGTTCACCATTTTCTAGATCCCTTGATGCACCTCTCGCTGTTAAACAGCCACAAAAAAAATCAGATTAATTCCCTCATTCTGGAATTCGCCAGCCTCCTATCATCAGCAACAATCTTAACAAGTCCATAACCCAAGCATGCAGTGTGCTGCCACCATACCGTCAGTCAAGGTCCGACAGACTAACTTGCTTATCAACAACGAGTTCGTGCCTGCTATCTCAGGCAAGACGTTTGATACGTTTAATCCCGCGACTGAAGAGAAAATCGCCTCGGTCGCTGAAGCTGGACCGGAAGACGTAGATAAAGCCGTTGCTGCTGCACGTGCAGCGTTTGATAAGGGACCATGGCGCACAATGGTTGCCTGCCGCCGCGGCTACTTAATCAACAAGCTTGCTGACCTCATGGAACAAAACATTGATGAGTTAGCCGCATTGGAAGCACTCGATAACGGTAAACCTTGCACGGTCGCGAAAGGGACGGATTTGGGATTGGCCATCAAGTGTTTCCGGTACTATGCCGGCTGGGCTGACAAGATCCACGGCGCGACTATCCCGATCGAAGGACCTTATTTTTGCTACACCAAGTCAGAGCCTGTGGGTGTCTGTGGCCAGATTATCCCATGGAACTTCCCTATATTGATGGCTACGTGGAAACTCGCGCCAGCATTGGCAGCCGGTTGTACGGTAGTGTTGAAACCTGCTGAACAGACCCCATTGACTTCTTTGCGGCTCGGCGAGCTGATCGTGGAAGCCGGTTTCCCACCTGGTGTGGTCAACATCGTACCGGGCTTTGGTATTCCCACGGGCAAATATTTGGCGCAACACAAGGATGTTGACAAGGTTGCGTTTACTGGGTCCACTGAGATTGGGTACGAGATCATGCGCACGTCACATGTCGACAATCTCAAGCGCATCACATTGGAATTAGGTGGGAAATCCGCCAATATTATCATGGACGATGCCGACATTGACCTGGCGATCGCGCAATCCCAGGTTGGTCTGTTCCTGAACCAGGGTCAGTGCTGCATTGCTGGGTCCAGATTGTTCGTGCAAGAAGGTATCTATGATGAATTTGTACGCCGATCAGTCGAAGAAGCAAAGAAACGAACCGTTGGGGATCCATTTGTGGCCAGTACAGACCAAGGACCACAAGTTGATAAACTCCAATTCGACAAGATCTTGCACTACATTGACGTTGGCCAGAAAGAAGGAGCGAAGCTACTGACGGGCGGCAAGCGCGTGGGGAACAAAGGATTTTACATTGAACCGACGGTCTTTGTCGATGTTGAAGACCACATGACGATCGCTAAGGAAGAGATCTTTGGACCTGTCATGTCAATTCTCAAATTCAAGACTATTGACGAAGTCATTGCGCGTGCGAACAATTCAAATTATGGACTCGGAGCGGGTGTAGTCACCAAGAGCATCGATAACGCGATCAAGATTTCGAATGGCATTCGTGCAGGTACGGTGTATGTGAACACCTATGATGTGTTTGACTCGAACACGCCGTTTGGTGGCTTCAAGGACTCAGGCGTTGGCCGTGAATTGGGCGAACATGGGCTGCGCAACTACATCGAGAACAAAACCGTAATCATCAAGCGCCCGGACGATTCCATGCCATGATATCGTTAGTCATTCTTTGTTGTGTTTAAATGGTATTCATTGTTATTAATACCGTACTTCTTTCTTCTTTTAAGCAAAACCATGCTTGACACTTCTCATTCATCACAGTGCTACCTGCATTATACAGCTATAGCGCTTCGTTCTTAAAAAACTTGTTGATCATGTCCAGTGCCACGGCTGGCTGGTGAGTGGGGACCATGTGACCGGCGTTGTAGATGCGCAAGAAGGAAAAATTTTCGTACACCCGTAGCAGCCCTGCGTTGATCCCAGGGCCATTGCTGACCAACGGATCGTGAGCAATATACGACCGCTCTTCGACTGTATTGAATCCATCCTTCCCCTTCCAGTCCAATGCCTTCGTCCATGCCTCATTTCCCTGCCAGTTGCATTGCAGATCGGCATCGCCCACGTAAATCAGTACACGCAATCCGTCGTTCAACAGATCAGCAACATAATCTTGAGTCGAGATTAGGAAATCACCATCTAAGCCGTACGTCTCGCTGACCTCATCGCTCGCTTCTTCCCACCCTGAATATCGATGGCGATCGACGTTAAGGTACTCAAGCACACTCGGTTGCTTCATGAAGGTAATGACCTCTGGGATGCCGTTGCAAAAGCCAACATCCACCGGACCAGAACACACCTCGCGGATATCGTATGGGTTGCGATGAGAAGTTTCAGTGAATGGTGCCAACATGTCGGTACAGACAAAAAAGGCATCACCACAGATTGTAACGTTGCGTAGATTCTCGGTGCACTGCTTTACCATTTCAAGGCACGTGAGAGTGTCCTTCTTCATTTGCTCGACCTGTGCATCTGTTAACAGAGTCAGGTTGTATGTGTTGTTCGCCTGATCCACTGTATGCGCTGTCTACAAGTCAAAATAATATATGTTTAAGTATAAATGCAAATGAAATGGAGTTCTACTTTGGATGTCCAAGACATACCTGAATCACCACATCGGTCCAGCCATTGCCAATAGCAATACCTTGCAAGTTGATCATCTTGGTCTCCGTCGTCGCGTTGCTGCGGAGCTTGTTCTGCTGCCAAATGTAATGTGCTGCAGCGGGGATGTAGTGACCACCATAACTTTCTCCAGTCAAAAAGAACTCTCGCCCCTCGAATTCTGGGTGTTTCTTGAGGAAGCCTTGTAAGAACCAGTAGAGATTCTCGCCCACGTTAGTTTCGTCATAATCTTTATCAGCAGGAATATCGCTGTAGGAGAAACCAACACCTGTGGGCTGGTCTAGCCAGATCACATTCGCCTCCTTGTTCCACGCGTACGGATGCGTCTTGGTCGTTTTACCGTCCGGCTGTACACGGCAGGGTCCGTTCTCCTTGAAGAGCGCAATCAGACTGGAACCACCTGGTCCACCCGTAAGCCAAATGACAAGTGGATCGGTACTTCTCTGAGACTGTGACTCGAAAAGCCAGTAGAAGTAGTGATCGTCCACTTTATTGGCGAGTTTGATGTAGCCAGCTTCGTTCTTGGTATCTCCACAGACGTACGGATTGGTAAGCGCTGATGGTATTTCCTTGGCCTCGTTGCGGAACCAAAGCAAGTTAAAGAGGACTGCGAGTGCCACGAGAAAAACCGCGCCGATTGCTATGTGTAAAACGAGCTTTCTCGTCTTCTTCTTGCTTTCAGGAGAGAATGGACCTCCTTCCTGAAGGACGAGCGGGGTCTTCTCTGTCGAATGCTTCGCCATTGGAGGAGCTTTATGCAGGAGCCGTCAAAACCGAACTTCAGCTGATGATGCGAATTGGAAGGCTCTGGTTACTGTCGAAATGGAAAATGAACAAGCCATGACAGGGAAATCTCTACTCACATCATCTGTCATTGTGACTTGCAGTGCTGCGACCTGACTCAATTGACAATGAAGTGACATGCGGAATGATTGCATAACGATCAACATTCCGTAAATATGTGCAACAAATCACTGAGCTCCTCACCTGTACCTTCTGGTTACACACCCATGCAATGCAAGCCATCTCGTCATGATCTTCTCAATTGATCAGCATTGCTTGGAGTGGATTGAGCATCATGTTCTCGCGCACGATAACGCTGCAGTGAGTATAGATAAGTCACATGATGACATAATTGATAGTATAGATGGATTCTCTGTCTTGGCTGCCCATGAGTCGCTGCTCAGCTGCATTGAATTCGTCTTTTCCTGTTCATTCTAACAACTTGTCCACACTTCATTGCCCTGCCAAATGCACATGAGGACTGCATCACTCACATAAGTAGTACACTCAGCCCAGGACTCAAAAGCTTCACAATCTATTGATAAATAGTGGTCATCCACTTTGCTCTTGGTGGTAGCATAACTGGTGATTATCAGAATACGGCCTAACTGTGTGGACACGTTTGTAAAGTCGGTTGACTTTCCGTTTGGAAAGTCTGTTGACCCCCTAGTGTCCACGGATACTTTTCCTACATTCTATTCTCTTCCTACATTCTTTTCTCCCCGTCGTAACTCTGGCGGTCTTGGAAGTCCATGTAGGAGACACATAGCGAGTATAAGAACGTTCTTCGATGCATTCACATCTCACTCCCATGTGATTCTGCACTCGCTGCTGTTGCAGTGGAGAACCTGGCAGGAGCACTGGCTCATCGAGTTGGTGTACGTGCTCAATACACAACTTATTCTTGTGAAGCAACTGGTGAGTTATAATGGGGTGATTGAATGTATTTACATTGCACGACACCATCCATGATCCTTTTTTACTTGCTTATTTACCATATCTCACTCAAATCTACAAGATCTGGTAAGTCTAAGATCCATATACACATGGCAATTTGCAATTCTTTGTCAATTAAAAGTTACCACGAGACATCATATGCGTATGAACGTTACTGTTAGTATACAGTCTGAGTGCAATTAGTTGCTACTCGACTCAGATAATCCTCCTCCGTTAGATTCTAGTTTCAATGTCCGCATTTACATTCCTATAAAGACTATACACGAATACCCGGTATCCCAATCGACAATATCGCTCCTGTCCTTCACGACATCATCTTCAGCATCATCACATGAAGGCAGTGGATTACCTAGAGCATGCTGTGAGGACTTTATCTGAACCTCATAATGCGGGTTTAAAGCCTAGAGTCAGACTAGGCATCTCTGTCAGTGAGGATACTCCAAGACTTTCTGATACCAAACATCTTGTTGAGAAGTTGCTTCTGTTCCTTCATTGGATACAACCTCACTTTCAAGATGCTGTTTGGACTTGGTTTATCTATCTTACATCGTCTGATCAGCGTGAACCATGATTTGGATGTTATGCTCTTTACATATTTGTGCAAGGGGTTCGTACTCAAATCGATCTTGGACGATAACAGCAATCCTCGAGATCTACTTTTTACGTCCCATTTCTATCAATCTGGACAGTCCTGGCTTGCTGTCCTTGAGACCGGAACCAATGTCGATCTTCTCGGGCATGCACTGTCATCGACCTGCATTCTTTCTTGAAAAGAAGGGTAGTGAAGAAAATAGCTCATTGCGAAAAATTGGAAACAAGTTTCTATCGATAGGAAGAAAAAAATACGTCAAAGTATATCCCACCGGTGGGAGAAATGGGCGAATAAAGGTTAATCGACGTTTATTGAAGGCAACGGGAAAGCGATGGATTTTTTCGGCGTCTACAAAACGGAGCATGAGCAGTGAGCATCTTTCGTCTTTACCCACGTTCAGGCGTCATACAAGCATTCGTACTTCCTACTGATTGATGTGCAAGCAGAGTTAACTGATCGAACCATATGGCTATCTGCGACTGCCTCAGAGATGACAAATGAAGAATCAGCCGCTCGTATTTAAGTCGAACCTTCTCTCTTCAGAGGTATCAGAATCTGATCAAACTAAACAACCAGCACAAAAAATGAGCGAATTGGTCGGGCTCGGTCCTAAGCTGGCGCCGTTTACGCCTAGCAGCAATGTAGTGCTTGCGTTCGCGCTGGAGCTGCTGCAACTAACCAGTGATGATGTGCTTTATGATTTGGGCTGTGGTGATGCGCGTATGCTCATTCATGCCGCCACTGAAACCGGCGCAAAGTAAGATAATGTTGTTGTAAAATTCGTGCACATACCATTCACTACAATTTTTTATATGTATTCTCTCTGTTTTTTGGCAGATGCATTGGCGTGGAATACAATGAAGAACTATGCATTAAGGCGAAAATACGTGTACAGGTATCGTGGCGTTATGAGTATAGCTTTTCCATATGAGTTGGTGAGACTGGTGTAACGTGTTGAAGTCATTCATCTAGGAGCATGCTTTGGAGCACCTTGTTGAAATCGTCCATGGGGATGCCCTCCAAGTAGACCTCACTTCAGCCACCGCTCTCTTTCTATACCTTGTGCCTCAGGTATATGCTTCTTCCGCTGCCTGTTACAGCTGAAGAAAGTATTGTGGATTCATTCCAGTAATTTCTCACTTGATATGATGTTCATTATCTACGCTTCTGTCAAAGGGAATCAAAATGCTGCTACCGAAGTAAGGAAAAGAACAAATATTTAGTGCGCCCTTCGCTACTGATAGCTTCTGTTTTTTTATGTGTGTGCGCTTGCTGTTGATGATGTGGAAAGGTTGGAAGAAGCAAAGATGCGAGGCATCCGCATTGTGACGTATGTGTTTTCCATCCCAGGCTGGATATACGACGGCCAACGTGACTACAAAGGCACCAAGGTATGTGTATGAGCGATCCCATTTGTTTCATAGCTAGTGGTTTGATCTAGTTCTATCATGCTTTGATATATTTTAACTGTGGTGTTCTCTCGCTCAACAATTGCTTGACACGATGTACAGGTTTATCTTTACAACTCACAAGCAAAAATAGGAAAATGAACGCGATATGAAATGAAGCGATCGAAACAACAATGCAATCTAGCTATAGCATGATGGGAATCCAATCTCATCGTTGTGACAAGTCACCTCCTCAACCAGACCAACAGTGGTTATCAAGATAAATAACTCAAGCTATTAGAAGAGTAGCATATCACTGACGAATGCAGGACACAATCGAAATGGTACAGTTTCAGAAAGCCACAGGGTGATGTTGCCTTCAGTGTTTCAGTTGTACATCTTGGGTAACAAATACCGAACAACTATGTGCAGGTCTGTCGCCATAACTTCCCGTCGAAGGTAGCCATATGAGTGTCATGTAATGCTTACGACTGAAACAAAAATTGTTACCCTCCTATAGCATGATGAAAAATGCGAATATGCTTTCTGTATCAAGTCTAAGAAAGCAGCAGTCCATGTCAAGTCGACTAAATTCCTGCTGGCCAGAATATAATAGCCACACAGATATACTCAACGCGCCAAGAGAGTAAAAAAATAGCAATCTACACTTTCCCAAGAGCACGTCACTGCTGATTGCAACTTCAATTCGACTATCACAGTCCCAGAAAACCACAGAACAGTGATACTTTCAGCCCATGTTCGGACATCTTCCATGTCGGCGAAAGTCACCGTCGCTATAATGTTCTGCTGCTTTTTTTTTCAGATCTTATATCTCTCGTTCTTTCACTCTTCTTTCGTCTAAAAGCCACGTCGCTTGATCAATTCCTGGATTGCAATGGCCGACGAATACGAATTCGCCGCGTATGTCGCAAAATCCCCTTCAGCCGAGTGGGTCGTGACATTATATTGGCGTGGTATCTCTGGGAATCCTTCCGGGCTCGTGTACTGGTGGTGGCGATGGTAGCCCTTGGGTCGATGAGCAGGGATGTCGTCATCCAAGCGCCATTGTGCGCCCTTCTGAGTCTTCGTCAAGTGGCTCTACGAGACCAAGCATCACAAAACCACCGGAATTTTTACATCACATTACGCGAGAAATTAGGTAAAACAGACAAAAAAAAAGCGAGCAGCTACGCCGACAAAGCTCTAAATGTCATCACGTACGAGTGTTTCCTGTTCGCCTTTGCTGGCGGGTGCCATAAAGGACTCGATAAATGCCGTCAACGGATTCTGCGCCATCTCTTTCTCTTATTACGGGATCGCCCACTTGGTCACCGCTCAAATGGAGCACAATTTACCTCTAATTTTATATATCAAATTATAAAGGTTATTACTCTCATTTGGCAACTCACGCACATTCAGCGAATTTTTAGGAGAAGGTGACAATAGTTGCAAAATTCAGGCTAGACTATCAAAGCTCTATTAGTGGTATGTGCCAGTTTTAGGAACATCGATTTTATGGCTTGAGGGATCAGTTTTACTAGTCCCAGGCAGAAGCACCACCAAAGCCAACATTGGGTGTGAAGTCGAGCTTCGCGAGATCCACAGGAACAGTTAAATGGTCGTGTTTGGCTTTTTTGGATGACTTTTTAAACTGCTTGACAGCGACAACGCCACTCGCGATATCCTATGCAGGACATCGATGTTAGAGTATCAATGTGTGTCCAGTCATCAATTTTTTTTTACTTACCTTTGGCTGTTTTTGCTTCTTTTCTTTCTTGGGTTTCTTCTCCTTGGCGTCCTTGTCTGATTTCGC
Organism: Pilasporangium apinafurcum; assembly: GCA_001600495.1. NCBI lineage: Eukaryota > Oomycota > Peronosporomycetes > Pythiales > Pythiaceae > Pilasporangium > Pilasporangium apinafurcum. The sequence goes on along the minus strand of BCKE01000015.1, from coordinate 369,444 downwards.
TGCCTTATCCACTTTCGTAGCTTTTTTTCCTTCTTTAGACTCTGTATTCACAGTATCCAACGACTTCTTTGGTGTGGATTCCTCAGTGGTTCGCTTTGAACGCTTGCTCTTCACAGTATCTTCTTCGGCTCTGGCAGATAACGCAGCTTCTGGAGATTTAGCGCTTGGGCTGCCTTCATCGGTGACCGTACTCTCTTTCTCAACCTTACTTTTCTTCTCTGGACGTGCTGATTTCTCTGCTTTACGCTTTTGTGGGTTCTCTTCAGTTCGTTCTCGCTTCTTGTTCTTCTTATTACTGTCAGACGTCACCGTATCAGGATGCTTTTCACTTTTCTTGCCATTTTTCTTTGTATTCTTTTTGTCTTCCTTCGATGGAGCAACATATCCGTGTGTTTTCTTGTCGAGAATCCGATGACCATCTCGAACCACCAATTTGGGGAATATGCGTTTCATTTTGAAGTTGTAATGCTTATGTTTTGCATCTAACCGCTTCGCTTCTTTGAGCTGTTGCAATTCTTCTTCCGATAACTTCTTTTTTTTTGGCTTCTCATCATTGTCACTGCCGTCATCTTCGCTGTTTGAATTGTCACTATCACTGTCATCGCTTGGCTTTTTTTGCGCATCTATGGGCTGGCCATAGATTGGATTACCATGTAAAGTCAACTGTTTCAGGTTCTCCAGCTTTCCCAACGCTTCGATCCCTTCCCAATCATCGATTTCGTTATGACCAAGTTCCAAAAGCTTCAGATTCGCTGCAGATTGACGATATCATATCAGGATCAAAGACACTTGGATGATGAACTGCTTAAAGCACTTGCATATACAGAAGAAAGACACAATACATACCTAGCTTGGATACGTGGAACGGGACCTTCTTGATTTTGTTATGAGAAAAACGCAACTCGGCGAGACCTTTCAGCGCACTCAAATCTGGGATTTCCTACGTAATCGAAACATAACAGCCACTACTACGTGAGACCCAATGTACAAACCGATTCCCATAGGCCACAGTAGAATCCAACCTCAAGCAGGTTGTGAGACCTATTTACATCAGCATCCGTTGGTTTCAATTAATGATACAGAACAGGGAAGAGCAACGTTAAAGCGAATTTCTTACATGGAAATCTTGGTCAGGTTCGGCAGTCGATCAATTATCCGAGCCGGAAACTGCGAAATACGATTGTGGCTGACAATTAGCGAATTCAATTCCTGCAGTAACCAAACAAACACGATGAAAATTGTATGTATGGACGTCAAACAATCAAAGTATCCCTTAAAACATACCGGCAGTTTTGGAAGCCATTCCAAGGTAGTGATCGAATTATTGTTGAGAACAAGCGCTTTCAGTGATCGCAAATGGCGAAATACGTCCGTAGGGATTCGCGATACTTGATTCTCGGCTACATTCAAAATCACCAGCTTCTTTAAATGTTGCAGCTCCACTAGACCCTGCACACACACATTTTCGTCACGATGTCAGCATGACAATTATAACAACTATGCTACACTATTCTCCATACAACTAGCAACGCAACACAGTGTAATTACCTCTCCATTCAATTTATTGCCGGTGAGCTTGAGCATCGTAAGATTAGGCGTAGTCTTCATATCGGATAGCTTGGTGAGCTTATTGCCACTCAAGTCGAGTTTTGTGACTTGTTGCAGTCCATCAAAACTCAAAATCGTTTCGATACCGCGATGCGTGAGATCAATCTGGCCATTCTTCTGCGTGATATCCTGCAAGTTCTGTTGAATGTTCTCCTTGGTTAGCTTCTTGATCTTACGTTTGTCATTGCCAGTTGCGCCAGCAGCATGATTGCCCGAGTTGCCTTTGTTGCCATCCATCTTTTTGTGTCTAGTCAATGCGCGGGTTTTTGGTCTTATTTATCTACCTCTATGAATCATTTTCTCCTTTATTATTATAAATATTATTTTATAAAGAAAATCAAATATTTTAGCAATCCTGATCGAAGTGACTGCATAATACATTTTCCCCATGCAACCAACAACAAGGCAAGACGGTTCGGATTGGTGAAGATGGCACGCAGAGAGTATATCTCGAGGATTGTAGTTATCATTATCTGTTGGTCGATCATCTCAAATCCCAGTTATCTCAAGAAAAGCCTAAGCAAAAACGTCATCGCATGAGAAAGAGAGTTTACAGGATCTTTCAACAGATGAAAGCGATGGGGTCGGATATGCATTACAAAGTCTCCAAGTGACTATCGGATAACTGCCATGAAGTTCTTTCTCCATCCTTCGGGACTTCAGCGATGACATCCAAGCAAAAAAGGATTTCAAGCAAGGTGTCAAGAGCAATACTCACGTGGTCTCACTACAAGTTCAAGATGTTGCTGAAGTACAAGATGGAAAGGACTGGAGGACGCGTGATCGAGTGTGAGGAATACTATACAACAAACATTTATTCTCAGTATGGGAGAATCGATCACACGATGAAGCACCAGAAAATCTTTGACTGTCCTCATTGCAACTTCGTCCTTGATAGAGATGTCAACGCTGCTACAAACATCTTTCTCGAAAATGAGCACTTACTCTCCTGGATTTATTGAGTTCAGGTGTCGTAGATGGCTACTCCACGGTTGTCTAGTTTTAGCTTTTGTAGTTGAGTCGAACCCAAACAAAAAACAGGGGGTCTTCCCTGAGTTACTCATATTTTGGTAGCGCATATGTTGTCTTAAGGTGAACATAATGGCACTGCCTTGATTATGAAATCGTGTCCACGCAGAGAAGGATAAACACCGAATTTTTGAACATGTTGCATGTACGTTAGCTTTGAGTAGGAACCACATTACCTGCAACCACAGGTGCACAACGTAGTATTTGTGAGATTTACAATTTGACTTCAACGGGATTTTTTTAACGGTGTGGCATAATCTGGGATGTGGGATTGTAATGACCAAATCTACGATAGGAATTGCCCATTGGGGACCACTCTATGGTGGCGATTAGTCCAAGTTGCACACACGTAAGAGCTCTTTGAAGTCGCTATCTCTTCAAACTGGAAATGTGGACAGAATACAGTACCGGCTCCTATGTTTTTAAGTGGCTTTCTGGAAAGGTGTTCTTCCGAGTTCCATTTAGTGAACAGCCACTTCAGTTTGTTGAGTGAATGGCGATATGTCCGTATCATTATCGCAAGCGCATGGTGAGTGAGTACAGATAGACAGACCTCAGTCAAACTGGGGCACATGAGTACAGTGGGAGGATTCAATGACCATCTAAATGACTCATCCCCCTGGTTTGAAGCTCATCTAAGGCCGGCCATCATTATTTTCATCGGTTACACATCATCATCGCATTGCATCGAGGCTTTTTTTTTGTTTGTTTTACATATGTGGTCTCTCTCTTTCGTCTTCATTCCGATAATGTTTCTCTTTCTTTTTAGTCGTTCTTATCGGACATGTGAAGAAGCACTCTCTTTTGCATTGATCAACAGCCGTTCAAGAGCTCTCTCCGTCATTCTTGCTGGCGCAACTGGTCCTAGAAACTGGTTCTATAGGACCACCTAGAAACGCCCGCAGTCCGTACACTCTATGCACGACCCAGCTGAAAAAGAGGGGGACAAAGCGGGAGCGGTAGCCGGGAGTGGCACTAAGGCGAATGTCTTGATTTTCGTATAGATACGCGTACTGTAGATGGAGTTCGGGGATGAGATGATAAAAAAACATGTTTGTCCAATTGAGGTCCCCCCCTAGAGCCAGCAAAGGAAAAAGAAAACACCGATGGGATCTCCATGGAAATATTGAAGTGTGGCTTGATTGATTATCAGGCAGAAAAGCCCCTCACTTCGCCTCAAGCTCACGTGACAAAGTGTAAGGAGCTCAAGACATTTTCTTGGTGGTGATGGTAGTTTTTTTTTACAGTTCGATGTTTCATTTCAGAACGCGCACCAGAGAAGCCAGACACCAACAAACCCAAACCGACACGGTGATAACCAAACGTGGTTGTGTTTTGTGTGTTTGTAGGTCGCCGTTAGTATTTCGTCTGTTATTGTACAGGCACGGCAGGTGTTGCTGTACTCTCTACGCACGCTATAAATAAATCGTCCAATTGCAGTGAGGTACTCTCTCTCTCTCTCTTCTCGAATCTGTCCTACGAGAGATGTTATCGGTCCAAACGCCAAAACGACAGTTCCGACGCACTCGGAATTCCAGCATGGAGGTCTACAGCTCAACCATGTTGCGCAGCACGCGCAGCGGCAATTACTATAACCTACCATTATCACCTACGAGTGTCATATCTACCTCGCCACCAGAATCATATAACTCCCCCACGTCATATATGAACGACGTCGGCAGTCTCAGCAACATCAGCAGCAGCGATGGATCCGCGACATCATCAGCATGGGGAACATCGGCGATGCGGAGGATGTCACACGTACAAAAGAGTGTCGACTTTAATGCGTCTTTCTACCAACCGACAGATGTGGTGGACGATGCTGTAGGCGGTCCGCAATTCAAACCAGCGTTTCCATTTGATGTAAATGTGCTTGTGCAGTCGCTAAACAGCCGCTCATCATCGTCGTCCTTATCATCATCAATGACCCGAAAATCGTCACTAGCAAACTCGTTTGGCTCTGGATCCTCACCACAGCAACACGTGCAGCAACAATTTTCGTCATTAGGTGATTCGCGAATAAAGATCATGCCAGTCGAACCGGTGCTGGCATCACGCGGTCGTCGAGATGCATTGGACGGTTCGGAAATGTCGCGATCAAAGGGTCCACCGGCAGTCGCGAATGAGAACAGCATTATCAACTATAGCCTAAACAAGAAGAAGAAGAAACTTCTCTCGACCCCCAAATATCCTGCATATGTGCCAACGGAAGCACATTTTGAGTTTGCACCTCAGGACGATCAGCCGACTCCTCGGCGCAACTCGATCTACGAAGGCAGCTTTGCGTTCTAAGCAAGACGTGATATTTTTCTCTTATCTATATGGTGGAGATTAAGTGTCGGCTTGGTTAGGAAGGTGGTGACACGCGGTTGCATATATAAGCGTGTTCGCCCTCCATGACATTTGGAGAAGCCTCTCTACAGTCGAAATTGCTAGACCCTCCACCCGAAGCGATCAAAGCTTATTTGATGTATTTAGTTAGTTAGTTCTTGTTATTGTGGCTCAAGCCATATTTTAGCGTGCGTATGTTGTACCCTATTATTAATATGTGTTCATTTTCATTTCGTATATTGCATGGGCCATTCTTGTGAACCAATAATTCCTTCTTTCTGCTCCATCCATGTTGCCAATCACATTTACTGGCAAGGGAACTGGTCGACTAGTTTACAGTTTGCTAATCGTGTAATCGGATGTAGCTCTTTGTTTCTCATGGTCGTTGCCTCAAGTAAATCAAGTAATCCAAGGATAAGGCAGAAATGATCTGAACATATTAGGTGTGGAATCTCTCATCAAACCCCCCACAACCATCCTATCCTTGTCGATTACTCTTTTTCATGGGGTCGATTACAATGCCTAGGAGTGCCTAATGCATGCAATTGAGAAACAGGGTGCGTTGTGTACATAGAACCGCTATTCGTGATCTATGCAATGCAATGCATGGACTGGGCAATCATTCGCTTCCCCCATGCGTATGCTTTTCATGTGCAGCTTTTTACTGCATGGTTCCATCAAAACGATTACTTTTCCATCTGTCAACTATTTTTAGACCATAGGGCGTGTGTGCTCAATCGATAACGGACAGAATAACCACCACTCGAGTATCAAAATAACCACTGTATTTTGGTGCTACTTCCAGTTATTCGTTGCCAAAATCTGCTCTAAACTTCAAGTATCGAAGCCACGCTGAGAGCATCTTTCTCTGAGTTCCATCTGGTGCTGCAGTTAGAAGCAACAGCGGCTGGTGGGAGAGACGACGAGAAAGAAAGAAGGAAGGAAGGACAGGCTGTCAGCTTCTATTTGTCCACTGCATTACCTGCAACCAAAACATAGCATTTAGATTTCAGATACTCTCTGCGCGCCAGCTGATACACACGTGAAGAAAACAGTGCAATATCGAAACGAGAGCAATACGAGATGGGGCAAGGACAGAGTTCAATTCCTGAAACAGAATTGACGGCGCTGATAGAGATCTTTGAAGCACTGGATGGTGAAAAATGGCGTCGCCGTGATGGCTGGAAGCAGCCGACAAATGATCCGGAGACATGGTTTGGCGTTGAAGTGGTCATGGGGCACGTTGTGCGACTGGAACTGCCAGCAAATGAGCTGTCAGGTACGAAACTCGAGCAGTGAACCAACATTTATGGTATTGAAAAATGAGATGTGGTGTAGGAATGATCCTGACAGACCAATTGGTGGCATGATATATTCTGCAGGCATGATACCAGATTCTATTCAGCGATTGGCACATCTGCGGGTCCTAGATTTGTCCAAGAACAGATTAAGAGGTGATATCCCACGTGGGATAGGACAAATGACGAAACTGCGTCGATTGGACTTGAGTTGCAACGACTTAATTGGTGAGTTGCTGTTTACTTTTCGCCAATTGGGTGTTTCTTATAGAAATTATGGATAGATAGTCTTACGCTTTTGTTCGACGTAGGTTCATTCCCTCTATCGTTGTGTGATTGCGCGTTTCTTCAAGAAATGCATCTATACCAGAACTCGCTTTCAGGTCCAAACAATTGCGGATTTGCGTTGCGACTGCATTAATTTGACTAAGGTTGTCAAATCATGTTGTATATGAATGAACAGGCTCCATTCCACCCGAAATTGGTCATCTTCAGCAGCTACGAGTAATTCAACTGCAGCACAACAATTTGACAGGAGCGATTCCATCCTCATTATGCCACATCAAGCGCCTCACCAAGCTTTCATTGCGTGGTAATTGCATGTCGGGCCCGATTCCGCATGACATTGGACGCCTGACGAACTTGGTGTTCCTTTCCTTGCGCAACAACTTATTCTCTGGTACGAATGGAAACGTCCCATTGTGGCAGACTATTGCACATTGTTTTCTAGCTTCTCACGTTGAGAACTGTCTTGTGCAGGCACGATTCCCGATTCGATTGGCAATTGTAAAGCGCTGGAGTTTCTTAATCTTTCCAGCAATCAACTCTCGGGCCACATCCCTGAAAGCATTAGCGAACTAGAAGATTTAGAGTATTTATACTTATTTGACAATGCCCTCGAAGGTCAAGTACCGGGAAGTCTTGTTCGGCTCAAATATCTCAAGGAAGCCAATTTCCGCGATAATCGATTGCGTGGCGAGCTACCAAACTTCTTGGATGGATGCTCCAGTCTCGAAGCGGTGATGACGAAGTGGAAGAACCGGAAAGGTAGGGTATTGCAATTTTGATGCTTGTTCGTTCGCTTGGCTTGTATGATGAGGTTCTCATGCATATTTCGAACTTCTTCGTATGTGCTATAGCAAATTACAAGCACTCAATCCTTGGTGATCCTATTCCTGGAGCCATCGATATGTCAGTACCCGCTGCTCCTGATTCGTCCAAGATATTCCTTCAAGGTCTGGAGCGTACGCCTGAGAATTCTTCATCCATGTTTCTTCACCCTTCATTCGATAATAAGCATGATCCTGGGCTGTCGGATGATGATCTCGAGGTTTCCAATCAACTTGTGACCGAGTTTTCTCGCAAGGTTCACCGAGACAAACGAATCTTCCAACTTCCTGATTCGTTTCCGGTGCAGGCATTATAAATTTTGTGTATTCGTGTTCCTCTGTATTTAGTGGGGCACCTAGTTTCAAGTGCTCATGTTTTGTGTCTTCTGATAAACAATTATGAATCTATAATCAAATTGAAAACTCTTGAACTGTCACGCGCGTTTTCAATAGGGGTGATTGATATCTTCGATTTTATCGAATTGTATAGTTGGTATCGACCATATTCCGCTGAATGTAAGAACCAAAGTAGCTTAAGTCGAGAACAGCGGCATCTCGCAACGGTCCATGGAATGTTCCGCCACCGAGTAAGTACACTTCGTTGCTCTTTGTCAGGACACTTGCATGCCAGGCGCGGGGTGATAATTTATAATCTTCCGGAATTGGAACAGTGAACCAGCGTCGTTCATCTGTGATACATGATTTGTTACGAGATTAGTGCAATTGATAGTATTAAACGAGAGTAAATACTAACACATACAGACATACCAATATCCAGCAGATATACAGTTGAATCCTCAGTCTCGTCGGTCCTGCCACCAATAACCAGCATATATTGCCCGAGTGCATGTGCTGTATGATATGACCGTGGGGACGGAACGTCTCCGGTACATTCTATCTGGGTCCACTCAGTGTTCTCGAGGTCAAATATCCACGTATCGTTCATTTTCTCTTCGCTTTGTTGTCCATTACCACCAAACACCACTAAACATGGCGATGATGTTGAACCCATAGTCTGCTGAACCAGGCACATGGAATGACCGTCGCGAGCAGATGGCCACGCTCCTGTTATAGGCACTTCATCCCACAATGCCATAGTATTGCTACTGGATTCGCTTTGTTTAAAACGTAACATGAAAAGCTGTGCTGTTACTCCATTCTTTGTTCGGCCACCAAACATGTAGATAGTACTTCTCCCATCACTTGAGAAGACAGACACTGATGCATGGGCTGATCGCGCCAGAGGTATTTGCCCTACCGTTGAAGCTGGGTGCACCCAACGAAATCCATGGACCGCAGCTGATTCATCCTCAGTAGCTACTAGCAGATAAATGCGGGTATCTTCACCATGTGAAGATACGCCACCGTATACACACATACTCGATAGAGTGTCATCGATAGGCGATACTGTATGCCACGCTCGTGTTGATGGTGGCGTTCCACTAGTCAATACAACATCCCAACTTGAATCTAGATCATTCAGTACATATATCTCTGCTTTTTGCTCTCGAACTGATCTCCCTCCAAACAAGTAGATCTTTTCTCCCAGCTCTGGCGGTCCCTGAAAGAGCGCATGGCCATTCAGACCAGGAGGCGCTGGATTACCTTTGACAGGTACAGTTTTCCATCCTTTCTTGTACACAGATACAATGAGCGCAGCTTCAGTCGACGTTGGTTTGGCTGCTTTCTCTGAAATATGCTTCAACGTGGAATAGCACTCTTTATTCTGAGGCTCAAACTGTAGAGCTGCTTTCAGGTCCTTCACTGCTTTGTCGAACTGATCAACTGCAACGTAGGCGGTCGCTCGTCGCATCAGAGGCTGCCACGAAGCGCATTTGGAACGTGTCAGCAAACATGCGTATATCTGTTTTTACCTGATTGACTATTTTCACCTTGATCGAGGCAGTGAGTGCAATAGCTCGAGTGCAATCTTCGATCGCTTCTTGAAACTTATTCAGCTTCAAATACACAGCAGCACGATTTGATAGATACACGGCATTGTTCGCATCCAATTCAATGCATCTGAATATTGCACAAGTTATGGTGGGAGATAATAGTGCTCAGTATATGTTTGGCAAACAGAACATTACATAGTTGTTTTTGTAGTGAACTCACATTGAATACATTTCCAATGCTTGATCGAACTTTTGCTGCCGAAAAAATGCATTCCCTTTCTCTTTCTTCCTTTCTGCCTCATCCTGAGATGCTCGATTATTATTCGCTAGCAGGTTCGCATGGCCGCTGGCGCCAAGCAATTCCTTCACTTGCTCCGGTGTCAATTGCGCCAGCTCCTTCTGTAGTGTTTCCATTTCTCAATAAATTTGCTCAATTGTCAAGATATGACCTTCATTCTTCTTTCTCTTTCTTCTGTAAATCCTATTATTTATCATATCGGACCTCGGATATAGCCTATATGGGATGCGCAAAAGTTGCTTGAACGTGTGTTTGATAGAGCAAAAGCAGCTCACAGTTGCGTGAACGTTGCTTTAGCGCCTTCTTGGCATTATCATTCTCTCTTCCTCTTGAAGAGAACAGAACACCCACAAGAACGGCAGCGAACATACTCGCAGACAGAAAGCTTCTGGTGAAATGCAGGCCATTTGGACGCGGTTTAAAGGCGGAATTTACCCCTACACTCCTTCACGCTACAGTGTGCTGAACGATGACGATACGTTAAAGCTAAAGCAGCCGTTGATGGCGCATGAGTCATCCGACGAAGAAGAATATAATGACTTGGAAGAACCGCAACATGATTCAGATAATTGGGGAGAAAAACGACGAAGGCCGCGGGAAAATTACTACAAAGTAGCGCAAAAGTACATCAAGAATGACAACTACGCGATGAGCGTCGAACCAAAATTTCTTCGATCAACAGATCGCGTACACTCGACGTCATCAATACATGCGAATGTGTCATATACAATGCCGAGTAGAATTCGATCGATGGTGAAAATGCGACGGAAGACATCAGAATCTATGGAAGATCTTTCAGAGCAAGCGCTCGTGCGTATGGCAGCACTGACCGTCGCGATGGCGTTGTTGCTAATTGTGACCGTATATCGGCATGCAGCGTAAATAGAAGACAGATCGCGGCAAGCAACGGGTTCCCAACTGGCATCGATAAATAATATACAGGGATCATAGCCCAAGAGAAGGCATATAAAGAAGCGTAGGAGGAACTAGCAACTCGAGTTGAAACTATGTGTGTGGTCGATGCGCATCAAAGACAAAGCCTACACATTATTTTCGATGTGATTTGCCTTGTGTGAGATCTGTGTGAATTCGATTTTTGCTCTCTCATGACCATATGCATGAGTTCTATAACATAGCGCCATAATAAATCATTTTTGCAGCTTGGCAAACAAAGGTATCCATCTCAGGTTACACCCATAGCTATCTCTTCTTCCTTTAAATGTATTTACTTGATTTTTCCTGCACTTGGGCAGTGCTGTTTTAACGGGCATGTTGCACATTTCGGACGAATTGCTGTGCAAATTGTTTGTCCAAATCCAATGACTGCGACCGAAAAGGGCTTCCAATATTCAGGTGGCACCCACTCTTCCAGTGCTTTTCTCGTCTCCTCGGGTGTTAGCTGCTTGACTTTGAATGGTGCTATTTTCTGAGTATCTTTATCTTTTTGCCCACTTGCAGTCGTCCAATGCAACCGATGAGCAAGGCGGTGCACGTGTGTGTCGACGATCAATCCGTCAATTTGGTCCCAAGCGACCAAGAGAATTAAACGCGCGATTTTTGGCCCAATCCCTGGCAATGCAACCAATTCCTTGTAGCTTGTGGGGATATCGTCCTTATACTTGGCGTGTAAAACCTCGGCGACTTGTTTGATATGTTGTGCTTTCTTTCGATGAAATCCCACGGGCGTGAGTAGTGCATCGAGCGTATCTTCGGGCATCCCACGGACAATAGCATTGGTTATTCCCATGCTAGATGAAGAAGAGTCATTCGTGATGGATGCTTGATTACTAAATTGATGCAACCGTTGCATCGCTGCAAATGTGATCGGATCCTTGGTTTGTGAACTCAGTAGCGCTGCGATTAGTACTTGGAACCGCTTGATTGGTCCGTCACAACTCTCGGAGAATGCACACGCATGCGTACCATACTGGTCGATCGGCGTCACCATCGTTTTCCGTACGTGCATCAATTCCTGCAGCAACACCAAACGATTATCACGAACTGTAGAGGTGTGTGCCTCGTCATCTATCTGTTCTGACTTGATTGTAATTCCGGAAATGTCTGAGAGTAGTGGCTGTTTTGTCCATATAGGCTGCTCCTTCTTCAGCTCCTTTGCTGATTGTACGACTGGTTCTTTCTTGATTTGAAACTCCACGTTCTCTGTGATTGTTGGCAGCCGATCATCACGTTTTAATTCGATGCGCTGTTTCTTCACTGGCGCTTCTTCAACTGCTACTGATTCGGGTTGGTCGCGTACTTTGTCTGTCCTGTCTTCTGATGATTGCTGTTTTAACGCGAACCGCTTGAACGGATTCGTTTTCATCTTCGCCCGGATTTTGAGTGTAAGTGTCGAGTGATTGGCTACCTCACCTAGATCGGAATGACTCGACGCTGTCATCAATTATTGCGTCAAATCTGATAATTTGATATGGCGAACGCAAATACCTATAGTTCGCCTTATGTCTTTGTTTGTTTGATTATCTGCCTTGGTTCACTGTCGTGACAGCCCTCTCTATCGCGTGTATATTCGCTATGGTTCATAAAGTTTCAGTCTACCCACAAAAAAAATCAACATTGAACTTCGTGGTTATCCCTCCGACTCTACGATCGCTTGTGCACACGATCAACGTATGCGTGGTAGATTTGGTCGAAGAATTGTGAATCATCTAAGAGCGCGATTAGAGTTTGCTTTAGCTGCTCTTTGCTCACACTGGTAGGAGCGGCTGATGAAGAAGGAGAAGAAGTGGATCCCATAACAGCATTCGGCACCAACAGTGGAGCACCAGCAGTAGCCTCAGCCACTGGTTGTTGCTGTACCTGTGTTTGCTGTTTCGATGCTGTTGGTGGAGCTGTGGATCGAGGTTGGTTCTGCGAAATCATCCCAAGAATCGCTTCGCCCGCTGCAATCCCATCTGCTTTGGAGATTGGGATCATTCCAGTGCCTGCTGTAGTAGTCGTCGTAGTACCCGCAGTCAATGTTGTTGATTGTTCTTGTTGTGGGGAGTTCTTCCCAGTTTTTGGAGAACGTTGCAAAATTGCTTTTGGCCCCGCCGCAGCTCCACCTCCACGCTTATTCGAGTCGTCTCGCTTGTTGTTACGCGAACGCGATCGTCCACGCGGTTGTTGTGTAGTAGATTGCGGTTGCTGCTCAGTTGAAGTTTGTTGTTGTTGTTGCTGCTGTTGCTTTGGAGGCTTCGAAGACTTGGACTTGGCTTTAGGAGGGGCTCCATTTGCAGCAGGTGCTGATACAGGCTGTGCCTGTGGCTCTTTCAACGAAGTAATGATCCTATGCGAAAAACAACACGCTTAGAAAGTTGGAACATCTGCATCCATGTGCGTGACGAATCAGGATAAAAATGTAATGTGAGTCCTACCGATGCAGCAGCTTCAGGATTTTTTCGCGATCTTCTTCAGGGAAGAACCAGACACCATAGATAGCATAACCACTAGCATACGACTATAACAGGCAAAATCATATACATCGTCAACACACAACGAAGGAAAAGAGAGTCAGTTACACTCGTCAATATTCGTACCGGATCAGGACTGCGAAGAATCAGAAAGGTATCCACACTGTCCACTTCGAGTTTGTCCTCAATGGGCAGCGTCATATTCGTAGTACTCAATCGATTGTTCACGAAAATCTGAAAACGAGGAGCCGTAAATCTGCGCACATCAATAATAAAAAAATCAGCAACGGTTGAACACATAAAAATTGACGTCAATGTGAATACACAACGTACCTCTTCACCACAAACAGGCAACCTTCAACATCCTTCCGCTTCTGTAATCCACACAGCATATACATACATTGACCACCAAGTAATGAACAGTGCGTCATAAACACAACACAAAAATACTGTGAGTGTTATTACTCCTCTAACTGTTGCAATGGAATACCACAACTGCCGTACCCAACTCTGCGTGTCTTGATCAAACTCGTACATAACCACATGGCTGGCCGTGTCGACGATCTCCATAACGGCATCATCTTTGCGCTTTAACACTTGTAAATTCATCGCATTCGATTGCGCACGGTCCACCTGCACCGATGTCATCCTGTCACTCGCAGAGTCTTGTTCTTCTTTCTGGTGCTTCTTCACTTTCAATGTGGGAAATCAATTGGTTGGAGACTTCGTGGTGCTCGCTTCACCTTTCGCCCAAACTCGAGTTTCGGGCACTCGATTAAGTACGATTTTACGTATTAAATATTGGTTGAAATAGAGGATTAATGTCTAGTAAAACGCTATTTGTTGGATGAAAATCGTGGAGCTACACTTGATAATCAATAGCGATTGGATCTTTTCCTGAATGGATTGATGCGTATCAGCATTATTGAAAATGGCTTCAATGGCGATCACCAGCGCAAAGAGTCAGATTCTTGATCAATCACATGTTATTAAATCGTATATGTGTACATGCCGAGCCTCTTATCTGGTTAATGTTTGTGTTTGTGACTCACTCGTGACCCATCAACAACGACTAATCCGATGCATCAATCATGGCTGTTCAGTCGACTCACTACGTCAGCAGATCTCGAAACCAATTACTCGATCATATACGATAGGACGCAGTCATTTTCTAAACAAGTTGATCATACCGTCAACAACGAGATAATCGCTACAATAGCGTACAACAATGTACTTTAAGAGTAAAGCTACATATAGTCGATATGTGTTTAACACTTTGTGATCAAAGATACCATTTTCGGAACACTATATCAAACCGCATTGCTGTAAGATTAGTCGTCCGTTTGGAGAAAGATAATCAAAGTTGATCGTACAATTTTATTCCATGTGACCTATTTGTTGATTATTAATTTGTATCCGATTTGACGATTTAGTCATGCGTGAAGCTATCTTTCCTTAGTTTATGCAATGATGCGATTATACGACAATCATCTCCCAAATATTGACTCCTATCAAATACAAAGATATTTATATCAGAAAGAATATAAAAACTCGCATTTTGTCCTTGAGATCTAGCGCTGATGCAATGTATTCAACTCGGTGTGACTACGGTTAAAATACTGATAGGTTTCATAAACACAATCTAAATGTCTATTTGTGCAGAATTCGCAGGGATGGAATACATTTACGGTGGCGTTGCTTTAATCTATCACATAAACTGCTTATGGAATCATCAGTCTATTGCATGCTGTTCTTATACACCGCGGCGATTTCCTGGTAGATTTGCTGATAGTGTAATCGATTGCGAATGGTTGTGTGGTCTCCGGGCACCATATCGACGTAGTTGGCCACTTCACCACATGCAGGAATGGCATCAGGATCACTCTTTGTCTTCTTGCCTACGATACGTTGCAAAGACCGACACGCAACATCTAAGTAGTAATTGTCCTCGACACCACAAATAACGTGGATTTTTCCGCGGAGTTTGGTCGTCAAGAGATCCTGGTGCTTGGTGAGGAACTTGACAATATCGTATCGCTCCCAGTACAATGCAACATCTGGATCAATGGCACCTGTAAGTTTGTCGAACAATGGAATAGGCATACCATTGACATCGCGTGGCCCAAAAACAGCATTCTGCGACCATCAAACATGCAAATTATATCAGATTCCTACAAAAAATCACTAACCAAGGACACAAACACCATTTCAAATCACTTACAAATGCGTCCCATTGACCACCATTGCCACGCCCATAAACGCGTTCGATCAGAACTTCATCACGCATGCTGCATAGTACCGCTCCATCCAAGCGAAATGTGGGAATTGGTCGACCATAAGGATCCCAGAACGCATTGTCTGCTTCATAAATGTTTACAAGCTGGAACTTGGAGAAATCTACCGGATCGGGAGCTGAACTCCATGTACCACCAAAGAAATCCGGAAACTGCAATTGCAGCCACAACGTCGACCAGCCACCTGATGAATGACCATGCAAAAACCGTCCATGTGCTGTTTTAACTGCTCGATATTTGGTTTCAATGAATGGAATAAATTCTGACGTCAATGCCGTCCCCCATGGTCCATTAGTTTCGCTATCTGCAAACGAGGTATGCCCAAATTTGAACCGAGATCCAAGCGTGATCCGAAGCATCGGAATCGACCAATCACCGCGTTGCCAACTTTCTCCCATTTCTGATTTGAGAAATGCCTTAGCACGAGTTGTATATGCTTCTGTTCCAGTGAAGCCTTCAATGTAGTAGACTGTCGGGTAGTCCGTCGATTCATTGGTTTGTGCATGGTACCCCTTCGGTAGGATAATTGATGCAGTCATGTAGACATCCTGCTTGTGGTATTCGCTCAGCAATTCGCTTTTTAACGATACGTGCTCAATCCATTCACTTGACGTAAGATCTAGCGAGTGGGTGACAACCTACAAACGACAAGCGGAATGAAATACTACTCTTAGATCTGCAGATACAAAAAAACAAATAATAGAACGAAAAACTGTAGCATCTTCTTTACCTGATCGGCTACAATCGTGATCTCTCGGTCTGCAATTTGTTGAGCAGAAACGGCAGTAGCCTTGCTGTATATGTTGCCTACGCAAGTGTTGGGATCTGGATCGTTCACATCTACATTAAGCACGGCATTAAGTCAATAAAATAACAAGCTAACGCATCATACAGCCGATCTTCCACACAACATACTCTTGTTGATAAGCGCTTGCACGTAGAGTTCGTTTGTAAAGTTGGACAGATCATGTGGAACAAATCCCAATGCGTCTGGAACGGAGAACTCGGTGCTTTCAAACTCAATCACATCCCCTGGCAGAATATTCACCTGTGGACGATCAAAATTCAGGTAAGCAACAATGCAAGTCCCTAATAAAAAACAGCACCTATTGTATACTGTTCGTACCACGTCCATGGAAAATATTGGCCGCAGGTCCTCCAGCTCAAAAGCCTCAAAGCGCGGTTCCAGATCAGCGCTAGGTGCAAAGAATAAAATGATGCGTCCATCCTCGATTGCCTCGGTACCATTGTACACCACCCGGAACGCCACACTTTTGCGAATGGCGCCCTACAAAAATTTGCATATGGAATGAATCACACAAGTGCATCCGATGTCGTTAGTTTCAAGCCGCATTGTTATCACAAAGAGTGAAGATGCTACCTCTGGATAGGAGTAGTACGTGCGTGGCTGTGGATAGTGGCTCTTGAACGCGGGGAATACTTTTTCCAGTACGCGATTCATTGGATAAGAAGGAGATCTGACGACGGAGAATGAGAGACAGTGGTAGCAGGAGGAAGATTGTCGAATGACGCTGATTTACTTTCTGGCTACCGAAATTGTGAACGAACACCAGAAGCATTATCTCTTGATCAGGAATACTGATTGGCCAAATAGATGCTTTTCTTCCTTGATGACTTATCCTCTATCCCCCATCTCCCCTACCGGTAGGATACACTTTGGCGTGTTTTTAGACAAACAGATCCACATTGATAGAATCAGAAACTTGTCGCCAATTCTCCACAATGAACTCTTTGCAGCGCCATTATTCTTTTCAAGAAGGAATGTGAGGGGATCGAGTGTGTGGAAAAATCAAATCGATTATTTAGAAATCGTGGCGCAGCAGTATCGGTGCAAAAGGAAGGCAAATACCACACATATAACTGTGAGGAACACTACAAGAAAGACTTGTTCTCAGTGTGGGAGAGTCAGCCACGCGATGAAGCACCTGAAAGTCTTTCAATATCCTCACTGCAGGTTCATCCTTGAATATAGATGTCAAGGCTGCCAGGAATATTTTTCTCAAAAATGAACACTTACTCGTCTGGACTCATGGAGTTCAGATGTCGGAGATGACTACTCTATGGTTGTCTCAATTATCACCAAAGGCACCGAAAATGTCACCCTAAAAAATCCTAAAAATTTCTAAGATGTTCCCTCCCATTTGCTTTCGGGCTTTGTTCTAATGCCATAGCGTATGGCTATCCTAAAAGAGGGACGAGTCTCCCTGTGGACACTCGTGGACACTTGTTATTCTTTCTACGTTCTGCAAGCTAATCAACTTGCGCTAAAGATTGCAGTTGGATCCTGAGCCAACGTTGAACGGTTCATTTGCTTATATCAAGAATCTCAGCTATCTCGATGAGGGTGAATTCTTGGGTCCGAAGACGAAAACAAATTTGTCGTTCGACAATTGATTTCGTGACTATGTATTCTTATGGATAAAAAAGGTGACATTCTCGCTGCAACCCGTCCTTTCTGAGGTACCGGTATCTATTGGTATCTCAAATGATTTCTTTGGCAAGCGAAATGGATGATGCAAAAATGGCAGCGACGACTTCGTCCTCGTTCGTGGGTGATGGCCAATACGTTGGCGATGGTGGAGCACGACTACAGAGACTATGGTAACCTATGTAGACGCAGAATTCCTGATCATCGATCATTCGTTTTAAATTTTTGCGCCATGATATTTTCGTTACCCTGTTGCTCCAGGGAGTTTGTGCCATGGAAAATGATTAGAAATTGTCCAGGAAGATATATCGTCCAATCCAAGAGGGAGTCTAGTGTGCTAATCAATGGAACTCCAGTGACAGAACTCTCTTGTCAAGCATTTTTATACGCTGCGTTATCAGAGGAGGATGCATCGACATTGAATGTACATGACCTTGAAAGCGAACGTTGTAAGGACAATGTGCAGGTCGTGGTGTTTCCGGATGGCGGTGGTGTCATCACATACTGTAAGCGCCAACAATTGAAGACAGAGGAAGCAACAACACCAACAACAATAGCAGCAACTGTTGCTCCAGCTACATTGCCTGAACTAATTTACGTGCATACACTGAATACGGCGTCTGGACTCAAGCGCAAGCTCGAAGGGCTGCAACTGGCGGATGTGTTGCCAAGCAAATAACGAAAAAGGGAAGAATATTGCAGTTTTGATGGTGTGCGCAGTTTTAACGCTCGGTGTGGGCCAAATCTAAGCCGAGTTACACCTTTGTGAGTAACTAGACGAATTTTATAATGAAGATAGTCAGATTCCAGCTGCCTCCTGACGAAAATGGTGCATTCACTGTCTTGGATGTGATAGATTATCCAATACAAGTGTAAAGGTATTACTATTGCTCTCTCGCAGCATGGAACGAAGCGAGTGTCTGCTGAAAACGCTTCATCGATTGCTGAGCCTGACGTACTCGTTGCGGGTTGCGTAAGGCTGACAACTGCGACAACTTGCGCTGCCGATCCGCTGTCCATTGTTGGTATAGCCGGCTCTGTGCCTCACGCGGTCGTTTATGAGAGTTAATACCGCCTTTGATATCTCGGAGCGTAATTTGTCTGGTATCGAATTCGGTTGGATGCGTCGATTTTGCCTTAGAGTTGAGAGTTTCTGTACTATGTTCATTGTATCCAACTCGTTCCAGTAACTCCTTGAAAAATAGTTCGTGCTGGTTGGACGTAAATGGTGTTGATGGTGTTTCTTCGGGCGTTGACGATAATGTGAATCTAACCCCTTGGCTCGTGCCGGTATATTTCGATGAGTGCAGCAACCGCTCCAGTTTCCGCCGCGATTCGTCCATTGCATCTTCCATTTCGGAATTCTTGGCGGCAAGTTGTTGTTGCAATTGTAGTAATACTTCTCTTTCCTCCTCGAATGTTGCACCCGACATATTACTGATCTCTAATTCACGAAGCGCAGCCCTGTTGGATTTGAATTTCCAATAGCGTGACGGTTAAGAACACGCAGATGATTTATCATCCAATCTATAAAATCAACATTACGTACTTGGTGGTCGCGATCTGATCTTGAATTTCTCTGTGTAGGTTCACTTTCATTTGCTCCAGGGCTTCGACATTTGATATTGATGTACTCTGTGATGAATCTCCTTGCATGGCACGCGCTCGTGCTTGTCGCTCCTGCTCCTGGAAAAATTTGGTGGTCCGTGGAAGTTGTTGATCAGCATGCACATGCTGTCTTGGAATATGGCGAAGCTGCGGCTCATGCTCTTTCTGGTTATTATCCCTATTACTAGCATCACTATCCAATGTCTGTTGCCTGTATTTATCGACGCGGATTTGTGCTTGAGCGGCTACCTGTTTCATGCTTTCAAACGATGACTGCAATGTCGCTAGTTCAATTTCTTTGGCGCGTAGTTTGTTCTCACACAGCACGAATCGCTCTTCTGCTGCTGTCTTCTCTCTATAGTTAGTTATATCACAATTACACACAAGCACAATTTAAAGTGTTATTGGAACAGCACCTGTTAGTATCATTGCAAAGCACTTCCTCGTACCGCTGAATCTTCGTCGAGTTGGCGATGTGGCAAGCCAATTCACTGCGGCAATTGCGCAAACTCGATCGAAGTTCTGCACAAAGACGTTCCACTTCACTCCGTGCAAGTCGAAGCGTGGCTACTTCCTTCTCCAGCTAAAGCAGTGCAAGAAAATCCCAGACTTATCATGAGCTTCCCGATAGACGACTCAAGCCACGTAACCTCCGTACCTCTTGTATTTCTTGCTCGTGCTGAGTTTTATGAAGCCGGAGCAGATCTTGGCCAGCACGGACCTCCACTTCCAATATCTTTACCTGCGTTTTGGATTGGATTTCCAGGAATTTTAAGAAGTCTTCATTTACGCTTAGATGCTCGCTGGCAGCTGGCTCGCCAGCGCTGATGCTTTCTGGAGACCAAGCTGCTAATGCACCTTTGACCATTTCAAACAACTGTGTGTGCAATTGTAAAAGTGCGCGCTCTAATTCGCTTGAGGTCTTCATGGCTGACAAGGCTGGTATTGAGGTCTGAAGAATCTGAGCGCATTAAACGAATATACAACGCTTGTGGTGAGTGGATATGAAAAGTGCGTGGCTAATTGTTTCCTGCTTACAGTTTGCATATCCCGCAGCTTTCCATGTGCAGCATGATATGCGGATATATCTGCTGAGTCATTTTTGTCTACATTCGTTGGAGTTGATAGAGACTCTGTGGTGTTCGTGGCTTTGTCCGAACACGCCGAATAGAATTCACCAGGGAATGTCTGAGATCCTTCATCACGGTAAGCAGGCTTGACGTCTTCCAAACGAGATTCTTCCTGTGAAATAGCCTTACCAACTGCCCCCACGACGCTGTGACTGGACGATGTAACCAACTTTTTCGATTTCGTAGCTATCGGCGTCTTTGTTCGCTTGAGAGCTTGCTTGATATCCTTGAAGAAACTCGATCTACGCGCCGACTTTTCCGGAGATACGAGTGTTGCTTTAAGTGATGGATCTTGAGTGCTTTGCTTGGGCGATGCAGTGCTGCCAACAGTTCCATGCGAACGAACGGCAATAGTTAGCTGGTGGTGAGAGATGTCACCTTCCTTTCTGGGAACTTTCATAGCACCAAACGGTTGTGATTTTGGATTCTTTTCTGTGTAGATTGGTATCAACACATCTTCTACCTCATTGGCAGGTAGAGTGAGTGATTTAGCATCCATTACCTTGCTTCCCCTCTGCGAAGGCATGAATTGTTCAATATCATTCTCAGATACGCTTTTTTCAGGCTTCCGCTCGTCCATCTCTTCATAAGGAATTTCGTCGGTTTGCTCGTCTTTTTCTAACTGGCATTTTATCGCATCTGTATTTTGATGTTCAGATGTCTTCGTCGTCTGGTTTCGGAGGAGAGCCGAATGTGTAGAGGACGATGAAGAAGGAGCAGATTCGATGTCTTCAATGATGATCGAACCACGACGTCGTGTCTCTTGGATTTTTTGTGTGAACACCATCGACGACGGTCGCTCCAATGTCAAGAGGAACTTTTCTGGTGTTGAAGGCATTGGTTGTGACGACTGCTCGTTGCTTTGGTTTTCTGGTGGAACGTGTCGAATTTGAGGAACAATCATCGGGGCCATTTTTGTTAGGCTATCGAGGTTTAATGGATCTGGCGGACATGGTTGATTCGAGTCGACTAAAGTTAGTGAAGATACTTCATCTGGTGCAGACCGTTTTTGATATCGAAGTGTCATTTGGAGGTGAGGTATTTCAGCATTTGCAGCGGCAGTGGCTGCTTCTGCAGTCGAGTATGCTATGATCGCTCTACAAATAGTTTATAACAATGGGACCCGCTGATTAGCCTTGAATTACAAAGTGGAATTAAGTTGAAGCAATGAGGGTGAGGAGTGTTAATACTCGTTGGATTGATTATTGACACCGAGGTCAATGATGGGGCCAAAGGAGGCAAACATTTCCTGTAAACACCAGTGATATCGATCAGTTTAACAATGAAGGAACATAAGGTTGCGAGATGCCCCAATGGTGCTATCGATACCTTCAGCTGTTGTGATGAGAACGATTGCACTGAATTATCCCACATTAACTGCACAAAGTAGAGCGGTGCTGTCACATTGGAATGATTATCAGCTGTCAAAACTGCATCTTCGTCCCTTGGCGTTGAACAAGGCGACGTAATCTTGTCAGGGATGGTTTCGATCTCTAATTCTGTTGGAGTCTCATAAGGAAGTGATTCAGCATGTGTGATTAAATATTCTGCGATGCGTTGGCGTCTTCGAGTCATGTCCTCTATAAAAATTGGCAATACATGGGAAAAGATGCCAAACGAAATTACGGATTTGCAGAGATATCCTACGTGATTGCAGAAGCTTCTTGTCTTCCGAGGGCCGAACTAGCACCATGCCAATATGTTGCGCCAGGGATTTCGCATCTGTATGATACGCAATGCTTGTCGATACCTGAACAAAAGCAAAGTATTGGCGTTAATTTTGTCAGTAAATCGAAATTTCTGTACGTTTATCGCACATGATTCAGGTGCAAGAGAAAAATCTGTAGAAATTCTCGGGACACGGCTCGAATCTGCTTGAATTTGGCGAAAAAAAATGTATGAAAGTGGTTCTGTTCATTCTGATCGACGTCACCTATGGCAAAATCCTGCTCCAGGAGCTGAGAACTAATGTGATATGGGATCAACGGTGCACATTTGTCCGCAAGAATCTATCACATCACCATCAGAAACAGCTATTTATTGAATACATGAAATGAGTTCAACATGCAATTAACAAAGCACCTGCTTGATGACGACTGTCATAGAGTGCGGACTGTAAAGTTCCAGGTTTGGAAGATCATGATCGAGGCACGATTCCATGAGGTCACTGCACTCAAGCGGCTGCCCTTCACGTCGATACAATCCATCCTCATGACGGTGATGCTCATCCAGGAACTCCACCAGTTGTGCGAGTGTTGTGAGCATCTGAATCGAAATTTTTTCGCGCTTTGGAGGTTCTAGAGTAGAGACAGCAGCAGCAACAACAACCGGAACTTGAGATGCAGAAGATGGCGGACTCTTTCTGCGAAATGACATCGCTTTTGGTGAGGCCAATACATTGGCTGTTGCAAGTGATGTAATCCATGTCCGTGCTCTGTGACTCGATGAACTTGCTGACATCACTCGTGCGTGGGTGACTGTTCAAGATGAAGAAAAAATGCCTATGAAAAGATTAGAGTGCTGCAAATACTGGTTGCATTGTTTACGAGCGCTACTACAACCATCACACCTCGGCTCTAGACTCTGGAGATTGATTACCCGGCTGTCTCTCAATCAGTGAGAAACCTTTTCAGCTTCTCTCTCCAATCGGTTGTTTGATCATATCGGTGAAAGTGTCCACTTTGGACGGTTCAGACCAAGATGACGGTGGTAAGGAATCGGAATCAGTGGATGACGATGTTGACGATGAACTTGAGAACAAATTACTGTCCCGTGCAAAAGAGACCCAACAATCTGGAAACTCGCAGTTCTTATCAACGTCACGATAGACCCACGTTCCATCAGCACAAATCTTAATATCCCATTGACAAGCCTATAAAATACTTCAGCAAATTAAATTTGATTATCGAGTCTGCAACATGCATACCCTGTCAACTTACTCGCGGGTTTTCCCATTTCACGATTTTCGATCGGCGAGCAGCTACGCCTCCAAGGATACTGATGAAGAATAGTAGGGCAAGGCAGCAAAGAAGAAAACACTGTTGGTGCTGAGTCTTCTTCATCACTACGTTTCGTACTTGAAAATGGTTGCAAGTTTATTTGATTAATACGTCCAGCGTAGAGGTGACGACACACAAATAAGATTGCGTGTAGAGTCCTTTTTCATTGTGGATATTCTATTGGTTCAATTATCATCATCACAAATACGAAAGGACCAAACACTATAAACACTCCAGCGTGCCCTGCTCTATTCCATACCTGTCTAATTACCAGCAGTAGCCAGCTCCAAGTCGCCCTGTAATTGTCTAACGAGCCGTACAGCATCGTTGCTTACTCCCACAGATACCGTCTTATCAACACCTGACTTCAGATCATTCTTGAATGCAATCTCAAGTTCTTTAGCCAAAGATGCGATCTGTTGCTGATGGCGACGAAAACTTGCGTTCAAGCATGGTGAACGTACCAGCAACTGTAGTGCTCGTAGTCTCTTTGTTCGGAAATCTGTTGATGACAAGCCTTGGTCATCTTTTGATGCGGCCGATCGGAAGAAATCGTTTATCAGCGGCACAAAGACATTGTCGCACAATGCCAACATTACCATTAAATCCTCCACCAAATGCAGCTCTGGTGCGCTTGTAGATTGCTGCCGGTATAAGAGAATCTTGGAGCTTAGCGCTGCAACATCTTGTTCCATATTTACAGGAATCTCCAACACAAACTCGCTGTCTGGTTTCGATGTACGTGCAGACGCAAAGCACGTGTGATACAGCAGCACAAGCGTATGCAAATCCAGCAGCTCCATGCTATCAAGTGAAGCTGACTGCCTTGACAACGAAGGACCCAAAATTTTTGACAAATTGCTGCCAAGATTCATCGACTTCAGGATTCGACAGGTGTGATGCACCTGCTGGAGATGTGATTCGATGGCGGATGAACCTGTTGATTGACTCTGACTGGTATTTCTTGCTAGCACCGCACTCATAAGGAAACTGACCAGATGCGCCATATCGATCACTTCGCTACGTTGGTGAAGAATGTCCATCAAAAAGCTCTTGGCATCGATATGCACGCGGTCGCTCTTGCAACAGCTTGCTAGTGCACGCAGCAGATCGACTGGGTATCGAGGCAAATGGTACACCAGCGCCACAAAGTCCATCTGATCTTGTGCCCGTAAATCATCGAATCGCGTTAATTGTGCACTATCAGTCATATTTTCATCTCCATCAGCTTCATTTATAGGTGGTGAGAGTTGGAAAAAGTTGACGAGGTTTGCAATAATCCCATCCATTGCTTCACCTTGTGACAGTTCAGCGGGGAGCTGTTTGATCACTGAGATCATTGCCAACAAACACTGTCGTCCCAATTCCATGTGACTGCTCTCCAAATGACCGAGTAACTTCCCAAAGCACGTCATCCACTGTAGTACCATCTCCCATTTCGGCCATGTTTTCAACAGCTGTAGTTGATCCACCACAAATGCCGTGCAGATACGGAACGTGACCGACCTGGATGAGCAGCGTGTGTAAAATTGTGTAAAAGAGTCTAAGATTTCCTCCTGTTTGATCAAATTGGCTTTCTGGTCACCACCCTCAGTGATATTGGTGTTAACATTCGCTAGAACAAGCGTGATTACCTCCAATAACGATTGAATAATCGCATGTGTACTCGCCAGTGACCTTAACTCATCGGATGCCCGATACTTTGTGAATGTAGCGATCACAAATGTCACTACTTGTCCATCAAGCTGGTCTGTTCGGAAATAATTCGCTGGCAACCTCAAAATCACACACACGAACTTTGCTAATGCCACGTTGATGCCATACCATCGTGACAAGTACGCATCGCCCTCATGTGCCAAGTTGGTCGACGGGAACATCGGGAAGTTGCGTAACAATTGGTCTATTAACCTGCGTACTGTTTTGCTGAATTCACTATCTGGGTATGTCAAGAGATATTCATGATTGGCCGCGAGTATAATAGTCGCACATTCGACGATGTACTGCATGTGCTCTACGTATTCCTCGGTCAGTGTGTCAATGTCTTCGTCACGTTCCAAACATTCCAACCACAGATCCAACAACGACTGCACGAGCGATCGCGATTTCTCGTGCCAAAATCCAGCGTTACGAAGCTGATCAGACTGAGAGCTCATCACGAGCGTAGGTGTCTGATACAGCAGAAGTGCTGGAGTGGTCAGCAGCAGCGATGTTCTCGCAGCACGATGATTTTGTTGTGTCTGTGATATTGGCGTGAGTTGGTCATCGGTAAGCGAGAAATTGACAGTGGAAAGCAGTTTGTGCAGCACTTTGAGCGCCGCAAACCGAAGCACAAGTGCACTGCTGGTTTTGCTGGTTTTCTTTTTCCTGGATTTGCTTGTTGCTCCTCCTCCAGTTGATTTCGAATCACCACTTGTCGATTTCTTACTGTTTAGTAAATCATAGCTATTGGTGACTTTAATTCCCTGTGATTGCACAGCTGCAATCAAGTCACGAAAGTTTTCAACCAGCCGTCCAAGCTGTTCCAGTCCGGCATCCACACTAATCAATTCTGGTGCAACGTCGAGCAACACACCAATCGCTCGCAATGTATCCTGGCGCACACCGATTTGCAAATGTGTCAACCCGCTGCAGAAATATACGGCAATCAGTTTTGCAAACGGCTGTAACGACTTGCCGTCGACCAACACTGGCACCAGCACTTTCCACGTGGAAATGGCGGTATCTCGCACTACCGCTTCTTCATCGACAAATGTTGGTAGGAACCTTTCCAACAAAATTGAGACATTTGCCAAGATGTTACTGGTATGCGATTGTCCCAATTCGCGCAGTCCTTGAATAGCCCGTTGGCGCATATGTGGATTATAATGGCCGATCTGTTGCATCAAATCCTGCAACGTCAGGTGCCGGTGCGTGACAACATCACCTTTCTCGACCAGTACACTCTGCTCCAATAAATTGATCCGTCGGGATGTAATCCCCACAGACGTCACGTTGGCGGCCGGCTGGGCTTTACGACCAACCTTTCGCTTCGGTCGTTTGAAATCCGCCGGCTTCTTCTTTTGCTTGGTCGCGACCTGCTTCTTCCCCATCGATCAGATATGTGTCCAATGCTCTGCGTAATGATCGATGGATGATGCACTTTCGTAATTGGCAACCAATCCTTTCGTACATTATTATTGGCTAAAAAATTTTTAAACTGAAATTTATTGGATAAAATTATGTTGCCTTTGACAGAAAGGTCATCACCTCAAGAGATCATATTCGTCACCAAAGTACGAGTAACTCAGTGAGGACCTTGTGTTTTGTTATTCGGGTCTGACTTGACCAGCAAAAGCTAGCCAAGACTAGACAACTGCAAAGTAGCCAGCTTCAACACCTGGACTCTGAGAACAAGTCTTTATTGTATGCTGTTCGTCACACTCGATCACGCGTCCTCCAGTCCTTTCCATCTTGTACTTCAGCAACATCTTGAACTTGTAGTGAGACCACGTGAGTATTGCTCTTGACGCCTTACTTGAGATATTTTCTTATTTGGACGTCAGCTCCGAAGTCCCGAAGGATGGAAGGAGAACTTCATGATAGTTGTCCAACGACTACTTGGAGATGCCACAAACATAGTATCAAATGATGATGCTTTGTCTTCCTTGATAGGATCTAGTAGGCATACATTATGGTTTACCTCATTTATAAAATCGCCTGTGCTAGTTATTTGTATACTACGAATCTACACGGCCGTTCCATCTCGCAACAGTGGCGATGGCTGATGGTTCTTATGCTTGGGCTTGATATGGAAGATATTCTTGCCACAGATGCTGAAGCGGTAGCCTCCCTCTGGTGCAAATCGATCACGTGGGTCGGTGCGGATCAAAAACACAAACACAAAGCCAATGAGCATGATGACGAAGATCTTGTGAATCATCTGCACGTACGCTTCTGGGACGGTCGTACCCGAAGCGATGGCGTCAATGTAAGCATTATTGAAGCCAATGCCGCCAGCAACACCACCAATGGACCAGGCCGTGAGGATTAGTCCATGCATCGCCCCTGTGTTGAACGCACCAAACATGTCGGTGAGGAAGCATGGAATCGAACCGAACCCACCGCCGTAGCTTGCTGTTAAGAAAAAGACTTCCAGCACAAAAAGAATGTAATGATCGTTGCGAATGAGCGTCGGGATCGTGCCAACAACAAACAACTGTGAGATCAACGTGTAGACGTAGATCCACTTGCGTCCTCGAGCGGGTCCGATCTTGGTGAGCCGTAGAAAGAGATCCGAAACTGCAGGGAAGAGCACGCGACCAATACAGTTGAACGCGCCGTTGATCGAGACAATGTCAGCAGCAGCGTCGGCCGATTTCCCAAAGATATCGGTACACATGGACGACAACTTTGAGAGCAAGATGAGCCCGTAAAGCTGATTGGCAAAGAACATGATGTACATGAACATGAAATCGAGTGACAGAATGGCGTCAATGAGCGTGAGCTTTCGCACTTCACTCATTGCTGAGATTTGTTGTTGCGTGTTCTCTTCAGACAGTAATTTACTTTCTTGAGTGGCTTTAGTGTTGGGCGTAAGGATGACCATGTATTCGCCATGGCTAGAGCGGACACTGACGCTTACATCACCTTGCTTACGTAGTTCATCGAAATGGGCAGTATCGTGTAGTTCTTTCTGGTCAACACGTTCGCCGTGGATGTTGAGGCCGCTGACGACATAATCAAGTGGTGGTGTTCGCAACACAATAGAACATAAATACAACACGGCACTCGACATGATACCAAGAAAGACAAATGTTCCAGCAAGACCGAACGCATCCATGAGCGGAATGTACATCTTGCTGAACACGACCGATCCCATTCCATACCCGCCGACAGCAAACCCTGCCGCCGTGCCGCGGTAGTCTGGAAACCATTTCTGCAGTGCCGAGACTGGGGAAATGTAGCAGAGCGCGATGCCTGCGCCACAGAAGATACCATAGCCAAAAATGATAAGCCCCATGCTTTTGACATATAGCCCAATAGCAGAGATTATGTAACCGGTGAGATAGGACGTCGCGCCAATGATAACGCCCATGCGTGGTCCATTTCGTTCGACCCATGGCCCCATCGTAGACGAAGTCAAACCGAAAACACCGACGGCCGTGTAGAACGCGTTGACAGCTTTTGCAGCGGTCGCATCGTCGTAAATGTGCTTGTCGATAGGTTTATTGAAGACTGACCAGGCGTAGAGCGCGCCGATGATGTATTGCGAAATGAAGGTCGCGACAAAGAGGTACCAGCGTGAGAAGCGCAACCATCGAGGAGTCCAATAGCGATTTTTGCCCAGATAGAGCGTAATGAGCCACGCCTCAGCTTCATCCTGCTCTGGGGTGCGATGCTTTGGGGGCACTGTCCAATGTTGGCGGATTCGTGCGCCGATCGCAGCACACAAGCCTCTGTTTGTGGTGCCGGACTGCGTGCTTTCTTCCTCATGGCCCATGTTTGTGAATATTTGTGGCGAAGCCGTCTGTTGCTCGTGCAGGAATTTGAAGAATGAGCAACTTTAACCGATAAATACAAGGGCAATCAAAAGTAGGTGCCTTACAATAGTTGAATCTCAACAAAACGAAAGCGGGATACGATTGAGTACCATTGTAACTCTTAATCTAATAAAAAGCTCCCATAACAACCAGACCAACAACTCTAGAGGATTGAAACCAAGTCGCCTTGCTTGCTCAGCGTTTTTGCTCTGATTTGCTTCAACATTGCGTGTCAATCGTAATACACGCATCAGTAAAATTTGTTTGCTGATGTGGTGAGCTGGTCTATGATATGAAATGCAATGGAGCGGTTTCGAAGGATTTGTAGCCATAGTAGAAAGGTCCAAGCACCGCAGGAAAGTACGTATACCTTTTATAATTAATTCCTGTTTAAAAAGATATTATTTTCTTAAAGAAACATATTGTTTGAATAGTTTTCCTACCTCTTTAATATAGTTGGATGGGACGAAAAATGTAGGTACTGAAGAAATGGCCATCGATTCTGACGAAACGATCCGGATCTTTGGGCTGCTAATTTGAGGACCTTTGCAAAAAAAATCCTCAATTAGTGGCTGCAACGTATGAGCATCTCATTAATATTCCAAAATGATCATAGGAGCTACCATTTGGTGACTCAGGGATGATCATTGCTTGTTTACTTTGACTTTCTTCCAAGCAGTCAAAGCGTAGGTTATTCTCCATACTAGCAAGCTAATACAAATTACAGCACCCCGAGGAAAAGCATAGCATATAGAAATCTTATATTGCTTAAATGACGAATTCGTGAGCGGTACTTCAACGTTAGCAACTGAGACTCAGACAAATCGTTTGTTCTTCAACATCTCACAGCATTCGATGATTTTACACGAATACTCTGCTGTTGACAGATAGAGAGGCTTGCTGAAGTAGATCTGAAACGAAAGTGAGGAGACAACAGTGAATTTTTGCGTTTTTTTCATTGAAAACGGATGTCCCGACTCAAGTACCTGCTGGCTCGGAATGTTTGGCACTTGGACCGAATCCTATTTTATCATTAACAAACTGGAACGAGCTATAATGTATTGAGAGTTTTGCTGCTTTACTTCTTCCATTTATGACAGCACCACCAAATGATTGCAAGAAAAGAAAAGAAAACACTCGGCGGTGTGATTCGTCGTCGAGTTTTTGCACAGGCTGTGTAGCACCCACGCACCCTCAATAGTCAGCATTTTATTCCGGTTCTTTGAAATAGTGTATCATCATATTCGATTATTTTATAAATTCAACGGTGCATCAGCAGGAACTGATCCCGGGGTTTGATTGGATTTCTCCCCAAAGAATGTCAGCTTTAGTTGTAGCAAATGATGTCTAGTGAGTCTGCTTGCTACAAGAGAGGTATCGTTTTTCAGATGCGTTCAACATTCATTGAAGTATGCCCGCGATGGAATGCGTTAGTATTGATGGCCTTTCTTTCTGATTGAAGAGAGCAAGCCCTGATTTGAACATATAGACTTCAAGAAAATCTGACAAGACACAGAGCCGTTGATGGGATAGCGACACCTAGAACCTGCATGATTGTGGCTACTGAAAAAGTTATAGTATTTTTCTGGTTTCCTTTCTTGAGAAATGCTTTTTGACCACGATGGGTATTGAATTATGCTTTAGCATTGTATATTGTTTTATTATTGCTTGACTTGTAGTAGCTGTGAAGATGGGATCCACAAATGATATGGTGTGATAAAAAAGAATACTGATTCATAATGATGGGATTCGTGCATGCCATTGCATGGTGAAGTTCGATTCTAGGTGATATCGGACTTGTACTCATCATTCGTAGGTACCTTTGTAAAACGGCTCAAGGAAGCCATAATTTTAAGTCTCTCTCTTTTGCTTGTTTCCTATTTCTGTGTGTGGGTCGCGCTGATTGACTGGACTCTCGCACAGTACAACGTTTAATCCAGAACAAGTAGATAGCGCGAAAGACAGACCCATCGGTCAGTGAACAGTACAAATGGACGTTAATTCATATTCTGACAAACACACAGCCGCTTACACGACGTAACATTGATGTGGCCAATGTCGAGAATCGACTGTATATATGATCAGCCGACAACATAACCAAATGGCGTGGGCACACCTGCCCAAGCAGCCTCACAAAAGGGAAAGCTAAATACTGTAACAAATTTTGATCGCTGAGTATGCAAAGGACTATCGTCATGCCATTGCAAGTTGTATCTGTTCAGTATCCTATCGCGATGTAATCAACTGCAGTATGGGTCTCATGAATCAGAGATATAATCCAGCGCAATGGCGTGGTATAAATGGCTACATGATACACACTCAGTTCTTGAGGTAATGTCTGCACATTGAAAAGATAGCAAGACTGGTAGGAGGGGCCAAAGAAATCCCATCTGATCGTTGCTTTCGTTCTACTTATGCTGCATGGGCAAAGGAATAGTGAATAATATATCGATGTGGCTACAAAACCTCCAAACAAACAAAAGCCCTTTCCGATCAAGCCGCGTTTACACTGTAAATTCGGGTAGACGATATTCTTGGCAAGTGTTGTTCTTGGGCTTGATATGAAAGATCCTCTTGCCACAAACGCTAAATCGATATCTTCCGTCTGGTGCAAATCGATCACGTGGGTTCGTACGAATTAGGAACACAACGCAAAAACCAATGAGAACGATGATGAAAATTTTGTTGATCATATCGGCGTACGCTTCCACAACACTCGTGCCATCCGCGATCGCTGCTTTATAATGGTCATTAAACCCAATGCCACCAGCAATACCACCAATCGACCAGGCCGTGAGGATCAGCCCATGCATGACCTCGACATTAAATGCACCAAACATGTCGGTAAGGAAGCACGGGATCGTGCTAAAGTCACCACCATAACTTACGATCAGTACAGACACTTCAAGGACAAACAGTGTGTAGTGATCATTGCGGATCAGCGACGGGATCATGTCAACGATAAACACCTGCGATGCCAGCGTGTATGCGTAAATGAACTTACGCGCCTACGCAGGCTCCATGGTGGTCCATTTGATCAGTAGATACGAAATTTCAGGGTACAACAGCCACCCACAGCAGTTAAAGCCACCACTGATCGACACAATATCAGAAGCAGCATCAGCTGATTTCCCAAAGATATCCATGCACATGGACGACAATTTCGAGGACACAATAAGTCCATAGATCTAGTTTGCGAAAAATACGATGTACATAAAGCAAAAATCGACCGTGAAAATGGCTTGTAATAGTGTCAGCTTGCGCATCGATGTTGGAGCAGTTGAAGCGGCTTGCTGCTGTTGGTATTGATGATGTACAATCGTCAGCTTCTCATCAGTTGGAATGGATGGCGTGGGTGTGTGAACAGCATCATAATGACTGTGTAAGTGGCTGGAGTGGACGCTCAGTCGACCACCAAGTAATTCGTCTTTCTTCCGTAGCAACTCATCGTCGTCATCATCATCGTTTATATTGATAACCTGGCCTTCCTCGTTCACGGCTTCTCCATGGATGTTGGACCCACTGACTGTGAAATCCAATGGAGGCAGACGTAAGGTGATTGGAGCGATATACATGGCGAGTGGCGCAACGATCCCTAGCCAAATGAATGTCGTCGAAAGGCCGAATTTGCCTATGATCGGAATGTAAGCCTTGCTCCATGCCACCGATTCGGCACTATATCCTCCCACCGTAAAACCTACTGATGTGCCTCGATAATCCGGGAACCATTTTTAAAGCGCAGACCCTGGAGAAATGTAGCACAGGCTCATGCCAAGGCCACAGAAAATTCCATACCCGACGGTGATCCAGCCCATACTCTTATAGTGTAGACCAATGGCGACGATCATGTGGCCAATCATGTAGGAGATTGTCCCGACAACCACACTCATTCGTGGTCCATGACGCTCAACCTAGGGTCCCATAAGCGCTGTTGTACTACCAAACACGTCCACTCCTGTGTAGAAAGTATTGACGACTTTTGCAGCGGCAGGATCGTTGTAGACAAATGTGTCGATGGGTTGGTTGAACATCGACCACGAGTAGAGCAATCCGATGCAAAATTGAACCGTAAACGACGCCAAAAACAAGTACCAACGCGAAAAACGCAGCCATCGAAAGGTGAGAAAGTGGTTTTTGCCGAGGTAGAATGTGAGTAGCCACGACTCGGCCTCATCTCACTCCAGCGTACGGTACTTGGGTGGTACAGTCCAATGCGAACGGATTTTGGCCACAATGGTCTAGCTGCAGGTAGGTGAGGTTGACGCTGGTGGTGTCGTGGTGGAAGTATTTATGGCTTGCTCTTCTTCCATTCTCACGCTTCTTTTGGGTTGTATCCGTCAACCTCCGATAGTATTGGCTTGCGATGCGTCGAGCAAACTAAAGAACGAAAAAGAAATGATAAAGACGTGAACTTCAGTCATGAATCTAATAAGCACAAGCAATGCTTCCTATGCCCCATGACGGCTATACAGGATTGATTTGGATCCTGTTTCCTTCAGTGATGATTAAAAAATACAAATTGTTGTTGCTTCAACTTTGCGTTCGCAGTGATGACTATTTCGAAACTGCAATATGCCAACTACAATTTTGAATTACTTGTACCTTCATATCTCATATGATCTCTTGAAGTGTTAAGTAGCGTTGACATTGCTTAGTCATACTGATACCATGCGATTTGCATCGTGAAGGATACCGTTTAACGGTCCGGTGCAATAAAGAAAAATTAAAATTACACTCATCTCTGCACAAATTCTTCACCAAGCTTGCGTCTCGGCAGATTACAACCCATGAAATTAAAGTGTACATCCTGTTTGCGGCACGCGAAGGCACTTGAGTCATTTGTGATGTGTGTCAAGTCCCAACATGATCCACAATCTTGGGTGGTCATGTTGATTAGTGCGTAAACACATCCAACACCTTCTTGCGCTTGTGCGTAATCTTCTTACGCGTTCATCGCATCAAATGGAAAGTAAAGCGATCTACAAAAGTCTTAATTGATAGTTCACACTTGTCGGTTTTTCTCACACCCTTATGACTATAGTAGGTGGTGCATGCAGCAGATTTTACGCTCCAGACATTGTCGTGCAATATAACATTCTTTCTTCTCATTAAGTAAATACCCTCAAGCGAATTGTAGCTGAAGTCGAGAAGTACATTATTGGTAAATGCAAAGTGAACAAGGTTTAATCTTTTACTCATCGAGTAGACCCTTACAAACTCCTTTTCCAAGTACAACACTAATGTTTGATGGCTCTACGACACACGTGGCAATCATTTTTTCAAATAAGATCGATACTTGCCCACTGCAAAAACAATAAATCCGAGGTCAAGGTATCATGTCATAACGTTTTCTGGCTTATTATCATACTTCGTTAGTCGCACTCTAACTTTCTAAGGGGCAAATTCAATTTACTCATTTTACGCCTTGAGTACAGGCAGATCACTGCCGTTGAGCATTGGTTCACCCAAGCGACTTTCACTGTTGGTGCTTGGGAACTGGAACCGCAGCACCTCGCTCCAGCCGGTGCGGCCAGCAGCATAATGAACACCATATATGAGGTACGAAAAAATGGCACAGGCAATCCAGCCGCAGCCAAGACCAACACCAAGATGACTAATCTGCGCAATCATGTACCAGTTGGCCAAAATGCAGAGTGTTGGGATAAATGGCACGAGTGGCGCCGTGAAGTTGGCCGCGTCGTTCTGGATCTGAGGGCACTTGATGAACAAAGTCAAACTGAGTCCAAGCACAATGACAAGACTGATAATCGCAACGACCAAGCATGCCGTCGAGTCGTGGTTCTTATACCCTTCCTGGTAGAAGTAGCCCGTGATACCAGAGAAAACCACGATCCCCCCGATCAACTTTGGCGCAAGTTCTGGGGATCTGTCCCTGGTACGGATCATCATGAGCGAGACATTCGATACAATGAACGACATGAGAATACCAAAATTGACGATATCCCAAAGCGTAATGAATGGCACGATGAACGCCACGAGCGTGAAGAAAATACCGGTGATGAGCGTGTTGGCGAACAGGTTTCCCTGACCATCAACCTTGGCAAAGATGCGAGGCATAAGCCCGTCACACGCAAGCGCATAATTCAAACGTGGCTGCGCAAGGAACGCAATGAGTACAACTACCGGCATTGTGATGGTTTCACCAGCACGCACAATCTTGCCGGCCCAGGCCAAACCAGCACCTTCGAATCCATCAGGAAAACTGGTGGCGTCTAGATAAGGTACCATGCCTGACAGCACTAGCGATGACAGCACTGAGAGCAGTGCCGTGCCCATAACGACCGTCACGACGGCAATAGGCATGATTTTCTTGGGGTTCTGCGCTTCAGCGGCAAGACAGCAGACTTCATCGAAACCAATGTAGCCAAAGAACGCTTGTGACGCACCGGTAATCACACCTTGAGTGCCAAACGCCAACGATCCGCTTGAGAGCGACGTACGGTCAGGTACAAATGGCGAGAGATTGTCAGGATCCATGGCAGCAAACCCAGCGATAATGATGAAAAACACGACTAGCAGTTTGACGATCGTGATAGTGTTGACAAAGACTTTACCAAAGCGCACGCCCATGAGCAGCACAACCACACACAAGAATTGGATTAAGCCCGACAACAGGTTCGCGTATTCGAGATTGAGCCAATGGACGTTCGCATCAGGATGATCTTTGAGAGCCCAGTCTTCCACTTTTTGCGCCCAACTACGCGCGACACCTGCACCAGACACAGCGTATTCGAGCGTCAAGAGCCAGCCGGTGATAACAGCGGGCAGTTCACCGAGCGCATGATACGCGTAGGCGTACGTACTACCCGACGATGGGATGCGGGTCGTCAATTCCATATAGGCGAGCGCATTGAGACAACAAACAACACCGGCGACTGCCCAACTAATGACTGCTGCAGGCCCAGCGGTACCGGAGATAATATCACCAGCTGTGCTGAAAATGCCACTACCAACGGTACCACCGATACCGATACAAATAAGATCGAAAAGCGACAGCGAACGCGGGAGATCGGTCTGGTTTTCTTCTGCACGGATCACCTCCATCGGTTTAGTCCGCAACATGTCGCGCAAGAGCGAGTGCGTCTGGGGCTTTTCGCTCATGACTGCTGGAGATCCGTGGGCGGTCAGCTTGTTCACGTTAGACTTGGGAAATTCAAATGGCCGAACGGATTCGTGCTGGTGTTGGAGCCAACCCTGTGTATTCTGCACGTGGTCAAATCCGAAGTGAGACTACGTAAAACACGGAGAAGGAAGAAAGGGGTGATGCTTGGTATTGGGTACCGTGTGCAACATGAGTCCCTTATGCCACACAATCAGTTGGGTCGGCCTCGCATCTGTTTTACGATGGCAAGTCGTTGTACATGCATACTGATAGTCGCCATTCGTTCGCGCATGCTCTCTGCTTCTGATCTATGATATCCCTCATCGTCTGATGGCATGTCGCAGGTGATACAGTTCTTCTACTAGCCAATCATTGGTTGTCAAAGTTGTCAGTGTAAGCGATTTGATTAGACTTGCCCATCATAAGATAGGCAGTACGATGGCAGATGCACATAAGATACGCTCACACTTGATCTCGTGATAGGAGTGGGCCTGTCTGTCTCACATGAACACCTTAAGAGATCCAGTCTCTCATGCTATCACAACAACAACAAAGGATGGCAATCGAACAGATTACCAAGCTAGTCTTCCACACGTGCACCCTCTCTTTCCTTTACATATGGCTGGTTCGATTGACAAAGATTGGAGATTGAAAGGATGTGTGTAGGTTTTTATTTGTCATTCAATTATCAAAGTGCATGAACACTTCAAGGTACCTCTTGCATTCGTTCCCAGGCAAATAGCGTGACCGAAATAAAATCGAACGACAAAAGGACTTATTGTATTAATAATCTCAAGACAGAATGCGCCTGTCGTCGATGAAATCCAATAAAAATATCAGATGGATAGATGTGACAGGAGTTGGGAATGCGAGCGACTGGGATATTTGGATTTCTTATCAAACAATACGGACCGTCGTAGACTTGAACTACCACGCGTTTCAACCCACTTCCGACAGTTTGAGTACTTCAGCGTTTGCTGCCTGTCAGCATAGCAGTGAAACCTAAAGAACACGAAATCATTGAGGTATTTCCTTCTTTTAGTGTTGCAGTGTATTATTCCATTTTATAAGACGAGCACCGTAAGAAAATTGTACATAATCCATGCCATATCGTTTCCATACTTCCTTCGACTGATTACTCGGATTGACTGTCGCAACTAAAGGTTAAATAGCAGATTCCAATTGTTTTAATGACGCTGGAAGGAATTGTCCTTTAATTCTCGTTGAATATATTCTTGGTGAAATTGAAGAGCTTGCAACCGAAGGGCAATGTTGTTTTCTTCCTCGCGCATTTCTTTGAGTGAGTCTAGTGCTTGCTGTTCCCGTTCCTTCTCTGCTCGGAGCCGCTGTTGGTGATGTTGTTTCAGTGACTCTAGCAGCTGATACTATGGTGAGTCAAACAAAGATCAGTCGACGTTGCTGACACAACAGTACCGTTTACTCATCAGATCAGTAACTAACCTGCTTCACAGCCCGTGACTCTATATTCTTTTGCTGCTCATATCGGATTTTCTCTTTTTGTTGGTACTTCTTCTGTTGCTCAAGCTCTTCTTTTAATTTTTGTCTCTCAAGCGCCATCTAAGTCGGGTCACACAGCATTACCACGGTACCGCCTGGAATACTTAACCCCAATCAATTCCTTCATTTATGGACTTATTTACCTTCCTCGTTTCCTTTTGATGTCTTGCGGAGTCCATATTGCGCGTTTGCAGCAGTCGTTTCTGCTTCTATTCGACAAGGCAACACAACTTGTCAGGTGCTGTGCATACAATATTCTCTTGCAAAATGCGAAGGCAGCAATGTTACCGTCAGGAACTGGAACTGGTCTCGACTTCGTGGACCTTTTATCTGACGGGGGGCGACAATGCTCTGCGCTGATCGAGTAACAATTCTGATTGTTTGCTCTTGGAGGGTATCACTTGTAGCAGGATTCACCGCTGTCATGGGAGCCTGGACTGTTTCTGTCGCATTAAACTTCTTTTGTGTTGTAATTACAACCTCGAGTTGATTTTTCACTGCCTGAACTTCACGCAATACGCGATCTTCCATTGCACGGTAGTAAGCTATTCGTCGGGATAACTGGTTGGCAGCATTCTCGGCATGCTTCCTTGCTGCGACTGCGTGATATATATTTCCTGTCGTATCAGCAAATGACAACTGTGATGAATCTTCTGTCTGTTCTTCATTCACAGATACTTGAAAGGAGCTTTTGCTAGTTTCGCACGTAGTGTTGGAGTTGGGGTGTATTGGGGCTGCTAACTGGTCATTTCTTCTAATGCGATATCTGCTGACACCAGTACTACTAGATGGACGTTGAGTAGGACGTAATGGCTGAATTGCTGCTGGTGTTGAAGCCTGACATGCATGAATTCCCGATTTGACTGCATGATCGGCTCTACTATCACCATTTAGTCCGCTTGCGGTAAATGCAGGACGTTGAACAGATTGCGCGGTAATTGGAGCAGCGGATTTGGGACGGGTGATCGTAGGTGGCGCAACATGCAAAAACATTGGGTAGCTAGACGATCTTGAATTTAGCCGTGGCGATATCGCACACTGATTTTTGATACCATGTCGCTATTTTTACCTTGTCCCAAAGCACGAAAACTATATTGCGGACCAACTTTACGTGAATTCGTTTCGATATGAACAATTCCATCAGATTGACAAGCTTCACATCGTATAGACAATGGTGCATCGAACATATAAAAGTTCAACAACAGGGAAAATGCCTCAGCCACCACCTTCATCGACGCCAGCTGTAATTTCCAGTCCTGGAGCATCGTCCACACCATCAAGATCGTCGCTTGGTTCTCGTCCAAAACTCCCGATTAAGCACGACAGCAATAGTGTCAATGGGAGGTACGATTGACTTTCTGTCACTGTTCAGAAAGCACAGGGTGATAACCTGTGTTTCGCCTCCAATTTGATGCAGGCCACCATCACGACCCATCGAGCCTGCAACAGACGACGACAGTGGAGACGATGGCGTACTTAATAACAAGACAGACATGCATATTTATAATGGCCCAGATGAAACTGCATTAAGCCATGGAACCATAGATACAATGGAACGACAGACCCAACAAATAATGGCAAATCTTAACAAGCAACGCCATAAACATCAATTGAGGTACGAAGTCGCTTGAGACTCTGACATATTGGCGACCTTTTTTTACCTTGGGTCATGCTATTAGATTCACTCGCATGTGCGAAACCATGACCGGCAAAGAGGAGCAGCTAACAAGACTGCACGGATCGTAAGTAAAACAAACAGATTGGTACATTTTTGTTACTTTCAGATACCTGATGTGGTGTGTGCATTCAGGTATGAGGCTCTGTCACAGCAATTAACTGCATTGGAGTCACTTTGCGACATCGAGATGGATGCCGAAACACTCGATAAACTTTTTAACAGCATCCCTCATCACGATCAAATTTTGGAAAATGGTGTCGATACGAATTAATGGCAAAGCTACTTCCTTGAAAGATCACACATCCACAACAGCTTCTTCACGATCATGGAGAAGTCGAGATGGTAGCTTTTCCTTGAATATTTCATCTAACGAGAGATCCGGCGCAAACCGAAGCAATCCAGGGTCAAGTGATGATAAATTCCGTAATAATTCGTTGGTGTCAGTTTCAGTATCGCAGTGTGCTTTCCATTCCTTAGCTAAAAAGCCCCATTGTCGCTTATTCCACAATTTGGAGCGAGTGCGGGTACCAACTCCACATATCTTTTCCCCAATCAGATGTATCAGCCCAACTCCTTGATCTGGTAACTGAGGTATTCCTGTAGATTCATTTCGAAGCTGAGCGCTGTTCCCATTCATGTTGTCTTTCCCTTTATAGTGCTGAATTAGCGCTATTACGTCTTTTGACGGACGAACTGCAGTTTGTGCAAACAACTTCAATTGAAACATTGGTAGCAGGACATCTTTGTCGTACGCGGTGGAACAGGAAGAAGAAATAAAATGCTTCCCTTCCATAATGCCATTCAGTCGAGGAGTGGAGGTAGCAAAACTAAACAGTCGAGAGCCAAATAAGTGCATCAGAGGATTAGAGTCGGATATCAACAAATAAAATGATCGTGGATTCTCAAATTCGAAAAATGACTCCGCATCAAAAGGGTGTTTCCGGTCCTTATACGCCAAAAGATCATCCAAAAATTGAGAGACAGCTTCATCGCTGATTGACGGTCGGGACCCAGCACCTCCCATAGACGAAGCATTGCAGAACCATCTTCGAAAATACTCCTTCGCGTATTTCCCGATGGAAAGCCACTGAAATGATGGGTGATTTCTCGCCAGGTATGGATATGCAAAGTTGTAATTAAAGACATAGCTCAGAAACATGAGCGGCTGATCGTATAATTTCCACATCCTGTTAACAACACGCTGGAGATAGCGGACGTGCTCCATCGTTCGTGCTCCGCAGGTATTTTCCTCCAGATCAGATAAGATAATTCCATACTGTTGGTGCATTCTACCAAACTGGTAAAACACATTTGACATTGAAAGCGTTGAAGCAGAGATATTTGTCATTATCTTGTACGTTTCTTTGATTGGGGACATCAGTTCGCTCAAGAAGACAACATTTTCCCAAAATTCAGGATTGTGAATCGTTCGAAGAACAGAAGATGACAATGCAGCACCCGCAAGCTCGTCAGTTGTGTTTCCAGCACTATCCTTTCGTGGAGGTGATACTCCAACCCCATTACTATCCGATGCTGTTGTTGCTGACGAAGACGAAGCATTTTGTACTTTTGATGCAATAATTTTGATCATATCTTCGTATTGTCGCACTGAGTCCACGCATTCAATAAATGAATACCAGTGATCTTTACTAGGAAGCACAAGCGCGGCATCTGGATCCCCACTTTCTCGGTTTAATACCTTCAAGACTTTGTAATTTGAGAACACTTGAACGAGTTCAATCATGTTTCCCATCGTTTCAACATAACAATCCGAAAACGTCAACACAACCCCAAGCAATACGCTCAACAAATGCGAGAAGCACGGTAACACAGGAACTGCATGGTTAGCACCGTCCAAAGAATTGACAGCTATCCTTGCGGCTGCATATCCGATTGTTGTGTCTGCCACGATATTAAACACATGGATACCTTGCTCCTGTAACGCAGTCAAAATATTCTTGATTTTCAAAGACAGATCATCGGAACTATATTCGTCCACTCCCATATCAATCACCTCCCAGGCGCTCGCTTCACCAAACGCATTCAACAAGGAACACAGCACATAATGTGTTTTCTGATATTTTGACGTCCATGAATTCACAGCCAAAGTAACACCATCGTGCTCCTTCATTTGTGCAAGCTGGACTTTATGCGAGTTGGCAGCAATCGTTGGTAGCATTGTGGAACTTAGCGACTGTAAATCTTTACTCCACTCACCAAATAGTCGGGCGGATTCTTCCATCCATATCCAATCCCACGGAAGCTCTGCTGATACTGTCGCTGTCAGTACCAGTTTATTCAGTACTTGGGGATTGAGCACTTGTATATCTGTTCTTTTATCAAATGATCTGGGTATACGATGGCTGTCATACGCTAATGAAATCTTTGTATTCTTCTTAGATGCACTCCAACTTCCGGATCTCAACAGCGCATTCGGTTTGCCTGCCGATGCTAAGGTGGTGTTTTGTCCAAACTCGGGGGACTTTCCCTGTAGAGTGGGCTGTAGAGGCGTCGACCCAACATGTCCCAAGTCTGACTGCATGAGCGGAAGTTGCAATGGCATGAACTCTTCATCAGCACCATGTCCAGGCTGCCGAGTACCATCACGTTCTTCGATATCAGCACGTCCCCCACTGGTAGGACCAGATCGAAGAGGTAGAGGCGACGGCACCACTAGAGTGCGGTGAGTTCTCTTCACTCTTTTCGTCGGTACAGGTGATGGTGCCTCAGGCAGCAAAATATCGACGTCACCACCATGCGACTGGTGTCTTTTATTAAATATTGCTGCATCTTTTTGGGCGCATAAAATTTTCAGCTGCGTCACAGTTTCGCTTGGGCAGTAGATGCATTTCTGCAGGTGACGAATCATGTTGCCAGAGACTCCACGAATTGGCGGTGGGTTGGCACCATTTGCCGTACAATATTTACAGAACGCGTGGTGATGAAATCGATTCCGTTTCTCACCACGTACAAAATGCTCCCATGCTGGATGGCTTGGACGACCCAATTTCTTTTCCTCACTTTCCAATGCCGCCTTCTCTAGCATCTCACCATGACTATCAGATGGTTCCAACTCTTGGCCAAACAGCGCCGTCGGTTCACTCGTACCAGGAAGTCCGTCCCCACCAGTAACATTGCCATTCGTACCAACATCTCCAATCGCGATCAAACTTGGCGCGCCACCCGTATAGCTTGAGTAATCAAAGAGTCCATTCGTTGATGGATCCGGAACTTCATTTCGCGACACAACGTCCACTGATCGTGGTGCATCCTGTTCCACGTCATGCCGTTGGTGTGTCTGATCGTGTGCTTTCTTCTCGCGAGTCTTTGTCATTTCGTCATTGTCCATTTCCATCATCGATGAATCGTCATCACTGGCAGCAGAAGTACCAGCATTGTTATTTGTCACAGTCGTGTCGTTGTGCTTTGGTGACTCGTCCTGGTCGATTAATGAACCGGAATCCGCTGGTGACGGTGACGACGACATCCACAGGATTCTTCATGGTCATTCACATAGCATACACACACACACACACAAACGCAAAATCATTTCTCCCACAACGGTCAGTGGATTCCATTTTCTTCATCCATAGGCAAAAAAGGACTTCACTCCTTCTATGCATCTATGCAACGCATTCCGCACTCCTGTCAAATGCGCGCGTGCATGGAACAACTTCAACTCTCACCCACCTTGATTCAAACGTGCGTAAATACCCTTTTTCCTTCTTGGCCACTACGTAAAAACTCTCTCTGGCAAGCCCCAGGCGACAGCCACCCGAAATACAAGGAAAACCGAATGGCAGAGGAATTTCACCTCAATATTAAGGTTTAATACTCTTCGAAATTGTATCCAAAATTGAAAAAACCTCGATAGACTGGGGTATTATTTTGCTTTTTTACGGTACCGGTATTCGCAAGCAGACGATGTGGATGATGTCGCCGACGATGCACAAGGAACAAAAATGACGCCAACCGCGATCGAGAAGGTAACGGTATCGGCGCCCGCCAAGGTTATCGTGTTCGGGGAGCACGCCGTAGTTTATGACTGCCCGGCTATCGTAGCTGCGCTGACTGATTTGCGACTGAACGCTACCATTGTACGTGACTGCGTGCGGTTGAGTGTGGAGGATTCTGCCTATTGGCAGCGTCACACGTCTCATGTTGCTACATTGTATATATGCATGGGTGCTTTGGTCTTCCATGGTGCTAGGATCGCGTGCCCAATAGTGATGGTATTGAGTGCTTTTACACGGATTTGATCTCGCCACGCGATGGTATGGCGCTACAGCGCGTGTTTTCGATCGAAGCGTTGCATAATATGGTCAAGGACTTCCAGGACGATCGATGGTATCTTCCGAAACCCAGCCCAGAAGTAATTGCGCGGCTGGAAGCGCTATTAGCGCTCGAAGATCAGGAAGATATCAAACCATTGATGCCTTCATTGTTCTTGTGCTGCGCGTTACTTCGTTCGTCGCCGATCTTGAATGGGTACGCAAGTTGCAGAATTCTTGTAGTGCAACTTTTCATTCCAATCATTAATCACAATCTGTGACGTGTGAAACAGGAAACAGGGTGGACTCAAGATAAAAATTTGGGCAAAAGATTTCCCGGTTGGAGCTGGCTTAGGATCTTCGGCTGCACTATGTGTGGCGCTTTCTGGGGCGTTTGCACGCTTGTCGAATCATCCTAGGCATTCGGATGTTGAATTCATTAATTCTTACGCTTATGCAGCGGAAGTGATCGTTCATGGGTCACCATCGGGTGCTGATAACACTATCTCTGCATTTGGCGGCACGATTGTCTTTCAAAAATCATCAGTCCCGGTATTCCGCAATATTCAGTGCGATTTGAATGAGTTCAAATTTCTTTTAGTTAATACCCGTGTGCCACGGTCCACCAAAGTGCAAGTCACCAACGTTCGAAAACTCTATGATGCGAATCAATCCATCATTCAAAAGAAATTTGACGAGATTGAAGCGATCAGTTTGAACTTTATTACCCTTGCGGAGCAAAAGAAACTTGACGAGGAGACGTTGGGACGTCAGTTGGAACGAAATCA
This sequence comes from Pilasporangium apinafurcum, assembly GCA_001600495.1. Classification (NCBI taxonomy): domain Eukaryota; phylum Oomycota; class Peronosporomycetes; order Pythiales; family Pythiaceae; genus Pilasporangium; species Pilasporangium apinafurcum. The sequence continues at coordinate 325,089 of BCKE01000015.1, read as the reverse complement.
TGCCATTTTGAACGAACTTGGTGTTGGGCATCCTCTGATTGAGCAAGTTGTGGAAACATGCAAGCGCTATGGCTGTGCTACGAAATTGACTGGTGCTGGTGGCGGCGGATGTACACTTTCACTCCTGCCGCGTGCCATGGATGATGTGACACTGCAGAAGCTGGTTGCAGAGTTAGAGGGAAAGAATTTTCAATGCTTTGTGAGCTCGGTTGGGGGCGCTGGTTTTATTGATGAATCTTCTACTAGTAATCAAAATTAGAGGTCGCGCTATCTGTCTAAGCTAAAACCATAAAAAATGATGTTTGCAAAAAAACAAGATTATGTTAGGCGCTTTGCGCGGCAGGCTGTGCAGGCGTTGTCGTCGCACCAAGTTCATCAGTACCTGAAGGACTATCGGCAAGCTTTGATGCAGGTGATGTTGCAGAGCCTGTATCAGCATCTGCTGGGCTGCTAACGTCCGACGACACAGTCTTGGCACTACTGGGTTGCTCTGCATGTGATCCGCCAGTAGACTCAGTTGACGAGCGAGCAGAGGCAATCAACGATTGGCGGTGCTTTTCCATTTTATTTGCAGCTTTGACCTCCTTCACACCACTTGCGACATTGCTGGCGGCTCCTGCAAATCCTCCAACCACGTAACCACCAGCAGCGACGCCGCTGGCTAATAGAACACCACCTCCGGTTACGATCGCCTGTCAGATGCATCCAGACAACGTGAGACCAACTCGCTGCTTTCATTCTCGTCATGTATTTAATACACAACATACAGCCACAGGCGCAGCAACGGCTCCAACGGTTGCTTTCTTCAAGCCACTCATAAAACTTGGTGATGGTTTCTCATTTGCCTCATCTTCACATGACACAACGTATATTCAGCATGTCAGACCAGTTCAGCAGCTCATGTACCATTCATATTCGTACCTTCAGTGATAGAATTTTCACCACCACTGTCACTAGCGTTCCTACTTCCTCTCCTGTGGCGAGCTGCATCGACACCCGCCTCGCCCATTTCTTTAACACCAAAGGCAACGTTTGCAACCATCGCTCCAACCCCTGCAATGACTGCCGCCGAGCCCATGACCACGCCACCGAGCACTGCCTTCCCACCGTAAACTATTCCCTTCCCCGGCGCATACACAGCACCAACAGTAGCACGCTTTAACCCTTTGGACCGATCTGGAGCATCTGGGTCCATCGCGTCACCGTAACGGAAGAATTCTTGGAAAATACGCATCGCCCGCTCACGTGTCATCGGCTCCGCTCCATCTTCCAATCCTTCCTTTCCATATCTATCGTCTGTTAAGGACACACATGGAAATTATGCACTTCCAACGTCATGTCGCATCTTCACAAATTCATTGCCCACTCACAAATCTCTCTGGTTTCGTTATTCGATAGCACATTGTACGCTTCGCCGACGATTTTGAAGTTCTCTTCGGCTTGCACTTTATCGTTCGGATTCTTGTCAGGATGATACTTGATCGCCAATTTTCGATATCTGCGAGTCACAGTTGTTCAGAGTTTCGACCAATTTTGCGAATCATAGCAGTATGTAACCAACGTACGCTGTTTTGATTTCCTGTTCTGTAGCTGTGTGTTCAACGCCGAGGTTCTCATAGTAGTCATTGGACGTAAGATCGGCCATTATTACACTCTCGTCAGCGAACTCGAGCTATGTCGAATGAGAGAGTGAGGGGAGTTGGGTAGGAGGAACAGCGCGTGCAGAGCAAAGCGACTGGTCTCGTGATGATGTTAGCTCTCGTTCACGTTCCGCTGAGATGATGATGTTGGAAGAGTAGATTTTGCAGGAGTGATTGTAACCAGGGACATTCTTGACAGCTTCTCAAGAATCGTGATTGGATAAAATTTGTATAAATATCATTTATTGGATGAAAATCCCGAGGAAGGTGGGTTGATTATACCCTCTCTCCCATTTGCGAAAAACGCCAACTGCACCTACGTCACCTGATTTAATGTTGGATACGCTATTCTATCCATTTCGATGTTGAAGCTTTGCACGACCTTTTAGATGGGCAACGTCATCTGACAGTCCTGATGAGCAGCGCCTTGCTGGGACTAGCAATGTGTGTGCTTGCCTATACGTTCGTTCAACCAGTAGTGGGTGAGCAAACAACAGGTATATGCGAGTGCACACAGTCGAAGCCAGTCAAGGTATCGATAGCAACAACATTTGCAATTTTGTGATGCTAGTGAGCAGCTCAATTCGGGTAGCGCGCATGAATCTGTACTAATATTTGGTATAACTTACTTTTATGCAATGATAGAATAACCCACCGTTGGTATTTTGCAACTGGTATCGATCCAAGAGCTGCTGTTTGCCAGCATATGACGCCGATATAAATTCCAAGTTCTTGGCACTTATCGAAGCAGGGCCAAGTTGTACTAAGTACCAGAATCCAGCCAAGTATTACCTCTCGATAGCATTCTGCTATGGTTGCGACCCTGAGGAGCCTTTGCATTTCAGTTCACCCATCAATACAGAATTTTTTAACTCAACGAAAACCGTCAAGATTTGTTCCAGTGTCGCTGAGAAAATGACGCCAGATAGTTTTTCCGATTGTGGTCTTACGCTCTCAGATGATCGAGATGATGTTTGTGCGAATAATTCTCCCGTCGTTCCATCAAATGTTTGGCATGGTTGCGAAGATGGAGAGTACATCTGCTTCAATAGTGAAGCAGCGAGTTGGTCATGTTCGCGCACAAATTGTGGACCGAGCAATACCCCTTCAGGGTTCAAGGATATACCCTGCAATGCTTCGCAGCACACCTGTGATGCTGTGCTCATGTTTCTCAATGATAATCGGGCTGCAAAACCACCAAATTACGAAGACTATCCCGTAGAAATCGTCGATGAAGAGTGGTGCATGCAACAGTACAATAACGCGAGCAAATGCAAATGCCTGCGTTCGCCATCTTCAGCTATAAATTCGACTATGACGCATCTGACATACTATATGTTCATAGCAATAATTTTTGCAAGCACGTAGTGCTAAAGTATGAAGACGCAATATATTTACTCTCCTTCTCATTTCCTACAAGATCAATAACCAAACAGTGACAACAGCACAACCAACAAGGTGTAAGTAGTGAAACTTTCATTATTTCATTAGAGAACATGAACACGTTAGATAAGATGAACAACACCGCGTACCTACTTACGCTTTATCTGTTGTCATCTCGGTGCGCACTTCCATCGTCTCGTATTCCTCTCGTTCATGCTTTTTGTACGAGGTCGTTTTCCGGCCATATTTCGCAAAGTACGTGCCTTCCATAAGTGCGACGAGTTCCGGCCAGAGTTTTAAGTGGCTGAGCATGATTTTCGCTGCTGCCGTTAACGGAACCGATAGCATCATCCCCACAACACCCCACAACAATCCCCATGCCGACAGGGAGAGAATCACGACCACTGGGTCCATTTCCAACTTTCGCCCAAATACTTTGGGCTCAATGAAGTTCCCGACAAACATGTGGAAACACATTGGCAGCACCATTGCGAGGAATTTCTCCATAGGGTTCATAATATCAGATGGTGTGATGGCGATGATACAGATCGGAGCGATCGACGCGATCATAGCGCCAACGTTCGGGATCCAATTCAAGATGAAAGTGAGGATGCCCCACACAATTGCGAGCCCGACGTTGAGTGAAACATACACAATTGTCACCAACAGCGCCACAAACAGCGAGAGAAAGCATTTAAGCGTGACAAACCGCTGGATATCGTGGTCAATTTTGGACCATACACCACCAGCATCACTTGCACGCGTTCGTGTACACAAGAAATACGTCAGGTAGATGATTGTGACGAACATAACCGAGAATAAGTCCATTGTCTCCGTGATCACAATACGCGCTAGCTTGTCAATATTGTCGTGCAAGGTTGTCGTGATGTTCATAGGCAAACCAATTTGCTTCAAAATCTTTTCCACTCCTTCCACGAGATGATTATATCCCGTCTGGTATGCTGCAGCATCCAGTGCATGCACTGATAGAACTGTAATGTACCCTAACAGCCCGAAGAACACGCACACCACACTAACTGCGCACAGTGACGAGAATGCACGTGAGCAACCGCGTGATTTTCGACGAGCATGCCGACCCCGCGAGGTACAGATACACAGGAAATACTTGGGCGAGACATCAAGCACTTCCACCAGTGGATCTACGAGGTACCTACGCATTCACCATAAAATGAGCACATAGAGGACAAACAGCGTTGCTTCTGAGCATTCCTTACATTAGAAAGATGGCGAGGAAGAAGGGAATAAGTACCGCCTGGAACCACGACAGCAAGTAGCAAGTTGAAGCGACTCTGAATATACAAATATGTAACAACGTCGCAAAAGATACGAAAGGAAACCGCAGAACGTCAGCAAGAAGTATCGCCAAAAAATTGCGATATACAAAATACGTACCCTGTCGCGAGCAGCGCACCTTTCACTTCAAACGCAAGTTGTCGCACAGGTCCATCTAGTGCGCTCAGCACTTCATGCACCGCCGATCGATACGAGTCACTGGATTCTCCGCCTACACTGCGATGACTCGGACTGAAGAACCCATTTGCGGAGTCGGTCGTGCTGTCCGTCGGCGAAAGTTGCTGTTGCATGTTGCCCGTGTTCCGTCGCACGGGGGCGGGCGATATATTGGGTGTGTTCGGCCCATCCAAATCCAGTGTCGAATACGCCACTTCGTTCTTGCTTACTAACTTCATTTCTCAACGTATTATTAATGCTTGCTTTATTGCCTGTACACGATAATCGTTTCTGTTGTCAACAAGAGCTGCTTTAGTTTAAATACCTGTGGCAATCTTCTTTGCATTCCAGATACCTAACGCACCTGATTTATTCACCGATCAAAGCAGAGGATGCGAAGTGTATTCCTTACAGTCGATAGTTATCGATCGAACTGCTAAATGAGGGAATGATGATGAGATTTGTTTCCTGCTTCCCACTTCTTGCTCCTCTCTGATGAATATAGAGGTAATGTATTGCGCCGACGTCAATGATTTTCCCGAATTGGTCAACCGGAGGAGGTTCCAATAATAGTTCAGTGGCTTCTGACAAAAGGAAGAGTACTAAACACGGCGTGTGTGTAACCTTCTCTCATAATTGATTGTAAGCAGTGTAACCTTGCTTTTATAGAAAATCGATACAATCAATTTTGAAAGACAATGGATTTGCGGTGGTCTGTATATGAGGTCGCACGAACGTTGCTCGAGGTGAGCCGTAGGATCGATTTGGACCAGAAACCAACCGCTTCGTGAAGGGGGAATTGCTCTGCAAGCAGCGAAAGTAGTTCAAAAGGAGAGGGGAATGTCGGCGCTTTCTCCGGTAGCAAAGGCGCTGTTACGAAACCCCACGGGGCGTGTGCAGGGCAATGGGATCACCGCGACAGTGTTCGGTGCGACTGGGAGTCTTGGACGATACGTGTGTGCTGAATTAGGTACGATTCCAGTGGTGCTTTCAATAACAATTGAATATGGGACCAACATGTGTACTATGCCATTATTAAGGCCGTAAGGGAAATGCATTCATTGCACCATATCGTGGCGACGAAATGGAAGTACGCCACTTGCGTGTCATGGGAGATTTGGGTAACGTCGCCCACTTGCCATTTGATCCACGCGATCGCGACTCGATTCGGGAAGCCGTGGAAGGTTCGGATGTCGTGATCAACTTGATTGGCAAGCACTACCAGACGAAGCACTTGTTGCCATGGTGGATCAACTACACGCTTGATGATGTACATGTCGAGGTTGCGCGCACGATCGCCGAAGTCAGTGCTGAAGCCGGTGTCCCGCGTCTGATCCATGTGTCGTCGATCCTAGCCAAGCCTAACTCGCCATCGGTGTGGGCAGCCTCCAAGTACCGTGGCGAACTTGCGGTGCGGAAGGCATTTCCAGACGCCAACATTGTGCGTCCAGCGGCTATGTATGGCCCCGAAGATCGTCTGTTGACCTGGATTGGTGACCGCATGAAGTTCGGCGGTGTGCCGCTCGTCGACAACGGTGACGCTGTGTTGCAGCCTGTGTTTGTGAATGATGTGGCATTGGGTATCTACGCCCTCAGTCAAGATCCCTCCATCAACGGCAAGACCTTCGAGTTTGTCGGTGATGAGGAATACACCTACAAAGAACTGGCCGATTACGTCTTTGATGTCACCAAACGTCCGCCAAATCTTATCAATCTGCCTCTGCCGATCGCACAATTCATTGGGAAAATCTGTGAGCAGTTCCCTGAACCAAAGCTTACGGCTGACTTAGCAGTGCAAATGGGTCTGGATCAGCTCAAGACCTCAAACTTGCCTGGCTTGCGAGAATTGGACGTGGAACCGGCCAAGATGGAGAAAGAAGCACCCAATTTTCTCATCAAGTACCTCCCTGGTGGCCATTTCCAGGAAGTCTCAGGGTACCATTAATGTATCTTTGTCGAGGCTCTTTAGTTTGTTTAATCGTAGAATGGCGATGGGAAAGGCTGGCTGCGGCAGGAAACAACAAAATAAATATGATGCAATTGCATTTCACCAAAAAGAAAAATACAACAAACATAAGTACAGGGAAATCTTCCAGCAGCAATGATGTTGGTGCCCATGTCATTTGTGATAGCATAGCTGGAGACGTTACGCAAGTTCAGCTTTGTTACCGAAGATGCAAGTAACGGCGCTTGTCCCACATCAAACATCTCCAAAAATTGCGCAATATTTTTTATTATTGGCTAAAATTATGATTAAACTTTAATTTCAGCCAATAAAAATGATAATAACAGAATGGTGGTGCGTTTTTTTTCTTCTTATGGGTGATGAAATTGAACCATTTGCCAATTGGATCATGATCTGCCGAAGCTCGACAAGCATCTATACAATCGCACGAAAGCTCCAACAGCCGTCACGGTATTCGATTGTTGCATCTACTGCGCATGCGCGTACTAGTGGTGTCTCGCATGGATGGTCAGGTGGTGCACCAGCAGTGTTGGCGTCTCATGCGCAACCATTGATCTTTGGGATGCAACACCGATGGAATGCATCTACGTCACCCTTGCAATTTGATACTCATCGCGTCGTGAAGAAATTGCAAGAGCAAGGTATAAAGCGAAGCTTACCATTCGGGAGTAGAACGTGATGGTTGATGCCGGTTGTATGCTGATACAGGTTTTTCTCCTCAACAAGCGGAAGCCATCTTAGAAGTCATCAAGGATTCCATGGCTGACTCGTTGGAAGCACAGTCTCGCATTGTACGAACGCGCTATCTTATATTCGCTGTATTATCCATGGATTCTCATACCGAAATGTGTGTTTTGCGCGTGAAAATTAGCTGGCAACCAAGTCCGAACACGTGGAATTGAAAGCCGAGCTTTCGGAGCGTGTATTCAACTCTACGCTAAAGTTTGGTAGTGATATATTTGTCTCCATGCAACCATCACTTTCATGGCATAGTCACTGATGTTGCTAATCCTTATTTTACCATTTTGACTATGTCCAGACATCGCACAACGTCACATGCGCGAGTTGCTGGAGCGCGACTTCAGTACGTTAAAGCAAGACATTCGCATGCTGGAGAAGATTGATTTCGATCAAATTCGAATGGAAATTGCAGAGTTAGAGAAAAAAGTAGGTGGATATTGGCATCAGCGGCTTCTCGAACTGGTTTTCTCATGTTTGAACGTTTGCTGCTGCTGTAGTTTTTGTTGCAAAAGCAGGCCGAAGATGAAACTTTGAACGAGTTGCGGCTGTCAATGGAAAAAGTTGAAAAGCGTATGCTGCAATATGCCGTGGGTTTCGCCAGTACGATCTTGGCCGTCGGCGCAGCACTCACGCGGCTAATCTTGTAAAAGGCGCATACATGCCACGAAAACAATCTAAATCGTTCATGTGCCCAACCTACCATCTTGTCTTCCTACACACTTTCTCAAGCGCAACACCACAAATGAATATCCATGATTGGATAAATTTTGAAAATATTAGTTAATTTAAATCATATCATTGGCTAAAAATAAATAAATAACCCTACAGTGTCTCCCGCCAAGCTTTTGACACAAATTATTTCCTTCCTGCCGCCAAATGGATGCAGGCGCACTGGAGGATGAGATTCTGCAGCTCACTGAGCGGCAACCGCTCGATGCGCGCGCCATGCTGGAGAAGCAGCGGCTTTATACGCGCGTCGGACAGTTTCTATTTAATAGGGGGGGGCTGACCGTGACCAGCCACTGGTGGTGTACATATCCGACGCTGATGGTGTTTATGATGCGGTTATTGGAATTGTACCCGTCTACCGAAAGCGTTTGTGCATTCTACGACCGTATGGCGCAACAACTTGGTGTCTGCTATAAATGGTAGAGTACACGAATGCGCTTTCTGTTTCAGTAGTGCTGTTATGGGGAAAATGGGGACTGAAACTCATCAGTAATGGCAATATTAAATGGAATCAATGATGTAGCGTGGATCTGTACCATGCGTCTTTGCCGAGTGTGCGTGTGGAGCTGGAATTCGAATTCACGTCATCATCGGTCAAGTCTTTCTTCATCAAGGTTGCTCAATTGGACGCCGATCGACTGCAACGTGTCTTCCAGTCGTCGCAACAAGGTAATGCAGGAACCAGTGCTACCAAGTCGGTGGTGTCAGTCACAACGTCTACGGCGCTTTACGAAGTGCTGAGTCAACGACGCTTGTTCTCAGATTTTCGCATCATCCGTGTGTTATCCAAGGTAACTAAACGCGAGGTGATCGCTTGTTGTGGTTCTTTTGGTATCTAAGAACAAATTTCTGTTGTGTGTGCTGATGGTACATAATAATAATGGATACGGTAGTGGTTTTCAAGTGCAGCTGTTGATATAAAGGATATGCCGAATCTCCATTTATTACGAGAGTGTCCAGGATTATACCATTTGTTAGTGTCGCCGGATTCCGGAGTCAGGTACGGTGTTACTTGTTTGTTGCTGCAATTTTCTTTCTATGTATATGCTAATAGCGATCACTGAACATCATGATGTGTAGAGCGTGGGCGACTACGGCGATTTGGCATTTGGGGAAAATCGATCTTTCAGGAGAAGAAGCACAAGCACAACCGTTCTTTAAAGTCTTAGATGAATGGATGTACATTTTGGAAAGCGCGTCATTTAATGTTCCTGTGCTTTCACTGGATCTGCAAGCCACAGCGGAATTACCCATGGTAAGCCATTGCAAATTTTTGTCTACGGAACACTATCCAATTCACATACTGCCTACTGTGAGGAGTGACTGCACAATAGGGATTGAATCTAATCAGCTTGCACATTTTCTGTAGTTCCTAGACGCGACAAATTGCGTCAAGACTCCAACGAATCAAACGCTGTGGGCTGCGTTAGATACGGTTATGCAGGTAAGAAAAGTGATGATTGAAAAATTGGTGGCGTATATATTCTGGATATGACTCATTTGTGTGACATTGCAGCAAATGGACGAAGACAGCTTGGAAGCGATTCTTGAATCATTTGATAACCTTCCAGATTTGGTGTTTAACTATCTGAATGACGCCGACCCATCGTCTACAAACCAGCAGATCACTTTAGTGGTACAGTGCACTTTGTTAATTCTGATTGCATTCTGCACGTTATACTCATCATCGTATGACTGATGTATTTCCGTTACGGCTATAGATTTCCAAGTGCTATGCCGTGCTGCTTCGATGTCTTGGTCACCGTTTCTGGAATCATACTGTCCATTCGCCAAAAGTAGTGGTCAACATGGTGATGCAGCACTGTCAGCAACCCGCTTGGCGTGGATTTGTTATCAAACATCTCGTAGAACTTCTCCCGCCACTACTTGCATCGATGCGGCCGCCACATATTACAAGCAGTGAGGTACATGGACAATGTAATATCCTGAACGTCTCGTTGATGTATTAACAAATTCATGTATTTGCTAGTCAAATCGGACCAAAATGAATGCATATTTCCAAACTCGCGATAAGCTGCTACAGTTTCTGGTTAATGAAAAGGAACGTCCAGCCCATTTTCAGTCGGAGACGATGCTTAAGGTTGCGTGTTCAAAGGCAGTATCGACTATTGTCTGCGATTGTTACGAGCCTCGCTTGCTCTCTTCAGGGAAGGACGAAGATTCCATGCAGCAGCAGTCTCGTGACGACGGTGCGTTACCGGATTCAGCATTAATTGACTATTCGATTTCTGAGAACGCATTTTGGTGGCCGTGTGGTTCGGACGCAAAGTTTGGCGCGACTACAACCCTGGAGGAATTGTGGACGAATCATCTCTTTGACATTATCATCGATCCGCAGAATGTCATGGCATTGGTAGACCACGTCGCAATTACCTGTTCAACACTACTTCGCAAGCACTTTCAGCTCGCACGTCACGTCATTTATACATGCATGATAGAAGGCGACGCCAGGGACAATCAAGCAAAAACAAAAATTGAAGATCTTACCCAGTCGAAGCCAATCATTCCTCTTATTCTGACGAAGTTGTGTGCCTGGGAAACAATAACAACGATTCCAGTAACCGTGCATGGGGCGTTATTTGAATGCCTTGGAGTCGTGGCTGAACTGTTGAATGCGATTGCACATCGTGCCAATCTAAATGAAAATCTGGTTGCCTTGTCGCCGATATTGGAGAAATACGAGGCGTGTATCTTTTCATATTTGCAACGTATTTCGGAAGAAGTACTTGTGAAGGGATTAATCAATCCGCTCCGATTTCCAGTGGTGGCACAGCATCTCACGCTTTGCTTGCTGAGTCCAAACAACAACGTCGACCAAAGTGTGAAAAGGTATTTGATCACTTACTATTGTGTGATTCATTGAGCTGCATGAGGCAGATTGTCCTAATTCTTTACTTGCATATGGTGATAGATTGCTAGGGAATGTTGCTGCGAGCAAGGACACACCGACAAAAATTCCTTCTTTTTTGGAAGCATATTTGGTGTTCGTCCATCGTAATACAGAGGCATTTCTGCGTGGCATGCTCACTTTGCTACAGTCAATGCGGTTATATGACTTCTCATTGGTTTTATGCTTGCCAACGTTGAAAAAAATTATCTTTATGTGGTCCAAGGCATTCGAGTTGCTGGGTAATGATTTGAAGGAAATTCTCAGTGTTGGACGCAATGGTAGTGCATCTAGCAATGCGACACAGCCTGGCCATGGCTCTGGTGCTGTGAACCTCCAGAAGCTGCCGAATTTGATCAATGATTTCTTGATCGCTTTGCTTTCCTGTCTGTACCAACAAACTACGAGGCTTGATTCTGCTATTGATGAAACCGTGCTTGTGCGATGCTTAGATTTTGGTGTAGCATTTTGGACGTTTTGGACAATAAGGTTGAACAGTCCCGATGCATCTAGCAAGAGGTCGGCGGGGTTGATACCAAGTCTCGTTGAGTGTATCAGTAGAGGATCTCCAGCAGAAAAAGCACGTGGTGCAGAATTACTGATGATCGTTCTAGAGACGTTACTGCATGCAAATACCCCATTGGATAACCACACATTACGCATGATTGACAATATCAAACCGATAGCATCGTCAATTCAGTCGAAGAAATCAACTGATTTTGCCCGAGTTACCAAAAAATTTCGACAACTGGATAAATCTGCGCGCTTTTTCGCCAAGCGCCCAGTTGTGCAGGCAGGACGTACAAGTGCGCTAGAATTGTCTGCAAGACCACCAAAAATGCCGCCAACGGATTCATTTTTTGTTGAACGTGAAAACGGTATTACTCGTCCAATGAGCGGGAAAGCAGCAGCGAGAGCACAGGCAAAGATGACAATCGATCTCACCGGCGTGAGTGCAGTTGAGAGTCAAGCTGCAGCGCGCAAACAACACAGTTTCTATTCCGAAGAAGAATATCATGCACCAAAGTCCAAAGAACCGTCTCCATCAACCCATGAAATGAAATCGAAGTCACACTTCAATATGGTTCAAGTTATTAAAGATATTGCTCATTCACACAACAACCACCATCAAGTGAATAAAATCCAACCACCAGCAGACATACCACAACCAAAGCAAATATCAGAAAAAGAACAGGAGATAGAGGAAGAAGACCCTGCGATGAACTTCGCGGCGCTCTTTCATCGAATTAAGACGACTCAGAAACCCATTCCAGTGTGTTCGCTACTTCCGTTTTATCGCCATCTGCTGCAGCTATGCATGCCTATCCTCCTTACCCATGAGTTTGAAAACGAAAGTTCTGACCGAACACTCCCATCTCCTGATCTCACGTTCAAAAAAAGCTCGGCGTATGTCAATGCCTTCTTGCCGTTACTGCTAGAGGAATGCAACAATGAGATTCAAGAAGAGCTACGTAACCACTACACTGGACATAGTGGAGGGCATTTGCTACGATATGAGTCCGAAAAGTCTCGCGAAGGAATGAGATGCCTCAGCTTTAATATTGCCCAAAAGGATGAGAATGCAAAAACATCCCATCCACGCGGCAGAGGAAATCATGGTGGTCGAGGGTTTAACCAGAAGATTTTCCGTAACGGCGATGTGGTAATCCTTCGAATTGCCGCAGGGGCTGCGCGACAACAATCTGGTTTCATGGGTAAGCGTGAATTTCTCGGAGTTATTATGGTTACGGAAGTTGAAAAGGGAAAACGACGCACTGAAACATCCAAGCGAAACAATGGCGCAATTGATGAGGACGAAAGCGTAAAAGTCTTATTCTTGAATGATGGCGAGCTTGAAAGCGTTACGGGTGATGTGTCGGGCTTTTCAATGGAATCTCTAACTGCTGATGCTCTTGTGGATTCAGAGTGGAAAGCTCATTGTTTATGTAATTTGGTGACGTCAGCTCGCGAATACATCGCACTTCGTTCGGTAGATATGCTACCAGAACATTTGCGGAGCACAATTTTGACGCCTAACATGTACAAGTCCACACAGTCAGAATTATTGCTAATGACTACCGTATTGGATGAGTTACGGATCGGAAAATCGTCTGAAAACGATGTGAAAATTGTAAAACTGTTGAAGCGGCTCGATAAAACGGAAGTGACGTTGATGGATCTCAGGGTAAGTTAGTATTGATTTGCTGTATGTGCATAACATCGTTCTCACCTTAAAATGTACACGTGTATAGACAACAAGTATAGGGAAGGCTATTCACAAGCTTCGAAAGCACGAGAATAGTGAGATCAAGTCGCTAGCACTAAAATTGAAGGGAAAGTGGACGGCTTTAATGGATCAAACGGATGCATTAGAGCGTCCACCGCGTTTCTTGCCACCCGAGCTGTGGGATGCTATTAAAGCTCAGTATAATCAGTCGCAATTGCAGTCGATTCACAGTGTACTGAATAATTATAGCGTTGGGGTCAGCTTGCTTCAAGGACCGCCAGGAACGGGGAAAACAAAAACGATTATGGGACTGCTGAGTGGATTTTTGTCGTTACGACCACCTGCAACCTCGTTAATGCCTCTTACATCGGTTAAGAGTACCATGCTTGCATCTAGTTCCGTGAACGCTTCGAGTGATTCTGTTTCACGAACAATGGAGACGAGTAAACCAAATGTAAGCACTGTACAGCAGTCAAGGAGTACGACAATTGGGAGTGAGGCTACGACTCCAAGATCAACCTTTGTACTTAGCGGTGTGGTTTCCGGTATGGGTAGTATCCTCCGTCGTTCGGATGCTGAGCCGGCGAAACCAAAGATGACAACTGTGCAATCACTGAAAAATGCCTCTTCGGTGCGGAGTCGATTGGAGCAAAAACTGTCATCACGCACACCGCAACAATCCGCCGCGCAGAAGCTTGTAGTCAGACATCGTGTGATCTCAAGCAGTTCCAGTGCCCGTTCTGTCGTCAAAGCATGCAACGTACTACTATGTGCACCATCGAATGGTGCAGTGGATGAACTCGTTCTGCGAATTGTCACGGATGGACTGATGGACAGTTCAGGGAAAATCACGAAAGTACGGGCTCCCAGTATCCATCATGAAGCAATAACAGAAGAGTGGCTTTCAATCGTGCGATTAGGGAATCCAGGTGAAGATGCTCCAGAGAGCGTCAAGACTGTTTGCTTACCACACATTATCAAACAAGAGTTGGAGATGCATCCGAAGACGATGATGCTACGAACCTTGCAAGAGACGCAACAGACACTCCGGAATTCAATTCGTAACTTTCATGAGGAGAAGAAGAAGACAACAGAGAAGAAAGGTGCGACAGACCGAAAAGCGCTGGCCAAGATGCATGCCCAGTTGACGGAATGCTCTGGGAAAGTCCGCCGCTTGCGTGACGAAGTGTTTGCGTTGCAATCTAAGATGACAGAGGCAATCTTGTCCAAGGCAAGCATTATTGCGTGCACACTCTCTAAAGCTGGCAGTGGTGCGTTTAATGGACTGAAGCGCGGCTTTGATGCTCTTATCGTCGACGAAGCTGCACAGGCCATCGAATTAAGTACCCTGGTCCCAATCCGCGAACGTGTTGCCCGAGTTGTGCTTGTCGGTGACCCAAAACAACTTCCGGCGACAGTGAAAAGCGTAGTGGCTGCAAATGCACGATACGATCGATCATTGTTTGAGCGGATTGCTGAAAGTGGCGTTGCACCATCCATGCTACGAGTTCAATATCGTATGCACCCGTTTCTGCGTGAATTTCCTTCGAAACGATTTTACGGTGGAATGCTAACGGATGGTCCCAGTATCATGGAGCGTGTGGAGCGTGTATGTTCAGGCGTGTACAAATTTGCTTGCTTCCAGCCGTTTCTTCTTTACGACATAGTAAATTCTAACGAAGAAGACATGAACGGATCCAAGTATAACCGTGGCGAAGCCGAGTTTTGTGTGGATTTGTGTCAGTCCATGTTGAAGATGTGTGCAGATGTGACAAGAAACAAGTGGACTGTCGGCTTTGTGTCTCCATATAGAGAGCAAGTACAGGTGCTTCGACGTGAGGTGGGTAAAGCTCATATTCCTGCGTCTGTTTCCATCGAAGTGAACACAGTGGATGGCTTTCAAGGACGCGAGAAGGACGTGATTATCTTTTCGTGTGTGCGATCCTCTCGGCGCGGCGGGATTGGTTTCTTGAAAGATATTCGACGATTGAATGTCGCGATCACGCGTGCCAAGTTTTGTTTGTTTGTGGTTGGAAACGTTGATACACTTATACGTGATGACACATGGGCTGCGTTGGTGCAGAGTGCACAGGAGCGAAAGTTGATTGTGCGCACACGAAGCAGTAAATTTGAAGAGGTGGCTCGGCGGCTGGAGAGCGATGAAAGCAAGAGTTTAATGGAGCATTATAAGGAGATGCATGCAAAAGTGAGACGAAAGTCGACCGGATCTGGATCAGTATCTGAACAGAAACAAATAAAAGCAGAACGCAAAGAAGACATTGCTCAGAGTAACAACGAGGATCGAAGAGAAGTTTCCCTGAATGGAAGTGATGAGTTGAAATCGTCGAAATCGTCGACGAATGCGACTACTAGTAATCACAACACAATCGATACTCTGTCGAACCACCAGGATGAATCTGAGAAAAACAGTCACTCTGCCAGCACTTCTGCAGATAGCCAACGAAAACGACCAGCAAATGATGAGCTTACAAGAGGTAATGACAAGATCATGCGAGGCGCTGCGTCGTCGGAATTCAGCGTCATACCTAGCAAAGCCACTATGATGGGCGATAATTCTCGAGCAAACGGTAGTTCTTTGACGGGGTTTTCGGGATATGATATTGCTTCTGGGAAGAATATTGACAGGCAATCCAGAAGGGACAGAAGCTCATCTTGTTCGCAGCAATCACGACGAGATGAGGGTGGTGAGCGCAGCTTTGAACATCGCGGCAGCTCTCGTGATCGCGGTGCCAACTTCGTGTCAGGGCAGCCCCGACATGATAGCCGTGGTCAACCGACTGGAGAGCGAACCTCTGAATTATATCCAAGCACATCCAATGTTCGACATGACCGATTTCATGGACATCAAAGGAACTACGCATCGAAGCGAAATGAAGGACACCGTCCACCAGCTTCCTCAGTACCGTCATTGAACCCTCCGCAATCAATTTCTGCCAAGGAGTTTTGCATGGTCAATGAACCACCACCGCCAGTAAAGCAGAAGCGACCAGCAAATAGTAGCACAAACGGCTACATTAGAGACCGAGTCGTGGAGAAATTGGTGTCTGTAGAGCGAAAATCTGGTCTATCGACATCGACCAGCAAGTATCATGCAGCGACCCAACCGCGTCGGCAGCAGCCTGGTTCATTGTCTTCAGCAAGAAATGATCCACAACGCCCAAGAAATCCAAAGACAGTCAACAGACCGCCAACACCTTCGCGAAATAGTGGTGGTGTGCTGGGAAGTATCCTTGGCAGTGCGGCACAATTAGCAAATGCTACCTCACGCGTCAACGACAAGGCTGGCCATGGCTCGAGCGAATTCAGATAGCCTTTGCTGGCATTTAACAATGTGGTTCCAAGTAAGTACCTATTGATCAATTTATTAAATTATTCAAATGAAGTGCATAGCCTTTTGTGAGTTACTACATTCGAGTGAGCGTGCAGCGAAAGTTGTTGGTTGCTCATCAGCATTTTAGTGCCTTTGTCACTATCATATGTACCACCAATCAAAAACATGAGACAAACACATAAACTATCATACAGACTTATCTTTATTGACAATCATCATGATACTCCCAACTACTATTACATATCTACCTACCATATGGCATACTTAGCTATTTTAGGCATTTTTAATTTTGGGTTCCAGGATCGTCACCATATCTAACACAATCAGCGTCACCTGCGTCATCGCGAGTGAAGAGCACACTGTCGATCATCATTGAGCAGCTCCTCATCGCTCCGCTCGAGAGACGACCGACCACTCGCATAAATCAACTCGATACCAATGGCACGAAAAGTATTGGCATTTGCACTGCTGGCATGTCCGCCCGTGACAGTGGCGCTCCTCGCGTTCTTCATATTTGGCACGTCCACTCAGGTTGCTGTGGCGTTCGGCTGCCTCTCGAGTTTTGCATTCTGCGACATGTGGTACTTCCTCCGCATGGCCGTCACGACCTGCAAGTATCAATTCCTGGAGACATCAGAGAGTAGTAGCCGCCACTCACATGGTCGGCGGCACTTGTTTGCCGTTAGTGAAGTACCAGGTCGGATATCATTGATGGATATTGACCGCAATGCGCATTGCAACAACGCACGGTTCCTGCGCGAATGTGGTTTCGGTCGCCGAGATCTTTGGCAGGTAACAAGCCTCTCATTATAGCCTTTGTAAGCAATGTATGGTGTTAATTTGTCCCTTTATTTGCTGCATTTTTCTAGCACAATGGTGTGTGGAAGATTATTATTGCAGCGGGTGGGAACCTCGTTGTGGGTGCTCAAACCGTTCGCTATCGTCGGGAGTTGTCGTTTGGGCAAGCATACACACTGCAGTCACGGTTGATCTGTTGGGATCGTCGAGCCTTTTATGTTGAACATCGATTTGTCACAATCGATCCAAAAAATAAGAACAGACCATTCGTCAATGCCATTGTCCTTGTGAAGAACACGGTATTGGGTCCACTCAGTCCGGAGAAAATCGTCGCAAAGCTACCGGATCTGAATGTCGAGGAAGACACAAACCCTCCGATGCCAGAAGATATCAAGGCATGGATCGAGAGCAATGATGCCTCCAGCAAGATGCTGCGAGCAGAGTAGATAGACCAGCAACGGCTCAATATGCGATACAAAATAAAGAGAGACTATGCATCTACGCAACCACTACTTGGACTAAAAATGACACAACCACACACATGAGCAACTTCAAGAGTAACAGACAGACGCATAAAGGGCAGCGTGGAACAGCAATCTACTATTTGATGCAAATATTTGCTCATATCCGCGATGTGACGTCAGCCGTTGGTGAAGATTGTACCTTGAGATGAGGACCTCCTAGAACGACTCGACGAGCGGAAAAGCGTACTTCAAGTACATGGTTCTTCGTATCTACAACTCGACAGTAGGGACACACTATAAATAATCACATGACCTCACACAGACATCTATTTTCGAGGTTAATCAACCCCTTCGTTACTACCATATTGCTACGGTTGGTTAAATAAATACCCGACGCTGGGCAATGCGGTCTTTATGACGCCTTTACACTCACGTTTCCGCATCACAAGCGGTGCTTATATCAACTGCTTTATTATAGTTCTTCAGACGAGGTTGTCTACATCTCTTCTTCTTCTTCGTCTTCGTCTTCCGAAATCGAGTTCAAGCCGTTCTCCTGTTTGTTCGACGGTGATGCTGCCGCCATTTCAGCAATCACATTCGTGAACGACCGTCGAGGAAATGACAGTTCCTATACAATTGAGAAAAAAATAAGAAACAAGATCAGCCAAACAGCTCCTTTGTAGAACTACGATATTATAAAAAATAGAATCCGCTACGGACCTCCAGAATCAACTGCGCCATTTCATCATCATCACTGAGCGAGACAAAGGAGCTCAGTTGGCGATGCGCGTTAAATGTCATGTGCGTAGGGCTTTCCATTTTATATAGATGAGCGATTGCTTCGGATCTCTTCACGCGTGTATGTCTGGTGTGGAGTCAATTTCGAAATGAGCGGCTTCTGGAGAGCGAACCGATCCAACCTACCAGCAAACGAACGACACGATACACCAACAAGGTACGTACCCTCCCCTCCCCTCCGCTCCTCTCTGCTTCTTTTTACTCGCTAGGCGAGTCCTAAACCCTTTTGGCTATTGCCAGGATCTGAGACATTCCAGCCAATCATCGCTGTGAATTTGATGATTCTTCAACTAAAAAACGGCGTTTGGCGCTGTGACATCATTCTGTGAGAGCTACAGTAACTGCGATGACGCAGTGTCCGTATTAAATTTCAAAGGTTAATATGGGTATTCAAAGCTAAAAATATTAATACCTACTGCCGAGTATATAATTATAAGGTAAGTTGTAGTTGAATAAACGGCGCATTTGTGAGCCACTAAGAAATCACTTCTGAAAGTTTATATAATTTGGATTCAATGACGCAGGTGCGCTGGCCCTGATTTGGGTGCTTGGAGTAACACAGGATCAACCGAGGAAACGCATGGTTTAACGTGGCAGAGCCAGCCACTGCACATTTTTGGTGGTTGGTGGCCACGCGATTTTGCTGGTAATCCGCTTGGAGCCTTTTTTCTGGCGCTAGTACTGGTCTTTTTCTTTCTTCTGCAACTGGAGGGGGGAGGAGGAGGAGATTTCTTCATAAAAGCTTTCTTCCCGTATTTTGTAGACTATTCTTATCACATGCTCTATGCGAAGAACTCTGCATATGCGATCCATCCCCATGAGATTGGACGGATTGAAGTCGAATTGATGACGCCGAGACATGACGTCATTTTTGTACGCATGTTCATTAGTGATCGTTACAGACTGAAGATCAAATTGCGATTGTTGGCTGCCACTCATCAACGAAACTCAGAACCAATCAAACCTACGCGTGTTTTGCTGACGACACGCTCGTCGTCTCTCTCCATAGATGATTTAGAGTCGAATTTCCATTAAAACTGCCGAAAACACCGAACAAATGTGGTTTCCAATAGCTCTCTCATGGATAACCTTGAGCGGCATTTTCCGTCTTCATCACCGATCCATTAGAAAGATATGGCTTACGCGACACGTTGTCCACGTCACTTCCCATCCCTAATTCGAATTTTTATTTTGGGGAATTTGGGATGTTTTAATGTCCGGGACTTCGAAGTGTTTAAATTAGGGACGTAACCTTCATTGGAGCTCCAAAAAGGCAAGGAACAACATACAAGCAATGGCTGCAACAACAGTTGCTCTGAGTGATCTACCGCTAGAGGAGCGACTGCGGCAGAAGAAGAACGGATTTGCTGTGTTTCAAGGAGATAGAGAGTCAGAACAGCATCAACACGATGATGTGCATAATGACTCACAGCGGCCAGATAAACGTCACCACGATAAAAGCAAGAGGGAAGCTGAGCAGCAGGTACTGCGTCGCGCAAACAAGAACCAGCCGCTGGAGCTGACTTCAAAACGCGCTGTGGGAAGATATCGGCAAGTAGTAGACGTCAAAAGCAAGAAAGTAGTGGATCCACGGTTTGAGTCTATGAGTGGACGGCTGAATGAGGATTTATATGAGAAATCCTATGCGTTCTTGGACGAGTACAAGGTACGCAGACAACGCTATGGAATCGATTTTTTTCTCTGTGATAGTGTGACAAAGTACTCACTAGTGTTTGTATCGTATGCGGTATATCTGGATTGTGGCTGTAGGAACGTGAATTAGAAGAACTAAGACGTCAATTAAAGATTGCAAAAAGCAAGACGCGAAAAGAAGAGCTGAAGGTAATTTACCTCTGCACCTTAAACACCTATTTGGAAGATGGAGTTGATTCTCAAAATAGATTGTATATGTGTGTTTGTCTGCAGCATGAAATCAACTTACGAACACAGGAGCGGTCGGAGAAGCAGAAGCGAAACAAGATAAAAACCGCGCTCACGAAGCGGAAGCACGATGAACGCGAAGCAGTCGCGAGTGGCAAAAATCCGTTTTACCTCAAGGTAAAATGCTGTGTATACGAAAACGTTTCGAGTTTATTGATTCTAAAACTAATTTCAATCCATTCCTGCTATTTAATCAGAGGAAAGACAAGAAAAAGTTGGAATTGCAGGCCAAGTTCCAGGATTTGCAGGAAACCGGAAAATTGTCCAAGTTTATGGCAAAAAAGAGAAAGAAGAACGCAAGCAAAGACCACCGATGGCTACCAACAGCGCGCAAGGCATAGGTGGAATCAGCCTCAACACAGGTTCGTCGCAACATTGTTGGTGTATCTTCATATGTACGAATATGATTATCTGCGAAATAGACTCTGGGTTTTACCATCCAAGTCTGTGATCCTTCTTCTCCCAGCTTGACTTGCTTCTTGATTTGATGGCAATACAAGTACCTCAGTGCTTTTGCAGCTAACTAAGCAACTTACGCTATTCTTGTTAGAACCGACCCAATGTTTTAAGAACTGAAATGTAGACTTTGAAAAAGGAGGAAAACATACATTCATTGTGTATTAGACATAGAAAATTAGGAGCCTTGATTGCCATTTGAGACTGATACACTGCCTTGATTCTTCGTCCAGAAAGTCTCGTCGTTGTGGTTGGTCCACATGAACACATGGAAATTATTCCATATACAGCAAATCGAGCAGCAGTCGTGCACGTCGGCGCTGGGGGCATTGTCGATATCGTTGTTGGCATGGTTGAAGCCATTTTCCATAATACAACTCGGGTTCGAGGACGATAGTTGTCAAGTAAACATCGCTTCTCCAGATGACATCACTTTTGAGGCTCTTCAAGCAACATGTACCGTCGTTCTGGTTCATCCACGAAAATGCACAGCATTCTTGCTAGTTCTGCCATATCTTACAGCAATTCTCGACTTTCGGCGCAGCCGCACTACCAATGTTGTTGCTTACGTAGTCCACATTGACTTCGATGCTACAGGTCGGAGAAGAACCTGCATTCAATAGACTTAGATAGCAAGCATTTAAGAAAATTGGCTCACATATCACTTGCTCTCGATCCCTCGTGCTAGTAGAGATATACATACTCGATTCTTAATACCTTTCAGTCCATTAACTCAAGGAAGATCTCATGCATCCACTGCGAATGATAGAGGGTGAGTTAATGTTGGTACTGATATTCGCTGTGATCGGGACCAACAGCATTAAAACTGCAGTACGAATCCAACATTTTAATAATTGGGTGATCTATTATCCTAAGTTAGTCTTCGAACCCAATCAACTCATGGATGGATCCAATGCGGCGGTACCGAACTATTGTCGGTTGAGACTTCTTTCTTCACCTGACGATGATTACCAGGTTATAGACGAGAGTCGGGTTCAGGTTGAAATAGAGATTCCTGGTAACACGGAGGAATTTTGGCGATAACTGCGTCTTGTCGCGCGCATGTGCTGTGCGAACTTTCGCGTATGTTCGATAGCTTCAACATCTGGCCGCAACTCATTCGCTCTGCTCAAGGTGCGTGTGAGTATGGGACGAATGTTGTTACTACCTGGCGTTGTTCTATCGTGTACGATCGAGGCTGAGCTCGTGTACGGTTGCTCATGTACATCACCAGACGACTGGATAATGTGCTTATCCATGTGCACGGGCAACAAGTAACCGTCATTGACTTTGATATCATGTGTATGATGAGCACCTTTATCGATCGACGAGCTGGCATTACCGCTGTTATTGACAAAGTGCTTTGCTGGAGTCACATTCAAACCCATGCGTTGGCAATCTTGGACCGACATTTTGGGTAGTCCGATTACCTTGCTCTGCTTTTTCTCAAGCTGTGGGAGCATTGCGGCCAGTGATAGCGTCGATTTTAAAAGATACACCGTCCATTTCTGCTCCCGATAGGATTGTTTCACGCAATGAGTTGCAGCCGTCAAGGCATCTGGGAATGTTGCCGACGTGATGCTATTGCCACCATTGTTCCCCGTATTATCAAGGCTACGCTGTCGAAATGTGGAATTTCTGGATGTACGGATAGGAATACGCTCTGGGGAATTAGTTGAAGAGAGTGATTGCAGGTATCGATGGTTCGTCGTTGCATGCGAGTCCAATGTGAGGAATGCAATTTTTTCGCATTCGTACCGCACTTGATGTAATTCTTCGTCAGTCTGTTGGAGAATTGACAACAGGCTCGTCACTAAGATTCCACGGTCATCCACATTTGCGCCGTCTTCAACAGCTAGGCGATGCAGTGTTGCGGCACAAATCCGTTGGATCCATGTGGCCCCTGCTTGTGAATGCGAATGCTGCAACTGGGAGATCAAATCATACACGTACAAAAGCGTCTCAATGACACCCAACTCTACCATTGCGGTGCGGAAAAGCTTGAGTGTACTGAGGTTCGCGATGGCTGTGCATGCTTCCTGCAGCACGCGTTCGTGGGTCCCAGGTTTGCTTATTTCTCGTTGGAAGTATTTTACACCATGTAGTAAATGACGTTCAGCAAGACGACTCACTGTAACAGTGCCAAGACTTTCTGTATTTTCAAAATCATTCGTTTGTGATGTCGATGCAGAATTTGTTTCATGTAGATTGATAGCGTTCGCCTGATATAAGCCAAACCTGACTATATTTGCTGTGCTGAAATTTGATCGAGTGACTCGCTTGTTGCTCTTGTTGGAGTATAAATCAAGCTCCTCAACTTCTCCCAATTCAGAGTCGAAAAGTGATAAATGTTCCGTAACACAGAGCGTTAGATTTCGAATCGTTATGGCACCACATTCCCGCATATGCGTATTATCCCCAAAAGATGCAGACGAACAAATGCTCGCGACTACGTGAATGGCTTGTGTTTCCACAAGTTCTGTATGGATATGCTGGTAGGTAGACATATTCATCAAGATGCGTACACACTCGAATGCGATGACTGAGTTCTCACAGTGTTGTCGATATAATAGCGCGCAGAGACTTACAACGCGTTGTCGGAGTAATTGATCCGCACATTTTGCCTTTCTCGCTAGAATGTGTACAATCGTTGCAGTGAGTTCACATCCTGCAACATCCTTTCCAAGCGCTTGGTGTTCAACCAATGAAAGTAAACGAATGACGATACCTTCATCCATCATTTTCATTGCTAAAGTATCGTCAAAAGCGATATTATGCAGACATTTTAATGCAGCCATGTAAGTTTCCATGCCAATAGTCTCATGGTCGATTGTGTATCCAGATGAAGAAGACGATGGCAACAACGATGTCGTTGTTTCGAGCAAACCCAGAACAGCGTAGGACACGTTGAGCTCTCCAAACAAATGAAGGGAATCAATAATGAGTGAGCAATTTACAATTGCTTGAATTGCGAAATGTTTTACGACTCGGTGGTCCACCTGAGTGAAACTAAGAAGCAACTGCAAGGTCTCTCGTACGCACAACATTTCCACCCATGGCTGCCGGCAGCTTAAATTTCGTAAGATCATAGCAGCTGATGCTTGTGTTTCAACGTCTTGATCTACATATTTGCGAATAACGTCCATAACTTGAGATTGCATGAGCTCCTTGTGATTTTCCTCGTAGCTGGACAAGTTACAGATAATTGCCATCGCATACCGACGGCTTTCCACACTGATATGACTGCTTTCATTGAAAAGGGGAGCGCACGGGACCGAAGTTAACTCGGATGTGGACGTATTGTCAGTTACCTTTCCCTTCTGATGTCCAAATGATTTCGAAGAGATAAGTTTTGCAGCAAGATTGCTGGCAGTATTGCTGCCACCAACGGCAGGAGTACCATCATGTTTGCTTTCAACAACTGCCGATAAATACGTCATTATACCATTACTCATGAGTTTTTGGTGGTATTTTCGCTCGCATGACATATTAAAAAGTGTCTTGAGCCCAACACTAAAAACTTCATCGCATTGGACTCCTTTTAATCCATCTTTTGGAGTCGAAGGGCCATGATTTCGAGATGATGAGGGAGGGGTAAGCGCATCAGTTCGTCCAATAGTTTCACTTGTCGCTGGTGGCGTAACCATGACCTGTGAGAGCTTCATCAGAGCGTATAACGCACCATCTTCCACGACTTTTGGACGAGTAAAAACATGTGACAACAAGTTTGATAGCGTCTTTGCATGAATCTGTTTGGCTTGGATTGAGTTCGCACGTAACAAAGCAACCACAATAAAGTCTTTGAGTTCCGGAGAGGTCCAAATGCACCGTAAAGTGGATACATTACAGGCAGCAATAGCAGCATACTGCTGGCACTCCACGTGGCTTGTTCGCCCTAGACGATTGAGTGCTTTTGCAAGGTGTTCACATTCGATCAACTGACTGCGACCCTCAGGTGAGAAGGAAATGATTGCAAAAGATGCTGAGCATGCAAGCAGCGATTGATTTTCTTCATTATTGATGCAGCAGTTAATAAGTGCTTGAATTACTCGTTGGTTGACATATCCCGCGGCACAAATTTGGTAGAGCGTCGCAGCACAAAATGCTTGGGTAGCAGCAAAGCAATTCGAGTCCGTATGAACACCACATGCATTCGCAGCTGCACTTGAAGTTTGGTTGCAAATTGAAATAAGCGCTGCTTCCATACTTGAAGAGAAAATAGCGTTGTGAATATCACCCCTCTGCAAACACGATCGCGCCACTGCATACAAAGCAGCCGCAGCTCCTGTATAGCAACTAATCAGTCGATGAGACGTGGATACTTGTTGCTTGGCCTGCGTTTGTCCACGCTGCGCAGCTGCTGAATGCTCTGCTCTACGCTGTAAGCAATCAAGGGCAAGATTCACGATAAGTTCAACATTGGTACTACTCATCACCTCACTCGCGATCACACAAATTGCCGCAAGAAATCGTTCCTGACCATCTGATGTGGTCAAGTTCATTGCCTTATAATGAGCTTCTCGTTCTGCAATTTGATCGAATGTTTCGTCTTGGACATCTTTGACGTCGTCGAAAAAGTAAAATGCATCGATCAATGTCTTCACAACAAGCTCCCCATAAACGATTTGCTGTAGTCTCGTTTCAAGCAACAAATCACGCATCATTACAGCATACACGAATTTCAGTCGAGGAGAGTTCTTCGAGTCTTTCGCAGCATGCGACAACAACTTTCCATCAAGCGTACGCAGTAATTCGCTTGTATAGGAAGATTGATGAGCGACGTTTATCAACACAATCAATGCATCTTCCTTTACTTCTTCCTCGTGATTAGCTATACATAATCGCATTCTAGCAGACAAATGAGGTTGATCTTCGTCTGACTTGGTTTTCACGATAACAGCATTCATTAGCGACAGAGCTTGAGGGAATTCCATGAAGAATGCCGTGCACCTTTCGTTAAAACTCAAGTTGGACATAGTACGAACCATGTTGCAAAAGAAAATATGGGATTCTGCAGTGGACAGCAAGCGACGATGGTCGAGAAGCGCGAGTTGCATGACCATATGCACCATCTCTTGTTGGAAGACTGTTTTTCGAAGTTCATCACTGCTGGAAAAGTTTGCCAAGACACGAGAACAGGACACAACTGTGTGCTTCAACCGTTCTTCTGCCATAACTCCATACACTTTACTACCAATATCACGAAGCGCACCTTGTAGTAGCTGAGTCAGCGTCTTCACACCATGAGCACTGAGTATAGCATAAAATTCGACAAACGCTGAGAAATTCCCCAAAGTATCAGCAATCAGACGTAGTAAGCGAATTACCACTACTGTATTGAACGCCAAGCTTGTTGAGTTCTCTGTGTGCTGTGTGGATGATACAGCATAGCTACCACTTGAGCATCCACTTTCTTCTAGTGTTTTGCACAAAAGAATCGAAAGTACATGGAGAATCTCTGCTCCACCTCCGCGTAGCGCCCCCAGACAACTCACACGATACAACGACAAATTAAACAGAACTTCCACCGCGAATTGAGTTGTCGTTTGCATCGTCGCTATCTGACCAATTACCGTCATAAGTCCAAGCTGGTTATGAATAGCATGGGGCTCACCCAAAAACACGCGATCAGGAAGCACATGGCCATGATATATAAGATTCAAGATGCTAGTTACCGCAAGCACCTGCAGCTGCTCATTTGGCACTGCAAGCATTGATGTGAATTCATCAATGGCGTGAGAACGCATAAGAGCGGACGCATGCGCACTTTGCTGTGATATTCGGCACAATGCAGTGGCACATTGCATTTTCACCTCCATACACGACGACCATGTGAGCTCTAAGAGTGCCGAGATTCCATCGTTATCCACAAAGGCGTCCAGTGCTTTGGACTCCGTCGTCAGATTCGCCAACGTGGCCGCACAATAGCGTAATAACTTGGTATTTTCAATGTCGCTGAAATCTGTGATTTGTCGGACCGCTCCGCCTTGAATGATTGACAATTCACACCCAACTTGACACGAAAGTTTGTACAACGAACGAGCGCAACAAATCCGAGCTTCTAAATTTTTGCCATGATGTGCTGGCTGAGAAGTGTCTCGGGATGTAAACGAGTGTATGTCATGCCCTCTATTTATGATCAGCGCGTTGATATCCCCACGCATAATACTGAGCCGTTGATTGATCGTTGGTCGAGATAACGAATTTTTTGTAGTCACACCCGTTGAAGGACGTGGATTTGGTTTGTCTATCTCCAGTGTTGAGGCAGGCGTAGTAAACTGTGAAGCTTTTTCAAACGTCCTCGTCCATCGCTTTTTAACACCAGTGGGATACGGTCGAGAGGATAATGATGTACTGGAATTGCATCTGCTGGGTCGGAGTTCAGCATTTATCGTGACTGCATTGTTAAACATGTTGATCGTATCCATACTAAAGCTCATTTCTTCGGTTGTAAACTCGCCAATAGATTTCTTGCGAGCGGGTACTGTGCCCAAAGAATGACATGCACGGACAGATCGTGCAAGCGACTTTAATATTGTAGCGGTCGGAGACGGCTGGATATCTTCCGATGACTCCATAGTTCGCATGGAAGAGCTGTGTTGTTCAAAACTGATACTAATCTTTGATGAACGACGCTCAGAAGGATATTTAGACTGTCGACGCTCCAGACTTGATGTCATGGCAACGTAGTCCACGGAATCTTTGGAAGATCGGCGTCGAGAAGCAGGATTCATCTGTATTTCAAGATAATCAGTAGTTGAGAACGAATCACGTCACAAAAATCCGTTGCAGCACGACCCGATAATGATAACACCAATGCCACTCTCCATACGCTGTGTCTGAATCGGAACCATAGTGCTCGGATGTGGATGCCATGATTGTCCACATCCTCTCAGCTGGAAATAGCTGTGCCAGCTATTTTTGACAGTAGCAAAGCTGCAGAAAACACAACTTGGGGCATTTCAGTGACACAGACAACGGTGTTCATTCATTCATTTATATTCAGCGTGTCCCAACCATATTTGTCGAAAGAAGCGCTTGCGGAGGAACTGCGCCGACATGATACCCAAATGCGCTTCATCTGTTCAACATGTGCTTCCTCACCATAAAAAGCAACTTGAACTTCATTATTATTTACAGAAATAAGATGAATACATCACAATAATAACTATTATGCTCCACAAAATGTACCTTATATTACTTTGATAGCCGATCTCGAAACCAACCACCAACACTCTTCATTTGCTCCCCACGAACAGCTCACGAACGACCGCAAAGAAAAGGACCAACGAACTTCTTACACGATGGCGGATGAGACCGTCTTCCCGCGCTCCAAGGCCGTGATCTTGATCGGCGGACCAAATCAACAGGGCAATCACTTCCGTCCACTCTCACTGGACCTCCCGAAACCGCTGTTTCTCATCGCTGGACGTGAGATGCTCTACTTCCATGTCGAAGCCTGTTCACGCGTACCCAACTTGCTGGAGATCTTGATGATTGGCTCTTATGATGAAGGTCTCTTTACGCGGTTTTTTGACTCGGTCTGGAAGCGGTTTAATGTTCAAATCCGGTACTTGAAGGAGGAAAAAGCACTCGGTACAGCCGGTGGGCTTCGATTTTTCCAGGACGAGATCTTGCAGGGCAATCCGGCGAGTATTTTTGTGTTACATTGCGATATTTGCTGTTCATTTCCACTGACGGAGATGATGCATTCTCATTTGCGGCATGCGGGCAAGTGCACGGTGCTCGGCAAGCGGGTGTACCATGATGAAGCCAAGAAATACGGTTGTTTGGTGCAGGATCCGCACACGCGCGAGATCTTGCATTGGGCCGAAAAACCCGAGACGTTTGTCAGTGACATCATCAATTGCGGCATCTATTTGTTTGACGTGTCGCTCATTGACGTGATCATCGGTATTGGTAATGAGGTCAGCCGCCAGCGGCTGCGTAGCGAATCCAGTGCCGAAGCAAATACCGAGTACGACCTCAAGAAACTTTTTCCCGAGTTTAATAACCTCGACAACCTCAGGTGAGAAAACAACCGCATAAGCAGGTTTATACTACGCTACTCTTGATATCGAAATATGTGATCTAATTTGATTTACCTTACCTTCTGGATGGGGTTTGCAGATTAGAACAAGATATTCTATCGCCTTTAGCGGGTCATGGCAGTATTTTCCTCCACGAAACAGGTGATTTCTGGTGCCAGATCAAGACTCCCGGCATGGCGGTCACTTGCTCCGAGCTGTACATGCAACGCTTCCGGTACATGAATCCGAGTGCCTTGAGTGCACCGGGCGGCAAGAATGCACCGCAGATCGAGGGCAATGTCGTCATCGACTCAACGGCGCAAGTGCATCCCACGGCAAAGCTGGGACCTAATGTGACTATCGCCGCCGGTGTGACTATTGGACCGGGCGTGCGCGTGGCGCATTCTATTATCCTCGAAGGTGTGACCATTAAGGACCATGCGTGTGTGATGTTCGCAGTTATTGGGTGGAACTCGATTATCGGGCAATGGGCACGGGTCGAGGGCCAACCACCAAATGCATCCCAGATCCGCGTTAATTCAGCTGAGACTGCGTTGGTGCGTGATGTGACGATCTTTGGCGTCTCGGT
This sequence comes from Pilasporangium apinafurcum, assembly GCA_001600495.1. Lineage (NCBI taxonomy): Eukaryota > Oomycota > Peronosporomycetes > Pythiales > Pythiaceae > Pilasporangium > Pilasporangium apinafurcum. The sequence continues at coordinate 295,597 of BCKE01000015.1, read as the reverse complement.
CGTTGCGAATCCTGAAATTATTATCCGCAATTGCGTTGTGCTGCCCCATAAAACGTTGACGCAGAGCTACCACGACGAAATTCTATTGTAAACAAGCGACCAACACAGCGCATTATCTCGCTGCATTGGGATGTCTGCAGTTAATCATGGCCATCTTTCCTCAAACCCAAAAACAAAAGGGATTATTTTGAAACAATAACGCAGCGATATGAGTAGGGAGAAATTCCACAGCCGATGGTCCAATCCTAGTCAACCGTGACCTGGTCGTTTTCATGATTTTGTGGAGAAAGCAAACGCATTATATACGGGAGGGAGAACAGTTTAAAATAATGAATGCTACAGTAAGTGCTCGAAACTTCGGCTGTCGTTTATTTCTAATCATCTCATGTACGTTGTTAGTCTGTTATTGGTTATGAACCACGCAGCATCGCTCTGATTTCACTCCAGTTGTTAACGAGAAAGACTACTTTACCGCCGTTCTTGTTTGCATCGTGTGATGCGTCAACACAATCCTGGATGGTTTTGAATTGCGTTAGAGGTTGCAAAGTAACCCCATATCGGACGGCTGTTTTGTAGAAAGATGAGTCAGGAGCTGTACAAAATGAGATTCCCACATCTGCGTTCGCCATGGCTAATAGATCATTGGTACTGTCACCGATAAACACGACCACAGGTGTTGGATCTTCCTTTGATGCATTCGTGAAACCGATCGATCGGTCGCGAATCTTGTCAACCCAAGCTGCTTTATCCACAGGGGACTGTATGACAATGTTAATGCCTCCGGTTGTAATTCCGTCATCATTCACTTCCAGATCTACAATAGAAAGTAATTGAAACAACAACCAATAGTCAATATCCATATGCGCATCTCATACATGTGCTTTCTCCAGCTTTTGGATCTTACCATTGGCCACAATCTTCAATTTGTTTGCCTTGTATCTTTCTCGGAACGGATCCATACTGAGTAGCTTTGCTTGCACCATCCGACCACTCCAATTGGACGAGATCACGTACATGCCATCCACCGCATCCAATACCTCCACACAACCATCTCTTACATCAATTTCTTGTATCGCCATAGTCGTGAGCTCGTCCTTTCGAATGCCCATCAGCGCCTTTGCTGCAATGACCCGTTGCAATGAACGCAAATCGGTTGCAGCGTATCCCTCTAAGAATTTCCGCAAGCCATCGCCATCAAAGATGATTCTGTGTTTTTCTCTCTGAACATTATCTGCTGCAGTATTCGCAAGTGAATGTTCGTATAAGGCAGCGAACGCGTCCATTTCGCTTGTGTATTGATCCACTAGCTGCCGTACGAGGCACTCGTGACTTAACGCATTAGAGTTGGCTTGGTGTAGAGTAGAAGCACCTGCCAACTGGAAAAGTAAGTGGATCGTGTCCTTCGTGGTGATGGTTTCATCGAAATCGGCGCAGAGTACGAGAGGAAATGAACGTCGTGTTATGTGGTAGTAGTTTTTCATCGCCATTTTGGCACACTGTCGTCCTATAGACCAGCACGTTCCTCTCCTGTGCTTGATGCGCATTTACCTCACTCGCATCCTGTTCTGAGAGCATGAACTGTAGTATACTTAATCAATATGAAGACATTTTCAAAAGTATTACTCAGCAACAGGAAGTATACATTATCAAGTAAATCAATTGTGGGAGTGGCGGCAGCTTGGGCGAAAAAAATAGCTGATCAGGTCTATCAACACGCCGCCATGTCAACCAAAGATGAGACGCTCGGTCAGATGAAGCAGCGGCACAAGCTGGAGCTGCGTGTACGTATTAACCACATCCATGATTTCCAGTACCTCAAACAATCTCTTCGGGATGGTCTGGATATGACCAATCGCTGACGTGCACACGATGTAGAATTTGCAAAACGATATTAAGGCGTTCCAGAAGAAGGCGAAGAAAGACAGGATGAGCAAGAAGGATATGGAGACACAGGTTAAAGCTATGGAAGAAGACACACAAAATCGACACGAGGAGGAGATGGCGCGATTTAAGGTGCTCAGCGGTGTTGGTGTTACATATCTAAGAAGGTTGTGGTGGCACTTTGTTAATGCTCTCGCTGTGTTGATGTGAAATCGCTCCATAGGAGACCGAGGACGGTGAAGAGGAAGACAGAGAGAGTAAAACTGTCGCTGAGGAAGCTACTACTCCAGAAATATCAAAGGCACCGCAACCTACAAAAGCTCAACGACGACGTGTATGTCATGTGGAGGACTTCAAATGAACAAGAGCGGCTGGCTGATCTAAGATTTGTTTCCATACAGGAAAACAAGAAGAAACAAGAGAAAGAACGCCGTGAACGCATTGAAGAAGCTAACAAAAACACCGTGAGCGAGCGCCAGATTGAAGCGGATATCATTGCAGCAAAGCTGACGCAATATGGACTGGCGATCAAAGATATCCCCTCGGATGGACATTGCATGTACCATGCAGTCGCGGATCAAATGAAGCGGCATCAGATGGCGCACAACAGCGATGTATGCTCTCTGAAGATGCATTAATCATGCTGTGTTGCTTTACGTATTTTTTGCTATTAATTCATTTGTAGGAACCAGCGTTTAAATTCCTGCGAAGGATCACCGGCAATTACATGCGAGCTCGTCCAGATGATTTCTTGCCATTTCTCGCATTGGACAATGAGTCTGGGAAAAATAGCAGTGGTGAGAAGCTTTATCTAGCGTGATTTCTGATGTTCGCTAGCATTGGAGTACCTGACTTTGCTTCTGACCGAAACTGTGATTTGTTTTGTAGAATTATTTCAGGAATACTGTGATCGAGTGATCAACACTTCGGACTGGGGCGGCCAACTAGAGCTGCGCGCACTTGCCTGTGCAATACAGAGACCTATACACGTTTTCGCAGCGGACTCGGACGTGATCACGATGGGCGAAGAGTTCTCCGAGAAGGAGCCACTACAACTCACTTACCATTTGCACTACTACACGCTCGGAGAGCACTTTAACTCGGTCATGCCGATGTAGAAAAGCAGAAAATGTAGAATGACCACAGTTTAAGCATGGAAAATGGGGATAAATAAGCCTACGTTTTTGTTGTCGTGGGGTTGGTACTTCTACATGCGGTGTTCTTGCGCCTGTCTTTTGTTACCGCTAGTGTTGGACTATATATCATACCTATACATTCATCTGTAGCCACTGCAGAGCCTCTCGGCAGTGCGCTGCTACTTGTCTATCTCGGTGCTTGACGTGGTGCAGTAACTGCGTATTGCCTTCGTATTCGACAACATGTTGCGGACAGATCTTGCCAAAGCTGCCCAGAGCACGCGTACACTCGCGTAGTAACTCTAGAGCAAAGAGTGTGTCGGTAGTCTTGGCCAACAACTCAATCACAATTTCCGCTGCGCGTTTGATCTGTTCCAGCGTCTTCTGCGCGATCTCTTTGCTGGGAAACGAAGCCATGGCGTTCGAGATATTGGCCAACGCTCCCACTGCACATCGCGCCATTGTCAAGTCGTCCGATTCTGCAGCAACCACCAGTGGCTCTACGAGATTGTACTTGGCGACCAAGAATGCACTCTGCGGATCTTCAGTCAATACTGCCAGTCCTGAACACCCTTCGCGCTGGGCATCAACGTACTTGGACGTGAGCATAAGCTTCATGGCTTCCACACCTGACGACGGCGTCACACTCGCCATTGTCAATGTCTTCCACACCTGTGTGCTCAGACTACCGTTCGCTGAAGTAGCCACAAGCCCCACCTTCTTTTGGCTGCCGCTTTGCGTGCAGGCCGCTGCTTGTGCATCAATCCAGTCCCCCGATGCGAGCCGGTGGTACAAGGTATTGTACAGGCCATCCCAGAGCAAAATGCTACCACTGCGGCGCTGAAACTCGATTAAGAAGCTATTGACATGCGTATACACGCGAACAATAAACTCCAGGTGGCTATAATGCACGTATTTGATGCATTTGAACTTGCACTTCAGTGGCGTATACCGAAACTCAATGTCGCAATCCTTGAGTAATGCTGTGATTTCCATCGCTAGTGCCGTCGCATTCTGATGTTCATGCTTGCAATAGAAATGATATGGATCTACTGGATAAGGTGGCTGTGGAAGTGGAGGCACCGTAGTACGATGCAAACTATTAGCTCGGGCTGCAGCATTTTCGGCATCGTCATCGTCGTTTTGCGAGTCACCTTCATCGTCTGTGTCCATAGCGATCGCGTGGCTGCTATACGGGAACTGTCCAAACGAACTCGTGCTACTACTGGTGCTGCAGCTGCTGTTGTCACTCACACTGCGTCGTCTGCGGATTCCACTACCGCCACTACGTTCTAGCTTGGGTATGTGCATGTGCACATTGTGTTGGTGGTGCTGATAGACGGTGCGACTGCTTCGGAATTGCGGAATGCCTACACCGGCTGCTGCTGCTGCTAAAGAGGTGTTACTACTACTACTACTACCATTACTATTACTTGGAAAAACATCGTTGGACGAGGATGTTCTTTGTCTACCAAACGATGGTGGCATGGCCCACGTCGCCAATGCTGGTGTTGTTGGTGCAGGTGTCAACTGAGGGCTGTTATCGCTGCCTTCAGTGTCGCTATCATTTTGACTGTTGAGAATGCTGTAGTTATCGGTGTCATGCACTGGACAGGTTGCCATAATGCTGTTCTTCTGTGCCGTGGCTGTTCCTGTCCGTCTAAAAATGGGGGAAAGCTTGCTCTTCCTCCCCCAGCCACCTGAGTGAGGAGCTACTAATGACGAAAAATGGACCCCTTTTCCTTTCTGTAATTTATTTCATACCACGGGGGTTCATGGAAAATTACGAGGAGTTTGCTTAACAGTGGAGCCAAATTTGTTTGTTGAACGATGGCAGAGACGGGATTTGTGACGGTAATTTATATTCTCCCATCTTCCTAAGAAGCAGACACGAACGTGTTCGGAATATTCTGAAAGAGATTAGGGTTCTTGAAGCGTCACTTTCACTCTGTTTATGGCTTTGGGTAAGAAAACGGGTTTGGGAAATTATTTATTTTTTGATTTTTTCTGAACCTCTACCCACCAACTCTCCTACCTGTAGGATTCCACTTTTCATCCTGATTTTTCCAAACCAAACAGATCCACATCCACAGAACCCAGAGACCTCTTTCGAATTCGCTGTAACCAACTCTTTTTTACTGGCATTCTTCTTTTCAAGAATGGATACCTAAGCAGCTCGAATGAATGAATGGATGGATGGATGGATGGGGGGAAATCAAAGCGAGTGCCCAGAAAGTGCGGCACGGTAGGATCGCTGTGAAAGGAAGGCAAAGATCACACATACGAGGTTATATGGGGCAGCGGGAGTCTTGAGTGCGTCCATGGTCGTCGTATTACCGCCGACACACTGTTGAGTCATACACAGGTATTTAAAACCCACTAGCATTAGAGAGCGACAGCTTCAAACCAAGAACTGGTGGCGGTTATTTTATGGAATCTTTAGGCAAACATCTCCTCGCTTGAACTTGTCGAGTCCAGATGTGGAAGATGTTTACTCAGCGGTTGTCTAGTCTTAGCTATCTTTTGCTGGTCAAGTCGGACCCAAAGAAAAAAATAGGAGATCCTTCCTGAGTTACCGGTATTCAGGATCTCATGGGGTGAACAGTTCGTTTGGATACAGGTCTACTGGTTGAATGGCTACATTCATAAATCCCAAACAAAAAATCCCATTTTTAGCCAATCATCGACGCACATATTCTTGTTGCAACCAGGCCACGTCTTAACCGTCAATAGACTTCGTCAATTTGTGGGGAGCTGCCGCCAATGAGGTCAAATAGTTTAATTGACAAGGAATTCAACTGTTATGACCCCTGTGCTCTGTACCATAGTGGTTGTATTGCTCTCATAATTATGCTCAGCGTCATGTGTGAATGATTCACAAAAATTTTCTGGCAATAACAGACGGGAGTGGATTTGAATTACAGAAACGATTGTGATGACCAATCGACGATTCATGATATTACTACTCGGCGCTTGTTTGGGGACCTTGTTCACGATAATCGAAGCAAAATCATCCGTCACGATGTCTGTGGACGTTGCCGGGACATCTGGAGGCGTATGTTCGTGGTCGGTGCTGCAGAAATCCGCCGACTCAACTGCTGACTGTTTCCCCGACGAAGCGGCGTTTTGTGCGAATGCACGCTGTGTACGTGCGTTCATCGAAATATCTGAAAGCCCCGACTACGGATGCCAATTGCCATCAGGGAAAACACAGTCAACGGCGCAGGAAAATGCCGCAAATGTACTTAAGAAATGCTCTGCATCACAAAAACGTACTGCGATGGAATTCGAACAAACTAGTACCAGTAGTATCAATCCTAGCACTAGCGATACGTCTGCTGCTGATACGACGGGTACGCTGAGCATGCAGGATGGTGTTCAGTCAGCTGTAGTGAAAGCACACTTGTCGACCACCGTCGCGTTCGTGGCGACTGTGTTTATCTTTATCGAGTGGCGTTGAGATCAAAACTATGTAGCTAGTAATATTGAAAATGCTTCATAAATACCGTAATACATTATTGTTTTTTTGGCTTCCAGGTAGTCCAATATTGCAATATTTTATTGTACCATTGTTTGAAGGTGTAGGTTTCCCTTGGGATCGCGCGCCAAAAAGGGAAAGATGAACCAAGAGCGGAAGAATGCACGTTTGAAGCGACGATCGGAGATTATTGGACCGCCAGGAGGGAGCACAGACGCCACTACCGGAAGCTACCGGTTAACAGGAGGGCTATCAACGGCTGTACATTCGCCACGCACGCGATCCAGTATGCCCAACATGAATTTTATCCACAGCTCAACTGGCAATTCGATTGGATCGGCAGGATATACAACGAGTAATACAGGTGGTGCTAGCGCCAGTGGCAGTGCGATTTCATCTCACTCCCATGCAAGAAGCAGTAGAAGTTTGAGTGGATCTACGCCAGAGTTCGCTGCGACATCACCTGCACCACCTCCTTTTTCTGCGGGATCCTCGATAAATTCCGCATCAGCAGTGTCAATGGTGACACGGCGCTCGACCACAAAGAGTCCACGCGATATTAGCATGCTGATCGACAAATTAATCGTCAATATTCTTCGTGACGCCCCATCGGCGATGACAACAAGACGCACGGTGATTCGTCTAAGTGAGGCACCAGCAGAGCTCCCAATCGAATCGGTGCGTCTCATGTAGTGTTTGATTTCATATAGCAAAGTATTGTCGTGCATGTTATCCTAGAGAAGACGCTAAGAGGGTTGTGTATGTGACTGTGCTTTTCTGCTTTTGCAAATAGATTGCAATTTTGGAAAAAATGAAGCGCAAGATCACGGCAGATGCATCACTCTTCTACGATCACCCGAATGAAACGATTGCACGATTGCATGAAATCTACTCGCGCTTTATCAAGATCAAGAACTTAAACAAAAAAAAGTAAGTTTCTACGACTATTTTGCTTGTCTTACGGTTGGACGAATAGAAAGGAAACTTACCTATTGCATATCAATCTGTAGTGAAGCACTGGTATTGCTTTATGGACTGATGGACAGTGATGCCATTAAAGTATCAACACGGTCAGGGTTTGCGCTGAATATTGATAATCACCAGCCAGTAAATGCGAAGGATATGGAACTGGATGAGCTCCTACAACCTCCTCCACCACCACCACCGCCATCTTCCTTTGACGCAAACGCGTCAGCAGTTCCGCTCAACCAGGAGAAGGCGGAAGTCGACTCGCTGGAAGATTCGTTTAAATTTGCTGTGGGCATCGCTTCGGCTCCGAAGTTGAAAACAAAGGCAAGTCGAATGGATCGACCGAATAGTGCAACTACAGCCAGCAAGGGAGTATTTGGAGGTCAGACATCATTCGAAGTCCCTGAAGAGGTGCTGCTGCGAGACGTTCTATACGCTTTGCAGGCGATTGACTCCAGATATCTGTATTTTGATGCTGCTGCTGATCGATTTCAGATTACTCGAAGTGTGGGGGTACCAACTCGTAAGTCTGCATGCATTTCAGTACGCACTATGGACCTTATGACTTTAGCCAGCACTATGTGATCGGTTTTCACATGCTTTGGGTTGGAATGTGCTCTTATTATCTTTTTTTTAGCAATGCGAGAACTGATTCATCAACTTTGTGAGCTGGGGTGGTTATATCGTAAATTATCGGAATATCTTAAGCATCATCGCGAAAACCTCTCATTCGGAGTTGTAAGCCTCTATGTTCAATCTGCCCTATTTGTGTATTTGCTCGATTAAACTTTGAATTTGTAGGTTGGACAAAGTTTTTGTCATGTGCTTAATATTGAGCTGTCGGACTACTTTCGTCTAATTGCTGTCTTGGCTGCCCAAGTTGACGACGACGCAGAGACGAAGCAACCGCATGAACAATCGATCAGCGACTTGACTCTCCGGAAGCTTCTAGTGTGGACGCAAGATCCACTGGATAAAATGCGATTGATTGCCCGTTTAATTGATAGGTCTGTACTATCTATTGTTGGGTGCCAATTATTCTGTCATAGCATAGATTGGCTCACATTTCTTGCGAAACTGATTAGTGTCGAAGGCCTTCGCGGTGGAGCTCTCGCATCAGGTGTTCATTCCCACATTCTGCATGGAGATCCGAGTGTATCTCGATATGTCCAAAGCGTGATGAAACGAGTGTCTGCGCCACTCTTCCGAATGATTAGGCGCTGGGTTTTTGAAGGAGAACTGGAAGATACACATGTGAGATTGTTGCGAGTATATTCATTTCATCATAACCTACTAATACTTTTTTTAGGGCGAGTTTTTTGTTGTCGCTGACCCCAACGTAGCTGATGATCAACTGTGGTCACAGAAATATCAATTGAATTTGAACATGCTGCCGACATTCATCTCGATGTAAGTTGTGAAACACTTGTCCTGTGTCGTTCATACACTTTTTATAACATTGTTTTCATTCTCTGTTGGCTGCTTCATCAGAGATTTAGCCAAAAAAATCCTGATTATTGGTAAAAGTATCAACTTCATTAGACAATGCTGCGGAAACACAGAGGTTTATTCTTTTATTGTTCTGGATAATACCCGATGAATTTTCTGATCTAAAATGTTGATTCAGTGGGTTTTGGATGCTGCTCAAGATGTCGTTGCTGCAACGATGGAAGCGGATGACGATGACGTCCAGTTTGCTGAACTCAAAAATCTTGGAACCATGATCGAAAAGGTTTCCAACAAGACAAATGAATATCTCATCCGCATCTTGATGGAGAAATACCAACTCTTGGATCATTGTCGAGCCTTAAAACGTTACTTGCTCCTCGGACAGGTAAGTTATGAAACAATTGATCACTGACGACGCAACACTTACACTGCAAACTTTTGTTGCCTTTGCCTTTCAGGGTGATTTCATTCAATATTTGATGGATCTGTTGGGTCCTGAACTTTCAAAAAGGGCTACGCATATTTACCGCCATACGCTCACGAATGTATTGGAGACAGCATTGAATTCGTCAAACGCAAAATATGAGGTTTGTACTTGCTGCAAACTTTCTGTATGTTCACTTCCTGCAAACTCACTTTAGTTTTGAAACTTTCAAGTCCGCGGATATCTTAGCGAGGTTGGATGTTGAACTGCTTCAGGCATCGGCAGGTACGTGAACTTGATGACAGATTAATGCATTCATAGTTTTAAACCTTGTGTACGCGATCATTAGGTGACAGTGGATGGGATATATTCTCTCTCCATTATAAACTGACGTCACCTGTTAACACCATCATAAACGATACCGCAATGATTCAATATCAACGGATATTTCATTTCTTGTGGCGGTTGAAACGCGTTGAGTATTCCTTGTCGGCATCATGGAGTAAGGATATGAATCTAGGACACATGATCCAGGTAACCCACTGGTTCTTTTTTTTATCAAGCAGTTTTTTTGCTTATATTCATTTTTGATCTTTTGCAACAAGGGTCGGCTACCGAGCATTACTTCCATTATTCACAAATGCCAACTACTTCGCTCAGAAATGATCCACTTCACAACCAACCTTCACAACTATATGATGTTTGAGGTGCGTACCTAAGGCGCAATATAGGACCCAAGAATATGTCCGTTGCCTAATGCGCTGTTGCGTTTTATCTAGGTTTTGGAAACTTCCTGGCATAAGCTCGTCAAAGATTTGAAAGCAGCAAAAGATTTGGATGAGCTTATCGAAAGCCACGAAGAATACATTCTATCTATTAAACAAAATGTAAGCCCTGCCATGCTCACAGGACTATTATCAATAGTAACTTATGGAGAAATTTTTTTTGCTGTGGCACGCTAGGGATTCATGGCGAAAGATTCAAGAGAGTTCCTGACACAGTTGAAGCTGATCTTGGATACGATCATTAAGTTTTGCAAAACTCAAGAAAACCTTTACACAACGGCATTGCGTGAAGTCCATGAAGAAAAAATACGCAATCAAGCGATTGAGCGGAGAACACACCAAGTACGTGAAACGTTTACGTTACAATGTTATGCTCGTACTTTTCGACTGCAACGCAGTATATAATCTGACACTTTCCATACGCGTGCGTATTAAAACAGGCTTCATGGGGCACTTCTACACGAGAACAATTTGCTGAGAAATCTCGCATGGAAGTTTTCGGTCCAAATTCGAAAATTGCTCGACAGATCGATGATATTGCCAACGATTTTAATTCTCACTTTCTTGCTCTTTTCCATATGATCAAAGAACGGGCAACAAGGTACGATTCCTTTTAACATTTTCAGGTCGCACTGAGCATATATCTTTAATGTGATGCATGTGGTTTTGTGGGTGTGCAGTGGATCACAGAGCCTTTCCTTCCTTGTGTCGCGTTTTGATTTTAACGAGTATTATCGAACTAAGACGTCACCGCAAATGGACGTGGATAAGTAAATATATTTCCACCCCTCAGAAACCGTGGTACTGAGTATTCCAAGACATCAGTTAGGGCAGGTAAACTGCACTGTTATACTTCGCTTGTCTTTTATTGTCTGATTACGTCGCCTTCTCATCCAAAAGATCTCGAAGGAAGTAACAGAGCAAGTTGTCCGAAACGTTGACTCCTTTCTCTACCGTGAAAAAATTTTCCAGGTTACGGACCAATTCCATCGTGCATGGTAAATGGATTGGATTGTTGAATATGTCGTTAACAGCGTTGTTCTCTTGGATCTTGACTGATATCGCCGCGTCATGTTCGTTGTTGTCGTCCTTGAATACCTCGGTGCCATGAAGACTATGGCATTCCTGAGGATTACGGAAAATGCGCTGGATTTCCTCCAAGATGCTGTGAAGATCGTATTCAAACGCATTACGATCAATGACAAACGAAGTCTCAGCATCGTCCATCCTCGTTCGTAATTCGCTTATGCGAACTTTTAAGCTTTGGATGCATTTGTCGCTTAGATGAGCGCGTTTACTTAACAGCGGGGTGGATGCGAACTTTTGCATTCGTGTGGCTGAGAGGATAGCATTTTCTGAATTGTCCTCCACAACTGGAATTCGCGTGGTTCCCAATGTGAAATAAAGAGTGAGCTGGGACGAATCATGACTTACCGCTTCAACTGAAGGAGTTCGAAGGGCAGGTGTAAGATCCCGACCCCAGTGTGAGCAAATTAACCCGGCACGAATTTCAGGATCATCCTGTGGAACGGGGAGTAAGCCGCTCAAACAACACATGCTGTTATATGATGAGTGATGCTTTACCAAAAATGTATGAAGCACCAAACTGGACTCCTGCTGTATTTCTGTGCACACAGGAAGCGTCTGACGCTCTCGGAGTAATCGAATAAAATAATTGACAACTTGAGCTGCATCAGAACCAGCACTGCGGCTCCCTTCTGCTGCTACAGCACCATTTTTCTTTGCGTTGATGGAAGGATCAACTTTTGTATTGCCGGTCTGTGTTGCTATCTGCTCGTTGATTACATCCAACACGAATGATGGCAGTTTATCTAATGAGTCAAGCGACCCATTTTGCAGATCCAAAGTATCAAACAATAATTGTTCCTGATTGTAAATTTCCACGGCTATGGTCAAGTAATGAAACGCTGCTTGGATGTGCAATTCTTCCTTTTCGGTCAGAACTTTTTGCCCAAACAAATCGACCAACTCCACCAACGCCATGCGCATCAATCGTCGATCGTGTCCGCCTTCATTTATCGAAACTCGAACACTTTCGGTGAGAGCCTCGACACAGTCAGTAAATAAATGTTCTTCATGGGACATGCTTGAGTCAGTCAATGAAATAGTCGTGTGCATATTGGACATGCTTAAGGGCTGATGTGATGATTTTTCTTTCGTGTCACGATGAATGACAAGAAGCTTGCGCAAGACCGAGCCTCGTAGTAGCAACAAAAAAGCTTTCGTTGGACCCAATTGTGCCGTGGTGTGTGCTAATGCCAGTATCCCAGTCTGAATCAGACGCAAAATGTTATCCCCATGTCTTATCATACTCTCACGAGCGCGACCAAACGGACATTCCAAAAGCATTCGAGCGAGATTCATTTTCAATTTAATGAACGTTGGTAGAGCTGGATGATAGAGATTCATTCGCTTGTCTCTCTCGGATTTCACACTGTCGACTCCAGACCAACCATCGCGTTCCAGTATGTTGTTCAGAACCGATTCAGCCTCGATTAATCGATCCAGTGCACTGTCTATGATGGAGTACTGGTCAGTCAGGATTGCTTTAGAGCGGAGCAATGAACTAATTATGAGTAATAGCTGGACATACTGGACAGAATCGTTAAGGGAGTGCGCAATGCAAGCGTCTCGCAACACGAATAAGTCGGCCTCAGCTCTTTCGCGTTCGCCAAGAAAGACAGTCGCCTGTGCCTTCAAGATTTCCATGACCACAGTCAGGTGCTGCTCACCACTTTCTCTGGCCTCAGTAACAGCAACATCTGCAAGTGAGCGTGCAATGTGGTAATTGCCCTGTGCCAAATGACACATGATGCTCTGGATTCGACACTTGGCGATTAATGTGCTCCGGCGGTGAAAGAAGGAATACTTCATCTGACGGTCGAGGTCAAGCAGCACTGGTGGCGTTGACAATGGGGTGCTTGGCTGTACACTTTGGTGCATTCCAACAGCTTTCTCACTGAACTCTCTTGAAATATTCCATTTGCCTTCATGATATGCGAGATAGCTTTGCTGTAACAAAACTTCACTTCGAACAGCGCGCAAATGTTGCGAAATTTCAGATGGTAATGGATAACTTGCATCCGTCTGAGGGTGTTCTTCTCCTATGTTGACATTTTCCAGTTCCTGAAAGATTGCAGTCCCAATCTTCACAACTGAAAGATGTAACGTTGACACCGAACCGAGGTGGCCATCGTGTCTGGATAGGCTAACAGCGAGGCGGAGTATCGTGACGAGAATATGATGCGCAAGTTCTGTGTCGTAGTGAAGCAACAAGTCAGCATGAAGCTCTGGTACATCAAGTGTTGTTAACCAAGTGATAGCTGTCTGATTCGCAGTGTCCTGTGGTGGTAGACTGTCGTGAAACTTAAGGATCGAAAAATATGGATTTGGACCGCGTTTTTTGACTGGGTTGTGAAGTTCTACGCCATGAAGAAGGTCAGCGACTATATCCAGCGCCTCATGAAAGCGACCGCATTGAATGAGGGCTTCAACCCGCAATCGTCGAGCATTCCCGATATGATTGACATCTTCAAGACACCAGGTTGAAATATATTCGTACCCTGCGATAACTGGCATGGCTGGAACAGCATAATTCTCATATTGAAGGAGCACTTCTGGAGTCAGCACCAGCATAATATCAAACTGGAAAGATGAGACACGCTCAAGATCTCCTACCAGCGGTCGCCCGGGCCAAAATTCGGCGCCTATGCGGTAGGTTCCGTACAAAAACGATTTACTGGGGTGTGCTAACGAACAGGCATAGAATCTTGCAAATATAGTCGCTGCCATTAGGGCGTATTCAACGGCTTGATAGCAGTTGAATCCTGAGGAATGCAATATGAGCTTTGCCAGCGTATTGCAACTCTGCAATCCTATCCAAAGCTCATCACCAATGATTTTATCGATATTACTAGTGCCGTTCAGAGACTGATCTGAACTACCGTAGTTGACAACGTCGCGCCAATTTCTGACAACGTTAAGTGTGTTAAGTGCATTGTCGAGAGCTTCATGCCAACTTTTCACTGCCATTCTTGTGTCACCACATGCCAAGTGAAAGTCACCGACCTCTGAAAGTGCCTGGCAGACAATTCGTTTTTGTCGTTTCTGGCGAGATAGTGCGATGCATTGCATGTATGCGTTGACAATTTCACGGTGCAAAGAGGATGATGTGAGATTTTGTGATTCGGAGCGATATTGCTCCAGTAACTGATGGCATGAATCAAGCGACTGCAAGCATTTATTCATGGATCTCATCAAACTTTCGTATATCCCTTCAAGTTGCTGCAAACGAAGTTGCTCCCTGTTGCGTGCATCGGTGAGACTCTGTAGATGATGCTCCATTTCAAGCTTTTTGTCTCGGAATTCCTGCTCCTCTGCTGATAGCGTCTCTTCCACGACAAGCCGTGATTTTTTCTTTTTCTTCTTCCCTTCGTTTTCCATGAAAACACGGATGTATTCATTCAACTCTGTTTTCGCGTGCTCCACACGGGCATTGTTTGTTTCGAGGATTTGGCGCTGTGCGTAGAGAATAATGGGGAGGTTGTGCTCTGAAAAGCGAGTACCGTCAACGCTGCTATTACCGCTGGACGTACCCATCAGAAAATGGTATCTTGTACCCACTTCAACAATCTTTACCCAGTTCGAACAAGCAGTAAACATCATCACAGCGTATGATACCAATGAGGAGATCCATTGTTGGTCTGTACCCAAACTGCTCATGGCTGATGAAACGACAGTCGTCGACGCAAACGATTTCATTATAAGTGATTGATTGAAACTTGACGTAGTGTTTTGCATCACATTCACGTCAGCCCCTGCTATTTGATCGCTCTTTTCGTGCCGTATCGCAAACTGTGCAGTCTCAATCATACCAAGTACATCATCCACACAGGACGAAAATTGTGCCTCCCGGACTGCAGATGCGCTCATGTAGCCTGGAGAAATCCAAGCCGTCCAAATGGCATTTTGTAAGTACTGAGCGGCTGCCTGCAGTGCGTGCCATGCCTTCCCCACTCGATATAAACGAGAAGCAGCATAGATTTTCTGTAGAAATTGATCGAAGAGCTCGGCCATTTCGTCACTTGGACGAGGAAGCGCACTATCATTATCTGTGGCATCAACATGCTGTTGTTCCTGTTCAAGATTTGTCGCTTTTACTCTCTCTGCTTGGGCTATGCCAGTCGATGGCTGTGAATTATCGTCTTGTTTGGGTCGAAACAAATCGTATGCATAATTTCGATTTGGCCCGTTGGCAGGATCGACATTCCAGGAGGTAGTACGAAGCATAACCATCTTCCGAAACTGCGCACAGATAATATTTCACGATGAGATTTTAGACAACTGAACGCGCAATACTACGTGCGTAAATGTGGCTTGACCTACCCGAATCAGTGACTGGATGAAAAAGATCTCACCACACCAAAGGTATAGCATGTCATTGTCCTCGTCAACAGCATTCTCATTTAATATCGATGTGGATGGGGCTGGAACGTCAATTTCTAAGGTACTGCTAGTAGGTGCCCCTTCTTTCGTCTGTCCCTGACGTGGTGTCTTGGTAGAACGCGCCGTGCTCAGTGGAGATTCACCTGGAGTGAGATTGTCTCGCTCACGTTGTGACTCATTCAATAAGTTTTCACCGCCAACTGACGTCAACGTCAATCTTAACTGGTCGCTCATCTTACCCATCACTTTGATCGAATCAAGCCATTTTTCGACTTGCGCATCTTGACCATACTGCAGGCCTGCAGTACATAACTTGCAGGCATGCATAATGTAATTATGTGGGTCTGTGTTTGCGAACGGCTCAATGACTTTGAACGACTCAGCTAAACTATGTCCACCCAAGTTAATGATCTCATTCAGTGGGGGGATTACCGTCTTCACCACTTCGGTGACATTGCGTGGAGTCGATTGAGGGGTATTCGCTGTTGGTCCTTTGCTTACTACAGGAGCTACTGAAGCGGCAGGAGGGATTTTTGCGAGCGTATTGGAAGCAGGGGTGGACGAAGTGTCTGCAGTGAGTGAATGCAGCGCCAGCACATCACTAACCGCTCGAAACTCATTGCTGGTCAACGATTCCGTCGGGTAAAGATCGCTGGGTGCCTTCTCTTCGTTAATGGACAGCAGTGAAGATAATATTACCTGTGTGAGATGCCTGTTGTTCATGGCAACTCGAAATAATTCAAACTCGATCCGACTGCATATGCTACGTGTATCTACGTCCCATTTTGCATGTGGAATCACTTGCAGAGCCTATGCATTTCGATATTAGCAAGGTATTTCATCGGCTTGATAGCGAAGTTTCAGTAAATATTCTTACCTGGAAGAAGATCATTAATGCTGGATATACCATCTCACCGTAGTCACAATGTAGAAATGGCAGCAGAATCCGATATCCTTTGAAACACAGCACGCGAATCGCTTCCAAGTTGCCAGCAGCACACGCCAAATCCATCCCCATGGCGATTCTTCTGCTAGCTTCAATGACATCGACTTGCTGTGGGATCAGTGATTTCTGGTCTGAATCGGATAATAACAGCCCATCGTGGTCGGAGTCCCCCAGTTCATGATGGGAGAGGATGAGTATCGCCTGGATACCTACATTCAAGATCGGGATTGGTAGCTGAGCGACAATGTTTCTTTTTAGTGCATGTCGATAGAACTGATTTGCACGCCACGATGGTCGTTTCGCTTGATCTTGCGAAACCAATGTGTCATACAGAGCTGTCGCCGTACTGCGTGCGTGGTCCATCAGCTTTAGCTCATAGCATACCTGTGCAAGGTATCCATAGCAAAGCGTCACTGGAAGTGGATCAAGCGCTACTACCGGGTTCGAAGTCTCACCAATGCCCTGTATGATTTGATTTTGGACATCAAATGCAGCAACAGCGAATACATAGCTTTCGTTGCTAATCAGCCCCGATATTGTAGCCACCAGCGTCTGTCTGGTTTGCTTTTGCTGCTGTGTAGGGGGATAAATGGGTTCTGCAGTCCCAGAAAGCTGATTGTTGGTGAGCGACACGGCTGTGCCTGCGCCAGATGACTTGGCGAAAACCATATAATAAGCAATTTGTCGTTTACGAAGAGCGGGTGTAGCCGGCTGATATGGAACAATTTCCACAGTAATCGTACCACTAGATCGAGCAACCACGACAGGTGGCTGCGGAACCAAGCTGCTTGATTCGACGGAGTGCTGTTGTTTGCCTAAAACGGATTGGCTGTGCTTGTTGAGACGACTCTGAAGCTCTTGTTCTTGAACTTCCATCCGTCGGATGGTTTTCATGCAATCATCTACAATTGCTATTTGTTCTTTGGAATCTTTCGTGGGGAGTTGTATGCGTCGGATGCCCAGCAACGCCTTCAAGTAGCCATTCTTTCGACACTCGAATTGCAATTTTTCTTCTACGATTGACAGGAGTGATGGCACATTGTCCTGTAGAAGCGTTGGCCGCCCACTCTCTGGTTCACGCTCGCGGAGGGTATCTACGAAAACGGCTTCATTCAACTCGCTGTGATACAACAACATGTACAAGTCGGTTTGTAGACAGCACAGATCCTGATACATGCTCCCGAATTGTGATCCTGTTCCTTTGACGCCTATTTTATCGCGAACGTGATCTTTTGCAAAACAATTGTTCGAGCTATCACCATCGCGATTCAGGGTAGCGCCGAAAGAAAATGTGGGTGATGACAACATTGTGCCATCAGTCGTAACCGAGCAAAAATGCGCACTCATTTGAGCCAGTTCTTCGCGTCTTGTGCTGATCCGCTCAAGCATTCTCCGCCCAATCTGACTGGAGAGGCGATATTTCTGTTGTTGGCCCAGGGCGCTACATAGTCGAAGACAGATGTGACCATGAAGTAACAAGTCGTCCAGTTCCACCGCTGTAAAGGCAAGATGGATGCTCAGAAGGATGTCGATTGCAATGCTCAATAGTTGTTTTGGAAGTTGGGATTGTTCACTAGCGTCCAGTTCATTTATGACAAAAGATCCAAAGTCACGCCATAGTAAGGTTGCCACTGCAACCAACAAGTCTCGGTTTGTGTGGGCCATGGTTCCATGTACTTGGGAGACACATTTTTTTAATGCATTCGCCAACTTTATCAGCAACTTTGTAGGTGGGAGGGCTGTTCCAGATTTGGCGAGAACAAGTAAAGAAGGTGGAGGCGATGAGTTAAAGTCATCGGGAGCGGTGCTTGTCACTTTGACTGCACAGAGTGCCTTATATAGTCCTAGCTCTGCATCTATTGTGCCAGTTTCCACATTTGAAGCTTCTTGCTTGGGCGAAATTCGCAATCGAGCCATTTTCAAGAGGAAATCGAGGTCACTGTGCCTTTTAAGTCGATAGCAATGACGGAGAAGCATTAAGTGAAATGATAGTGGGAGTATTGCATCCAGTGAAGCTGGTGATTGATCATTGCCTTCTGATAGTTGTGTCAGAAGTGGAGAAACTATCTCTAGTATGAATGTGAGCAGTCCTGTCAGTTCTTGCTCCATTACCGGCGATGGTGGCGTGAGAAATCCGATGCAATTTGTATCAGCACTAGTCAGTTGCTCCATTCGATCTAATGCAACTCGAATTTGATCTCCAACATCTATGAATACGGTTATAATTTGTTGCCGCCCAATCAAGTCATGATTCATCGCTGCTTTCGTCCGCCAACTGAGCATTTTTGCAGAGGTTTCCGCAAGGCTCAGAATTCGAGCAACTTCTTTTGGTAATGGTAAATCAAGTTCTTCCTCCTTTCGCAGGCGATGTACGACTTGTTCTGCATATTCTGCGCACGCTGCCGCTGATTTCAGAGCCAAAGATGCTCTTCTCGCCGACTGCTTACGGGCAATCGCTTCGTAGCATTCACAAACAGACACGCAGATCTGCATACGCCACAGAATGTACTTGGTGGTGCAGAGGGTGATAACGGATTCCATGGCGAGGAGGCACCATTTCAAGTACGGCACGACCTCTCGCTCAAATCCAAGTCGTTGCAGTGGCTTTGCAATCGTGAAAATCAAGATCGAGCCGTTCAATATTAGCCACACGAACGTATGAGCGTTGGATTTCTCCTGTTCCAGCTGAACGGCGATCTCTATACCATTCTGTAACATCGTTAGCGCCTCGATCATCTGTTTTAAAGTACCAAGATAGCGAATGTATAAATCCGCTCGTTTGTAGCGCTGAAAACGACACATCGCCGACCCGTAGATGGCCGTCACAAAGACTTGACCTCGCTTTTTTTCGGATTGACCAATGTATCCGTCCAGAACAGGCTGATAAAAGAACATTTCAGAGGCTCGAAACTCTTTGAGATCGTACAAAAGACTGCCAAACTTCAACAACACTGCTTCTTTCTTCGCAAGGCTCAGTTCATCAGTGAAATGCACGAGTTTGTGCACCAGCATGACCAATTTCTGCGCAATTGGCCCATAAAAGGCTACTTCGAGCCGTTCGTTTTCATCCAAGAACGAATTCTCTGTGTTCGATGTTCTCGAGGACTGCTGCTTGTCTTTGATCTGCTGGATGACAGCATGGAAATCGCGTGTAAATTGCTCCACCAATACGTCATTGGAATCATCAGACGCACTTCTTCTCGATTCACTCGCCAGACGTTTGACTTTACGTTCATTCATGGATTTGTCTGTCGTTTCCTGGTTTAATGGCAACGTTTTGGTGCTATATCATACCTGACTCGCCAAAGGTCGTCATTCGCTTCGTGTCAAAAGACTACCTACAAAATTGGCGTGAAGTGTTTTCAGTCACTACAAAGATTCATCTAGTTGAACCTGCCTACTTTGCGTGTAATGGCTACACCCGTTTTCACACAAAAACATGGGAATGCAAGTGGTGGTGATGCAAACCTGTTGAAACCATCACCATTGACCACATTTCCGGCACAGCAGCGAGGACTAGATGCAATTGAAAGTGGTAGTGGCCGTCACATCGAATTATTGCCCATTACACCTAACAAGAAGGAGCAGTTGTCTGCATTAGCTGCATTTGCGAAGGGTAATAAAGCCCTGAATCCAGTAATGGAGACTACGCCGAAGAGCGCACAAAATGTTGCAAATCGTATGGAGTCATCTACTTCATCACATACAGACAACACAACATCACAAGTTAAGCTGAATCTAGAACCAATTCCTGTCTTGAAAAACATGAAGAAAAATCCAGCACATAAAAATAAAGAGATTACAGTTCATGACCAAGAGAAAGAAGGACAGTCGTTAGCAGATCAACGCAAGGACCCGTCTCCCCAGTCGGAAAGTGAGGACGGGAAGAGTGAGGAGAAGCAATCACACAATACAGAAAAGGTCGTGGAAGAGAAGAAATCTGCGAATGAAGCAGGTCGAGTGTGTGCAAACGATAGTGAATCAGAAGATGATGATTTCATGCTCATGGATTCAGATGCGGATGATGATGACTCCAAAAGACTCGAGATCAAGTCTGTAAACGAGGTGGAGCATGCCAAGACCGTCGAGGTAGATTTGTACGAGGACACTTCTGATGTCAAACTAGAAGCCAGGAAAACAAGGTATTTTTGTTACCATTCATCCACCAACATTCTGATACATTGACTGTGAAAACTTGTTTCGTCAGCAGAGCCCAAGCAATTCCGCGAATGTTTCTTCCAAAAGCAAGCAATATTGACATATTTCATGCCATTTTATCAAATGACACTGATCTTCTCAGCCATCTTCTTGACCGATGGTCGCCATCCGAGATTATCGAAATAAGGGATTCCCATCAGCGGTCGATCTACCATTACGCAGCGCTGACAGCTTGGAAACGCGCGAAAGAGTTGGTTTTCGGACATGTGAAAGCTTTCCACAATCGAGAACTTGATGCACAAATTCATAAATGCCTGCAAAAAAAAGAACAAATGCTCGGGTGCGTTATCTTCGACAACTCGTGATCGTGTCTGTATGTTCGTTATTGTAGTATTGTTGTTGCTTATCACAGATGGATGAATCAGCAGTCAAAAAATTCACGTGGATGGATCCCGCCAAAGATCAAAGAGCTGCAACGACAGGCAACACTAACCAAATACGAAGACTTGGTCCAGATGTGTTGCTGTGTAGATCTGGACCAGCGATCCCTCTTTCATTATGTATGTATGTGTATGCTTCAACTGCATTTACTGTTCGATACGCTCATAGTACTCTTACCGATTTATCAGGCCGCTACAACAGCGTTACCAATCCCGATTGAAGATGGCGAACACATTCGAAATGTTCTTATCACGCATCAAGATATTCTTTCGTCACGAGGTAAAAAACAAGCATTGAAGATGGATCAAATGTCCCTTGGACTAATACTGTCGCCTTGGTGTGAATACGAGACGCGTTTGGGAAGATGCCTCTCCACTATGCCATTGAAATCGGAAATATCCCACTGATAAAGTGGTTCTTCCAAATGGGTGTTGGCGGTGCGCTAAAAGCGACAGACGTGGAGGAACTACTCACTCTTCATACAAAGAAAGCAATACACACTATACTCTTCCGTCAATTGGAAGCTTTTGACGCGAAGACCTTCGCAGACCGGCGGATGATGAATCCTAAAACCGAGGGAAGTAGGTGCGATGATCAGCATGAGCAACCTGAACTGGGTGTAAGCGCACTCCTACAGGCGAAATTGCACCAGTCGTCCGAGTCGAAAACAAATTGTCTACTGCAGTCACCATTGCATCGAGCAACAATGTATGGGAACATCAAAGCGGTGGAGTTGCTTTTAATGCAGGGGGCCAATCCTAATGCGCGCGACGCCAATGGATGGACTGCTTTGCATGTGCGTGGGCTGAAAACATGTCATCTTGTTGTACATTGGTAACGACGCTGATATTCTATGTTGTTGAACAGTACTGTGCGGATGGACAATTCACAAATCACGTATCCATCGCAGAACTGTTGCTGACAGGCCAATCCCCTGTGGATATCAACGCTAAATCAATTAAGGGTCGATCGGCATTGCACATCGCTGCTAAGCATAGTATGCCTACAGTGGCCAGTCCTGATCCGCTATCATCTCGCCCACCGCCAATTGTGGTCTTTCTTAAGGAACACAAGGTAGATCTTGATATGCAAGACAAAGCAGGGAACACTCCGTTGCTCTTAGCGTGTCGAGCTAACCAAGTGCAGACAGTCAAGTATTTGCTGAGTGTGAATTGTGATCCTACCATTGTGAACAACAAAGGATGGAATGCCCTTCACGTTGCAGGTAAAATCGCGCAGCTGTGAAGAATGTATCTGCTGCTAAGTTACTGTTGCCAGGATCATTTGCATATCTGATAATTTGTTCGTCTTTTGCTGTTTGTGGTAGTCGCTTGCAGAAACGATGAGCTAGTGGTGTTCTTAATACGCTGGGAAGCTGGAGCTGCACGAATCTGGTCCGATCAAGCAGATGTGAATGGTCGAAAACCGATAGATCTTGCTAGAAATAGTGATATAAGGCACGCGATGCAGGTACGTGCTTTCAGTTCATGTTTCAACTTGACTATTCAGTTTTCAAGTCATAAACTGTTCGTGTTGATGGCTAGAATCTGTGGAGTGCTTGTTGCATGCGTAATACCGATATGGTAAGGCATTTTTTGCAACTCCGTCGACACCATGATCCAAAGGAACAAGCACAGAGATGGAATTTCGTGTCTGTACACGACAAAACTCTTCAAACGGGTCGAACAGGGCTCCATCTCTTGGTATAAAATTCTGTATAGATAGAAGGTAATTACCTATCGCTGGGATGTCCTGATGATATGTCTGTCTATATGCGCTTGTCTCTCCAAATGTATGAATAGATTCAAAGCTACATGGACTACCTACAGAGACTCGTTTCTCAAACCAAGGCACAAGAAAAACAACTTTCCGATGAAAGACGGAAACACTCTATCAGATGCATTCAGATCGCGCTCCTCCTTGTCAACGCTGGGGCACAGATCTCTATATCCGTTTTCTAATCGCTTTACCCGGTTTACATAGTCATAGAACACCACATAAGTCATCAAAGTGACCTTAACTGAATAATGTGATCCTACGCAGGGGATATATGGGGAATTACGCCACTCATGCTGGCTGCCTGTGTGAATGACGTACGTGAGGAGGATATTGAAGCGTTAAATTATTATCATCATTTCTTCTAACGTATGCTCTTGGATGGAGCAGGAGAAGTTGATGGAAGCGCTATTGGATCACACCCAAGAAGATGATCTGGTCATTACTGATATCGACCAAAACACTGCACTTCATTACTCTTACGCATTCTGTCAGGTAACGCAGCTGTGCCGATTACAATGCCCTAAAAAAATCTTAGAGATGGAGAAGGATCTTTACATCATGCTTATGTGGTCCAGGCAAAGATTTCTTCGATGCTGGAACAGCACATAGATGACTTGGTTGGTTAAAAAATTCACACATTGCCAAGTGGTAGAGCGATATTTTATGCTTTTGTGGTCGTTGTCTTATCTATCAGGAACTGGAAAACAGTGACCACAAAACCCCACTGGAGATGACAGGATATCGCCACAAAATCTTTCCCAGTGGATATCGGACCTATCAAGCGAAATTAGAGAAATGGAAGGCTCAAACTTCTCCACCGAGAAAGCTCAAACGTTAATACGAATCGTGGTAAGTTAAATCATATTATTTCTCATTCTTATTCCCCTCCTCTATCTCCATTGCTTATGCGTTCTTATAATTCCTTAAAAGCCCTCAAAGGTGTCGTTACCATAGAATGGACGCACATGTGCATCTTCTGGGTACGCATCGAAATTCCCGGCATCAAACGGGTTTTTGATCTCTGGTACAAACGGCGTCTTCATGGTTTTGCGCACAAGTGCTGCCCAGTCAAATTTGGCATTGGTGAAGAACGGATGGTTGACGACATCGTCCATGCCGCCGGCAAGTGAGCCCAGACGCAATGCTGGATTCGGTTCCAGCAGCTTAAACACGAGGTCCTTGGCGTCAGCATCAAACTTAGGGTGGAATTTCACCTGAGCGCGACCCTGGAGGATTTTCTCAAAGATCTTGTTTTGGTCATTGTGCTGGAACGGCGTGCGGCCAGCGATGAGCTCGTAAATTAAGCACCCAAGCGCCCAATGGTCGACAGCTTTTCCGTGGCCTTTGTTCAGCACGAGCTCTGGCGCGAGGTATTCAGGGGTACCACAGAGCGTAAATGACCGCTCAAAGAGCATACCACTACGGTAGTAAGGTACATGCTTGGCAAATCCAAAGTCGACAACCTTCAAGTAGCCAGCGCTGTCGATGACGAGATTCTCCGGCTTGAGATCGCGGTAGGCGACGTTCATCTTTTGAAGATAGCGGAGCGCCTCAACGACATTAGAAGCATAAAATCGCGCGACATTGATGTCAAATGCGCCGCAGATGCCCTTAGGGACCTTGAACGCCTTCTCGTAGAGCAGCGACCACAATTCACCTCCTTGAACAAGTTCGAAGAGCATGTAGAGCTGATTCTGGTCGGAGAATGTCTCGTGAAGCTTGAGGATGAAGGGATGGTCGCACTCGGCGATGATTCCTCTCTCGTACAAGACATTCTTCTGCTGGTGGGTCTCAACGATGTTGGCTTTCTGCATGCACTTGAGCGCAAACGCTTGGTTCGTTGGCCGATGGCGCACTAGCAACACGCGACCAAACGTACCCGTACCGATAGTACGGATCTTCTCCAGATCCTTGAACAAGAATTTCTTGGTCTGTGGGTCCGTGACAGCATTACTGGTGGAGTCGGCATTAGCGTTTACCGTTTTCCTGCCCATAACGGCCTGCTGCATAAGGTGCTGCCGCTGGATCTCACGCTGCATGATATGCTCAAGTTTTCCCAGGAGTTTCTCGAAGGCGTCACGCTGTAGCGTGAGGCACTCGACGCGGCCAATCGCCACGCAATCCGCTGCGCGAGGCTCATTTGCCAAGAGTGCGCGCTCTCCAAAGAATTCCCCTGACCGCAATTGCATGAGCTCGATACCATTCTTGCGAACACTGACTCGCCCGTCTGAGATCATATAGAACGTATCGCCTGCATCCCCTGCGCGAATGATCGTCGCCTGGTCACTGAACGCCACGACGTTGAGATTGTGCGCAAGTAGATCTAGATCGTCGTCGCTGAGCGAGGCCAGCAACGGCACGCTGCGCAGCACACGGATGCGCATCTGCCGGTCGATCAGCGCGCGCAATGGGCCAAGCAGTGTCGTGAACTGTGTGCGGTCGAGCACATAGCAGTCAACATTGCCAACAGCAATGCAGTTGGCCTGCCGCGGTTCATTTAGCACGAGCGCCATTTCTCCAAAATAGTTCCCACGCTGCAACACCATCAATTCTTTTTCTACAGCGGTGGCTTGGTCGCCTCCATTCCCACATGATGTGCAGCGCACTTGGCCTTCGACGATGATGTAAAACGTGTCTCCGTGCTCGCCTTGCTTGATGATGTAGTCACCGTCGTGGAATTTCTGCAGTTTCAGTGCAGCTGCGACTTTTTGGAGCTGATTATTGCTCAAGCGTTGCAGCAATTCGACGTTTTTCAGGAAATTCACGCGCGCGAGCTGCGTCGCCGAAGCAGTCGTGGCCATGATCCGGCGGAAGACTGTGCGTTCAACTGTCCAGAGGATGCAGCCTGTCGTGGCGCGGATGGTGGCAGCGCGTGGACAGTTGTAGAGCAACGCTAACTCACCGAAAGCATCACCGTTCGTATAGGCACCAACTGTGACATTGTCCACGACAATGTCGCAGCGACCGCTTTCAAGCACATAGAAGCAGTTGCCTGGAGTGCCTTGCGTGATGACTGGCTCGCCTGCTTGCACAGTCACCATTGCCATCACGTCAATCATCTCATCCACTTCCCCTTGGTCCAGTGCACTGAAGAGGTAATGATTCTTGAGTGCCTTCGTGAGCATCGCGCGCGTCTGCTGGTTCTTTGGAACACGCACGAACGTGACGGCCCCGAGATCTCCAGGCTCCACAGCTTGGTCGTTGATAGGCGCGCGACGAAGCATGGCAGCGGCCTTGCGTCCACTCAACTCCAACGCAGATGGAGCAACAACCGCGGTGGTGTTGCTATTTCCTACCACGACGGAAGCAGCCGAGCTACTAGACATGGCACTCGGAAGAATGACTGGAGCGCCAGGTGGCAAGATCAAGTCCTTCATGCGCTGCTGGAGATCCATTTTTTGTTGTTGACTGCCTTGAATGCTAGAAGAGGAGGGCTGGACCGAGGGACGAAAGGGACAAGAGTCCTGGATGCTCTGATGAGGCGAGTGAAGGTAGTGAAACCTTCTTTTGTATTGGCGACTATGACCTTGTTTTTCGTGTGTGACTTCTTGGGTTTAGTGGACTGATGTGTCAAGATTGAGGCGGTGAATGTCAGAAAAGTTGGCTTGGAAGAAAATGAGGAAATGAGAAAATGAGAGATCGTATTTTGTTTTCATTCATGTCGGAAGGAAAGAGAGCTCGGTAGACCGCTGCTAGAGCCGTTGGCTCATGGTGCGAGGCATTGAAGTCGACTCCGCTACCGATCAGACCAACATCTAAGAATACATGGCAAATGGACAGAAATAGACTGGAAATGGCAAGCTAGTTGGTAAATTGATGAGAATGCGAAGTGGTAACTAGGTGGATACCTCTAATACTTTGCTCTGACATATCCTCAGTCTGAGAGATTCATCCACATTAAATTAGAGAGATGACCAATTTTAATGTTACCAGAATCTAAGTAAAAACAATATTTACTCTCCAAACACCTCAAATTAGGTACACTGCGCCTACATTAAGGGATCAGGTTGTTGAAGGGCTGTGACCTTTCGAGTCTCAGACCAAACGAGTAGGCATGGATGCATGAATGGATCGTGTTGACTTAACACAAGATGCCACTAATTGCTTCCGCTACTGGAAGTATCGGTAAGCGTATTCGTGTGTATTGGCAGGAAGAGGAGGAATGGTTTTCAGGTGTGATACAAGATTTCGATGCCTCGGAGGGTGTCTTCGTGGTGTATGATGATGGCGATGAACGATGGGAGCCACAGGATCAGCTTATGGAATTTGAAGATGAAGAAGAAAGATCGAATGATAATGACGAACCAATTATCAATCAAAACGCAACACGAGCGCAGATGATGATGATGGAGCCCCCAGCCTCGCCAAGTAGCTATGAGGACGAATATGCTCAAGAAAGTGATGATGAGGTAGAGAAAAGTCGGCTGCACGAGCAACAGCTTCAGCAAAAAGAAGCAAAAGCAGTAGCTGTACAGGATGTTTCTGCCATCTATCAAAATAGTACGTTCCAAAGTGATTCCGATGATGATACTGCTATTATTCGTGACGCCAAGCAAGTTGTAGCTTGGGAGATGAACGCAGAAGACGAAGATGATGCTAGTGAGACGGACGAACAGGAGGATAACTATCGTGGCATGATGCATGAGGAGCGGGAGAAGAGAGGAGAAGCACAACAAAACGAGGACACGGAGGAAGAGGAAGAAGAGATGGAGCAAGAGAACGACGATGTCGATGAGCAATCCATTGCGCTTTCGGAGGCGCCAATCACGTTTGCGAGAAATATGGAAAACACATCTGTACACTCCACGGATTCCCGTACAAACAAGGCGGCTCATTTGCTGCCCCGTCAAGCCATTCTTCGCGGTAAAGTGTTGCGAGCTATCGGCCTTCCATATGCTGCCAATATCTTTGTCAAGGTGTCCTATGTTGAGGCAGCAGCAGCTCCATCGTATAGTGGGAACATCAATAGAAGCAGCAGCAGTGCGAATCAGCTGATGCTGCGGTGTAAAAATATCTTGGCGACTACATCCACCATCAAAGAGAGCATCGATCCCATTTGGAACGAAGAAGACGGTAGTGAAATCGCAGAGCATGACGACGGCTACTTTAATTTGGCGTTGGTACCACCTCGACAAGTGCAAAACCAGCGGCAGGTGCCAGTATGGAGCCAATTGCGAGGTGATCTACTATTTTCAGTACATTCAGCTGCCAGCACTGATCTCAAACATTCGTTTATTGGACAAGCGGTACTCTCTCTACAAGTTCTGCTTCGTGAACTGCTGGGAACATGTCCATACTGTACTCGATATCTTGAACTACGATCTAGAAGCGGCAAAAAACTTATCAAGTCTGAAGTATTGGATGATTTAGAAGAAAATGGAGGAGTAAGCGTTAATAGTATCAGTAGCTCTGAAGTTGTTGTTGCATTCGAGCTCGAGCCCACTTATGACCCGGATGTCAAGCAGAAACCGAAGAATGATAAACAAATGAATCGACAGCAAACAACTGTTCGTTCCAGTAGTGGTGGTGGCAGTAGTAGTAGTAGTAGTCGAAGTAGTTTGGCAGCCAAGCGACTGACAAAGCAGTCTAAGGCAATTGCTCCTCCAAAAACCAAGCACATCGCGCACAGTAAAACGAACCGTCGGCAGTTTGAGCGCGAGATTGAGCGGGAAAATGTCGCGTTCGCCAAACGACTCGAATGGAAAGATGATCGTCGCAGTCGACTATTCAACCATGCGATGGCCCAAGCGAAACAAAAGCAGACGCTGCCACAACACGGTGCTAAGAAGTACGATCACAAGGCGTCTTCAGGAATTAATCGCTCCAAATTCCAGCAGCAGGTAGCTCAGGAGAATCAAGCTATGGGTAAGCGATTGCATCTTATCATGGGCGAAAAGAAGGCGAGGAGAGCCGTTGGCTTACATGCGAAACATGATAATGATGTGGATTTCGACAGAGTGTATGCTCATGATGTAAGGGAACGACTGCGACAGGAAAAGGATTTTTTGATGGAGAAAGCGCAAGCTAAGTACCAGCAGCAGAATGAGACGGTCGAACGCGTGATGACGCTGCAAAGTGACATTTGTGAACTGAAAACCAAAGTTTTCGCGTTAAAAACGAGTGTTACGCGGCTCGATATTCATAATAAGCGCGATTCCCACATACGTGATTGTCTTCAGGCTTCTGTAGTTACTGCCAAGAGCAAGGAAAGTACTCCACAGTCAGTTGTGTCTATTAACGATGAATCTACGAAGACAAAACGCAAAAGCAAAGCAGATGGTGGCACAGAAGCAAATAATGCTGATCTTGGCTCAACAAAATGCCGGGAGCAACGTGAATGGGAGTTGTTAAAACAAGAAGAAACGAATTTGATGACAGATAAGCAGACGCAAATTGATGAGCTAAAGCGTTTAAATCAGCAAGAGCAGGAATTGGTGGAGCATCACAACAAACTGCAGGCGCAAGTTCGATTTGTACAAGCAAAGCAGGCATTTCATCAACGAATGATGAAAGACAGGGCAGGAGGGAGCATAGGTCATCAATTGGAACGTGCAATGAAACATAAGCAGCAGTTGAAAGAATTGTCCGCAGAAGATGAGGAGCAATGGGCGATTTATCAGGCTAATGAAGAACTGAAGCGGTTGCAATTGACTATTCAAGTGCTGAAGGATCAGAAGCAACAACAGATAAACCAGCCAGGCAAGTTTAGCGAGCAGAGGCAAGCAAATGAATCATCAACTTCTGCGTGCAAGTACTTGACCAAGAAGATTGACAAGCAGCAAGCGAAACTGGAGCAACTTCAGCAAGAACAAGCGCGATGGCAGCAGAAATATAAAGCACTCATAATCTCTGGTGACTATGAGCGGCTCCGCATGCAGGTTCAGGACCTACAGCACTTGGTGTTTCTCTGTCAGATGCAAGCCAAACACGTACAAGCCGCAGACCGCCGCTCGAAATTCACGGAGGAACGCATGACGATTGAGTTTCAGAAAAAACTCTTTAACGAACAGACGGAAACAGAGGTTCTATTGAAGAAGAAGTAAACAAACATGAAAAGCATCAACAGTCCAAGGGACTAATTCTGTATATGTAGTATCTCTACCAACCAAACTCCTTGCCCAGCAGTTCATTCAACTTGGCGTTGAACGGCTCATAGAATGCGTCCAATTTGGCTCGTATCAATGGATCCAATGGATCGTATTTACGCGTGTTCTTGGCCGAAACGTCCTCAATACGATGAGGTGGCAGTTCCAGGAACGTAAAGACTTTGTCCATCGTGGCCTGCATAAGCACATAATGACAAAAGAGAGAGCGTCAGCATACCAGTAAACAACTACACATACATCAAGAACTACCAGACTTACATGTAATCCATGCGAAGTCTTCATTTCGTGTAGCGTGAGCACCATTACGTTTTCTTGTTTGTACGCCTGGATCCATCCAATGAGCTGCAATGCGTAAAGTCCACGAGCGACATACGAATGCGCGCCATGGTCAAACGCCATGGCTTTTTTCAGCACCTTTTCGTCAAATTCGTGGAAATCCATGTCGGGGTGTACGCCCAATGCCGTCAAAGTTTCAATTTCTTCCTCCACGATATGCGCAAATGTTCGTCCTTTCAAGTGATGGTGGCCACGATTCCGCAGCTGCTGTGCATTGCCCTCTGTGTCGGCGGTCATGCAATAATGCGAGTATGCACGATCCGTGGGATTTCGCAAGATGGCGAGGATCTTACGGCAGTGCGGAATCACCTGTTGCATACGGTTAATGATCATACTACCGCCTAATAGATAACTCGGTGTCGCTTCGCCAGTCATTAACGATGGACACTTCATCAGCAACTCCTTCTCGAAAAAGTTGAGGTAATACTCGCAATGTTGTGTGGCGCCTTCCGGAGAATCACTTCCTTGAAGCTTGGTGTTCCATCTCCAGTCAAAGTAGTGCGTCTCCTTGCGCTTCGCTGGGACCAGGAGATCATGCTGTGTGATGTAATCATATAATGACGTTGTGCCTGCTTTCTGCGCGCCAATGATCATGAATGACGGCGCTGGTCGTGATCCGTATTTGGTCGACAAATCAAGTGTGCGCCGTGTTTGGTGGAGCACCATGTCTGACGTCAAATTGACGTGGGTCAATGGGAAATCGTCTTCGACGTAATCAAAAATCAAGTGCACGCGGTGTTGGTCCCATCCGTTGAATACACGGTGCTTGCTAGCGTTGTTGAGCTCGTAGAGATGGTCTTGCTTAAATTCGACGCGTTGCATGGCGTCTGCTCGTGGACCAACTTGAAAATCGATTGATGGGTCGGTGATAATTGGAATGTGCATGCGGTGCGACTTGGCCACCCACGCACCAGTATCATGATGTGTAGGGATGTCGGCTTTAGGAGGCATCGACGCGAGAATGCAACGAATGACCTGTATTGTAAAAATTGTATGTAAGTCTCAACATAATGCACCACCGTTTACTATGCTTCCATGCACTTACTCGATTGATAGGGATGTTGATTTGTTCAAAAATTGGCCCCAGCTCATTCTTCCACTCGTGAAACCACGGGAACGTATAGACTTGGCTGATGTAGTCGTCACAGAAGATGAACACGACCTTGCCGATGCCCCATTTGTCATGACCTGCACGCTGGATCGGCACGTTCTGCTTCTGGTTTGCTGGATGCCAGAGATCTTTACCTCCAGCTAGGATTCGCTTGCGCATTGCAGTGACATCGACATTAGTTTGGCGTTCGATGACCAACTGGAAATCTTTGGAGATGGCGGCATCAACTTCTGGTACAGGCACCACCTTTTGACTGATAATAAAAATGGGACAAATAAAGCCAATGAATCAGTCGACTGACACGACAAATACACAAGCAACTAAGTGATGGATCGGAACGGATGGGTCTCTACGTACACGAGCGGGATGCTGAGCGTGCATGCAGTCATGTTGAGCTGCTGGTTGTTGTGCGCAGCTCCGGATTGGGCCGATAAGTGATGCTGCGTGCCCCACGGCAATGTAACCAGACAGTCAATTTGTGTGGTCCACTCTATAAATGTCCTTCATGAAATTGCGTGGCTATCAACTTGTGAAAGCAATATGACCACGGCTGATCGTGACCATACAGGATGTAGAACGTCAGCGATTATTATACAGTTAAGTAGTGGTTTAATTTTTGCTCACAATGTACATGGAGCGACATTGAATCCGCCATTCCTTGCATTTGCATTCTTCAACGTGTGGCTTTTCATTGGACGTACTTAGTTGGTCATTCTCAGTACTTTGTCCACAAAAGTCATTTTTATTGGATAAAATTGTATTTACACCCCTACCCTCGTTTGCTTCTGCAGCCCACCATCCAAACTGCCTGAAAACGAAGCGCGTTTAAATTTTTTAATACCAGAGTTTGGTTGTCTTCCAAATTTAAGCGCTTAAATAAATCGGATTTAATTGGAAACGAAGGGAGCGGAGCGCTGGGAACCAACCACCATCGACCGGAAAAGCTCCATTGCCTATAGTCAGTATCCAGTCTTTTTGCAGCGCCGTCTTCAGCAAGTTTCAATTTTAAAGACTACTGGAGCAATATGGTAAGGAACTGTGTGCTCTATGCAAGCATGACTACGAAATGGAAATGAAAAGAGATGGAAGTACTTGGCAACATTTATGTATGGTCCACTGTTTGTCCATCAACCGATCCGACCACCCAACAGCACGTGAATGGCATTTCGATGAAGATAAATGAATAACAGGCCGCACACGTGAACAAACTTGTTAGTGATAAAACGAAGAGCTCTTCAGCACTGGCGAGTAAAATGGGAATGGAAGCCTAGTTCACTCAGGTCAGCAATGGAAGACGCATACACGAGGATGAGACAGATCGACAACAGAGGAGACGCAGCGATGCGCATAGGATGTGGACAACCGGTGGACCAAGTGAATGGATGGACTGATAGTGTGCTTCCATCATCTTTTCTTTCCTTCTTATTGCATGCTCGTTGATTCTCCATGGAAACAGGAATGCTGATCACCGTACGTGTGTGTCTGCTTTTCTGCACGGACAGGGTATCGATATTGTTGCCGGTGGCAAGGTCGTCGGAAAGAAGAACCGTACGGCGCCTAAGTCCGATAATGTGTACCTCAATCTGCTCGTGCGAGTAAGTTTTTTATACCAGCACATACGATTTCATTTCCACATCGTACCAAACAGAGTTTGCTGATAATGATAATTTTTGTATTCCTGCAGTTGTATCGTTTCTTGGCTCGTCGTACCGACTCCAAGTTCAACAGCATTGTGCTGCGCCGCCTCTATCAGAGCAACACGAACCAGGCGCCTATGTCGATTGCTCGCGTTGCGCGCTACATGAAGGGTCACGAAGGCAAGATTGCCGTTGTCGTTGGCTCGGTCACGGATGACATTCGTCTTCTCAACGTGCCCAAGCTCTCGATTGTTGCGCTGCACTTCACCGAAACGGCTCGTGCTCGCATCACCAAGGCCGGCGGTGAGTGCCTCAGCTTTGATCAGTTGGCTCTGCGTGCCCCCAAGGGCAGCAACACCGTGTTGCTCCGTGGTCGCCGCACTGCCCGTGAAGTGTACAAGCACTTCGGTCACAAGTCGACGCTCGAGTCTGTGCACACGCATGACCACGTCAAGCCATACGTGCGCTCCAAGGGCCGCAAGTTCGAACGTGCCCGTGGTCGCCGAAAAAGCCGTGGCTTCAAGGTTTAAGTGCTGGGCTTATGTTGTACCTTCGACAACGACGACAGTGCAAAACTACGTCCCTCGCCTTGTTGTGGGGTGGGTTTCTGGCCTGTGTTTGCGTTGGTTTGGGGGCAGAGACAGTTTGGTTGTGCGCTTGGAGCAGTGCAGAAAATTGTGGTTGTGGTAGAGCAGAGCTAAAGCACTGGGCTGCTGAGCTTCTTTTCTGCATATTGTTTGCATGTTGCCAGCCAGACGGGGATTGTAAACCAGGGAATAAAATTGAGACGCGCATCAAAACACACTCTCACGCACAGCCTTACATGCAATTCACTTTACTTTTTTCTCTACTAAGTCATCACACAGTAGTGTCTTCTCGACTACTTTGAGGCCATACTGAAGTCCCCAGAATAAATCGGTAAAATCTCGTAGTCTTCAGTTGACTTGCATTACCATTGCGCTTCGACGATGACAAATAGCAACAGCTTTTCAATTAATTGCATGCGAATAGATCAGTGACCATCGATGATCGTATGGGCTATTTTCTTCGTGATAGGATGTACTTGAGCTTGGCGACAATTTCGGCTACACAAAAAGAGATGTCAGAGTCAGTTCAATTGGGCTGGAGCTGTGATATCATGACAGAACTCATGCATACCACATTCATACGGTGAATCGGCAGTGTAATCCGTGACGATCTCTTCAATGTTGTCTTTGAAGTAGATTTGGAAATCGCACGGATCCTGCATGAACCGAACCCAGCCCACACTGGAAATCGGTCGTTCGGCCTACCATCAACATCATAATTTGGATATCGTCAGGATTGTGAAGTTCAAACCACTTTGAAATCGACACATAGAGGTGAAATACTTACAATTTTGGTTGTGTTGCGTGACTTGATAACGCGTTCGCCGACTTTGCGATTGTACGTCTTATTAAGATCGATACCTAGCATACGATGCTGCTTTTTGCCATATTTGTTCTTCTTGATGACATGCCATTCTTTAAACATTGCTGCAGTCACATCGTTAAACATGAACGTCTCTGGTGGAGGACGTGATCGACCATCAATGTTAGTAGCATCATCGACGGCATTGGTAACTGTTACTGGCACTTGAGGTGCATCAGCATATTGCTCTATAAGACAATAGCAATATGGCAACGAAGATATGAGTGAAATGGGAGACAAGACGATGAATGAAAGCAAACACTTACTTGTGGCGATAGTTACTTCGTGGAGGTTGAGTGGTCGCAATTTCGTCTGCATGTCGATTTCATCGCTTGCCAAGTCGAGGCGCTCTCGATCAGCTTCACTGATCTTCAACACGTATTGGTCCTGGAAGAGTTGCAAGCGATGCTTTTTGTTCAATGTCGGTAGTAGGTCTCTACCCGTAGTCGTACTGTCGATTGCCACCACGGTGTAATCGTCACTCTTAGGCCTGCGCTTTCGTTTA
The DNA here is from genome assembly GCA_001600495.1 of Pilasporangium apinafurcum. Lineage (NCBI taxonomy): Eukaryota > Oomycota > Peronosporomycetes > Pythiales > Pythiaceae > Pilasporangium > Pilasporangium apinafurcum. The sequence continues at coordinate 260,541 of BCKE01000015.1, read as the reverse complement.
TACAGAATTAGCAATAAGAAAATTGATCAAGAAAATATCCGAGAAGAGAGTAGAAATTTCGTACATGAAGATCTTGAGAAATGCCTTCTCAGTCGTCGGAGGTGCCTTAGTCATAACAGGCTCTGGTTTCGCCACAGCCGGTGCTTTTTCTGAATCTGTCGACACAAGATTGGAGACAGTAAGGAAAAGCATATAACTGGAATAAAACGGTCTTCCGTGAATTGTCTTACCTGTAGTACCATCACCAGTGGGTGGACACGCATCAGGTCGCTCGCAAAGACAGTACTCATGGCCACCTGCATCGCCAAAATTCTTGATCTTTCTCGATCGATCAAGTGCTACAATAAAAGTCTTAGTGCACACCGTACTCCGAGAATGGATAGCCACTACCATAAAATTATACCTGGAAAATCTTCATCGGGATATCCATCGGAATCATGCAAGCGCAATTCGTAGCACTCGGGATGACCATAATAGAGAGGAGGCTGACGATTCTCTGCTTGATGTGTGCGCAAGATTTCCTGGATAGATTCGTCGACGGTCGATACATCGTACAACTATAACACACATGAGCGACATGTCATCATCTTTATGTCTCAACATTATCCAAACCAGCACGAATAAACAACGTACATCGATCTTCATCTCCGAGCGAGTCGGCAAATAAATAGTAAGATGCAACACAGCACTGTCGGTTGGCATCGGCATGGCTCTCGAACTCACTGGGCCGGACGACCCCTTGAGGATCTTGTCTAATAGTGACATTTCGTGGAAGGAGATCGATTCGACCTCTTCCTTTTCAATGACAAAACCATCGTCGACTTTCTTGTCCATGTCTTTCTTGCCATCGGATCCATCACCCTTACTAGCTCCATCTACGATAGCCAAGTCAAAGCATTGTGCTATTATTCTACAATTAGTGTCACACATTACTTGTTTGCCTAGTTTACCTTTGTTTTTCACCGACACTGCAGACGACATTCTGCGCTTCGCGGCAGTAGACGCGCCATTGCTTACCACCGCATTGCCATTCGCATCCTTCCCACCTGTAGCAGCCGCTCCACCGTTGCCAATAGAAGCAGTAGGTGGCACTACACTGTTATCTCCAGACGCACTGGCATCAAATTTCTTGGAGGAACCACCATTCGCACTCGCTTTCATGCCAGTTCCACTACTGGAGGCACCCGCTACAGGGCTACTAGATTTCTTGGCATTCACTGCTGGCATTGGCTTGAACGCGGTCATCTTATCAATCCACGAATTCCGCAATTGCACTTCCATCTTGGGCGACGAATTGTAAATGCGGTCGACTTCCGAGTCTTGGCGGTCGTGGAAAGTCGGACTGTTGCATGATGCAATACGCATCATACCCACAACATGGTTCAATTCACTTAGCTCTGTGAACTGCATGCTTTTTCGCTCGCTTTAGCGTCAGAGGAAAAGCTCCCTAATATCTGTACTCTCTCGGTAGCTCAACCTTCTTGCATTCAGCTTATTGTCTGAAAACCTTTGTAAGAGAATATGATAATCCTTTTATACAGAATATTTCGACAATTCTCCCTGGGAGTCAAAATCTGAAACCCGCACATCATTTATAGAATTCTACTAAGTTCGCAAAATTAACCGGTTCAATCGTCATTGGGACCGGTTACATACAGAAGAGAAGCTTTTTTTGCAAGGGTAGCCAGTCGTACTTATTGGAGAATTTGAACACTACGCGAAGTCCTCCTCGACGATCAATCAGATCAATCACTCGATTAAAGATGGGACGGCGTGGCGCAGGACGACGACTGAATGACCAGGAGCGCATGGAAATCATCGACATCATTACCCGAGAGAGTAAGGTGAAGAACGTCGATCTTGCGAAACGGTACGGGGTATCTGAAGGCGCGATCCGCAAGCTGAAGCAGATCAAGGACACGATCCGTGACCGGTACTACCTTGGCAACGAGCATAATCGTGACCGCCGCAAACGCGGTGGATTTGCACGAAACGCCCAGTTCGAACAAGAGTTATACGAGTGGATTTGTCGTATGCGCGAGTCCCAGGCGTACCAGATTATTCCGCTTACACAAACTGCTGTACGGCAACAGGCAATTCTACTAGCGAAGAACTATGAATCGATGAGCTCGTTCAAGGCGTCCCCTGGCTGGTTTGCGCGATTTTGCTCCCGCCATCGTCTGGACCCTCCCATGGCAGCAGTACCAAGCGCAGCGGACAATACAGTGGCTGCTGCAGCAGCTGCGTCTGTGAATGGGATACAGTTGGGTATGAAGCCGATGAACACCGTGGACAACACAGCAGCCTTAACTGCCACATTCCAATCAATGGAACCACTACAGAGTGTTTCTGCAACATCAGCTACTCTTCCAGTTCAGGACGTTCCAGCGGACACAAAAGCAGCTGTGGCGTTGGATTTGAGTTGCTCAGAAGCCCTAAACCAAGAGACACAACTTGCGGCTCGTCAACATAATGCCGCTGCGCTTAAGGAATCTGAAACCCATCTCGTGAAAACGGAAGCAGCAGTGGCTTCTACACAAACAACAGCTGAGATGAAACGCGAACCATCAACTGTAGACACAAAGGAACAACCAGCAAAAGCAGTGGGAGCTCAGACGCCAACGGAGGACGAGATATTTAGTCTCGGCTTGTAAAGCACATCAACGTGTTCAATGAGCTGATTTATATTCTGGGAATGTATATTGCAGTCTCTTTTTTTTATTGAGTGAAAGGATGGAACATTTCCGTCCATGTTGAGTGTTGTTAAATGTGTACGCATGTTGCAATGTCTCTTAGAAGTTCGATCTTCTTTGATTATTGGCAACTTATGGTCAAAATATCGTCGAAATACGATTCATCATCAACAGAAGGACAAACAGTGCCAAGAAAATGTTGGATCATGCAAAATGCGATTGAAGAAATCAATGGGGAACAACTGACTATCCAAGAAACGCAACCTATTTAAACCGACAGCAGCCTCATGGAGCATACAGGGCAATGGCTGGCTTGCCAGGAGACGCAGCCTCCAACTTCTTGGGATCGACCACATTGGGGATTTCTTCGTCCACATAAAAGAACTGTTCACAAACCGTAAGGTTAGTCAATCAATGTATACTATGTACAAAAACAAAAAAACTTGCACCCAATACTTACTTCAATAGCTTCCAAGTCAAGCGATCGACACAGGTACAACTTGTTAGATTCAAGCACATTTTTTTGGTCATATGGCATTCTAAGAAGACACATAACAAAGGTTAAAATTAAGAAAGCAACAATAAAGGCCAATCAGTTGATGGTATCACAAATGGTGTACATACCTCAATTCCAACGCTTCTTGGCCACGAATGTCAGCTTCGGATTTTACGAACGCAGCAAATTGCATGACGTTCTTGGTCAGCGTCTTCAAGCTGTCGTCCTGAGCGATGAATTCCTTCAGAAGCTTCATAAAGCTGGCAGGGAATTGCTTCGTCTCCGCATCAAACACTGAGCCCAAAAAGACCAGCACCTTTTGCTGCCATTCTGGGAACTCGGTTGTCAAATACACCTGCGCGTGCGTGGGTTTCTTGACAGCTGCTGGAGCAGCCGCGTTTTTGCCCTTCTTCTTTTGGGCAGAGCTACCCTTCGTCACAGCCTCACGGAATTGACGAACAGTCTTGTTAAGGAAGTCGCCGGCACGCAATAGCGAAAAATCCACTTCGCCAGCTTCTGGCCATTCTGCCTGAGTCACAAATCCTTGCTTTCCAATAATTGTCCAAATATGCTCACAGAAATGAGGGCAGATTGGTGAAAGGATGATTGTTTGAGCCTCAATGAAGCGCATGATCACATCTCGGTGCATGGTGACTTCACCGCGGCTGCAAATGTCACGATACGAGTCACGGGCGATTTGGAATTCAAAGAAACCAGTGTGAAGACCTTCACGCCATTGGAGACGGTCATAAAATTTGGCCGTTTCATTGATCAAGTTGCTCATTTGGTGCATGAACACTTGGTCGTTAAAGTTGAAGTCGCCAGTACGCAACGACGTCTTATCTTCGATAATCTTCTTGATCCATTCTTCTTCTGTGGTGAGACGCAAGATGGCCATCTTGCAGGTGTCCAGCGCGTAGTTGGCATCATCCATACCATCACCGGCATCGGCGCAGGCAAAACGTGTGGCATCCGCACCAAATTCAGCAGCACAATCCTTCAAGGTCAAGAAGTTACCGGCTGACTTGGACATTTTCTTGCCATCAACAAGTACGTGACCATTCGTGAAGAAGCTACGTGGCCACTTTGAAGGGTCATCGCGCCAGATTTCGGCATGGTTGTACAGCGCCATCGTCAAGTGATTTCGGATCAAATCCTTACCAGACGCCCGGACGTCGACTGGGTACCAATACTCAAACTCATTGCGCAACTGTTCAAGAACTTGGATCGGGATGGTCGATTCTTTCGGTGGAGAATGACGGAGGAAGATGTAATCAAAGACTTCCGCTGTCAATTGTTCCGGCTTAATACCATGTGGACCGGGCTCGGAGCCATCCAAATTGCTCTGCAAGTGGTGTGCAATGGTGTAGTACGCCATATAGATGGTCGAGTCGGAAAGCGATTCCACGACAAATTCAGGATCCCACGGCAATTTCGTGCCAAGACCAGCTTGACGGCACGGTGCCCATTCTTTCAACCATTCCAACGTCGACTTGTATTCACCCAACGCGACTGGGTTGTAGGCATCAAACGTTTCAGGGTTGCTCACGTGATCCAGCACCCGCTTCTTCCAGTCCTCTGCACCATACGTAAGGTACCACTGATCCAAATGCGCAACGACGCATTCATCACCACTACGCGACATCACAAGCGATTCCGGTTCCCAGTACGGGATTGCATCGCCCGAATCGAGCAATTCTTGACGTACGACTGGCTTGGCATCGCATACCTTCTTGCCCTTTTGCGAGCCAACAAGCATCACACCTTCGTAGAAGCCCTTCAAGTACACAAGCTCCTTTGCCTTGGCCAATTTGTCCTTGTCATTTTGCGACACCACCTTAAGATCATCGCATACCTTGACAGCGGCTTGGTCACCAAAGCCAGGGATGTCAATGATAGGCACAACTTCATAAGGCATCACCATGTGGTCAGCGATATTGTACTTCTCACGCAGCGCAGGTTTCTGCTTCAGATCACGCAACGCCGCATAATCATCTGGTGCATCCGATGGTACACTTGTGACCACACCCGTACCTTTACCCATAGAAATAGTGAGCAATGGCAACGTGTACACTGTCTCATACTTGGCGTTCGGCGCTGAAAGCGGCAGACCAAGCAAATCCCAGCCCTTCAGCTCCAAGAGGCACTCTTCCTGTCCCCACACACGTGAGTATTCTTGATGCGCCAAGTTCTTTGCTGAACGGCGACTGATGATGAAAACATCATCCTTGTCGTTGATCAAGAAAGCACCATAGTCACCATCAGGCAGCACGAAACAGTTTGTTTGGCCATACATCGTCTCTGCACGCAGGGTTGCTGGTGCCAAGTACACGTTCTTGCCCTTGAGCGGCGCCAATTTCTCCGGAAATGGCTCTTGAACACGCAGTTTAATGATCGTGTACTCCTGTGGACCCACACCTTCACCTGACGCGCGATCGTGATCAGCACAATTCTGCTTATCAATGATCGAGTAGACATTAGGTCGTTTGCCACGACTGACACGCCCACGTTCCTTCAAAGTGTTTAATTGCCATCGGATAAACATGTCATAGTACGGGTTCACGTCCGTTGTGATGAACGAACGGCGCCAATCAATGCCCATACCGAATCGTCGCAAATCACTAATTGCATGTGGTGGGAAGTATTGCAGCCAGTATAATGGCTCATGGAACTTGGGAATCTCATCTTCCGGGATGTTTGAGATCTTCAGGATGTTGTACTGGCGCACAACGCCACCGGTTTTTGCTGCAGCCTTTGATTTCTTGCCTTTCGCTTTATTCTCTGATCCTTCGACCCGCACTTCCTTTGGAATTGCGGCAGCGGGTGGTTCTTCATCATCAATACTGAAATCCGGTGGGCAGCCATATGTTTCCAATTCTTTCTTCAACTTGTTGGCTGCGGCTTGGATCGGCATGCCTGTGCAATGCAACCCAAACGGGAACAAGACGTTCTCACCTTTCAAGCGATGATACCGCGACGCAAATTCGATTTTCGTGAGCGTGAACAAGTGACCAACGTGCATATACCCATTCATATATGGGAATGGGAACGTGACCAGGTACTTTGGCTTCGACGGGTCTGGTTCCGACTCAAACACCTTGGCGGCTTCCCATTGCGCAATAACCTTTTGTTCGATGTCGATCAAGTGGTCACGACGCGATGATTTCTTTGCCGCAGCACCTGTGTCCAGCACGACATCCCCCATCTTTTCCGTCACCTTCTCCATTTGTAAACTATAACGCTTCCCTCTTCTTCCGCCTCTAGCTACCTTCTCTCTCCGCTTCTTGTGGTGAAGAAGATTTACGGATTGATGGCTCTCTGGGTGGCAGCTCCTTGAAACCAAGAAAGGCCGACTAAGTACGACTTACCACAAGAAATAGCAGCAAGCCGTACTTAACGTGAAAAGCTACGCACATGCGTGAATGATGGTTGAGGCAAGATAGAGATGGATAACAAGGCGGATGGGAGGAAGAGGAATATGCATGTGGAGCAAGGCGCTACTACAACAGCATCATCACAATCGTTGAAGAAAAAAAAGCAAAAGAAACCACGAACGTTGCTGCTGTTGCTGAAGAGTCTGGTGGGGTTGCGCGTACGGATTGATCTGAAGAATGACTCGGTACTAGAAGGTGTGGTACAGGAGGTGGTGCATGACATGGAGTGCGTTATGAACAATGTGTGTAGAATTCAAACATAGTATGATGGTGATAATGTTATCGTGTTCCTTTGGTACGTAGCTTTACGCTTTCAGATGCATGCGAGACCAAAACCAATGTATGTGAAGTTGATGTTGTCCATGTTGCAATGCTACCATAGTTACAATTGATAACTTTACTGGCTGGTCTGATAGGGCGAAATGGTGCGACTAGATGAAGTTTTCGTCATGGGTCGAACAGTGCTTTATGTCCACATTCCAGACCGTATTAATATCACGCAGCACCTCCAGCAATATGTATGTACGCAAAACAATGCGTTATTTTGATCTCTGCTAATGCTGATGTGCTTGATGTTCAGACACGTATGGTTCGGCAAAGCGCCGCTATGTACACACGAGCAAAACGCACAGCGAATTCAGCATTGGCAGCTCCAAAGATATCATAGTCTGTGGATTTTTGACTAAGCAGGAATAGCAATCACCTGGTTAAACAACAAGAGAATTGCAGTAATCATACATGTGGGACCATACCACTACCCACATATGTCAAAGTCAACTTTATATTATACAGGGGGTAATCGCTGTGACGACTGAGGAGGCATTGGTTTTCGCATTTGCTGCTGCTGGGGTGAATGAGATGCTGTGACTGTGAAGTTGAGCCCACCACCTATGGCTTTTTGTAAGCTTGTCAACCTCTCTTTCAATTGTAGAATGTGCTCGCGTTGAAATTCTATTTCACGCATTTTCTCCAGAAATTCTTCATTCAAAGCTGATGTGCCACCATATTTCTTTCGATGTCCCGCCGTTAGCGATTGGTTCTTCTGTTTAGTCTCTCGCAACTCTTGCGTATTCATCTTCACGCCATGAAACTCTCGTCGCAATTCGTTCACTTGAGTTGTAAGCAGTGCGTTTTCTCGCTGTAGTCGATGCAGTTCACTTTCATTGATCATCATACCTTTCATGATCTTTCGCTTCAGCGATTCGACCTCCTTCTCCAAGTACTCTCGCTGACGGTTATACTCAGCTTGCGAATTCGGCTCTTTCGCATCAGCAACCACGCCTTCTTCGTATTTTTTGTTCAATGCCATCATAGCATTCTTTAATGCATTTTTTTCATCCAGCAACTGTGCACATCCGATGATATCCTTCTGAACTTGCTTCATCAGCAATTTTCCCATAGCGACCTGGTTGATTTGGGTGTTCATTTCCTTTTGCATTCCATCCATTTTTAACCGCAGCTCTCCAATCATGAGATCTAACGCTGCATTGCTTTTATGGTATTGCTCCAACTCTGCATCCATCTCCTCGATCTGCTTCTTCATGTCTGCAATTTCCTTCTCACGGGGCTCAATTTGCCGTTTCAACTCCTTGATTTTGTAATCCAACACGAATTTGAACTTTTCCAGTTCTTGGTTCTTCTTCTTTAAGTCATAAATCCGCTTCTCTTTATCTTGAATGGTTTCTTCTCGCTCGCGAATTTCCTTCTTGTGCCCTTGGATATCTTTTTCCAATCCCTTAATATTTTCAAAGAGCTCTTTTCCTTTCTCTTCGAGTGATCGAATCTCTTCTTTCTGATCTTCAATATCCTTCTGCAATGCTGAGAATTTTTTCTTCATGATCCCGTTTTCGCCCTTCAACCGCAATGTCGCTTCACGCTCTTCCTGTAGCCTGATCTCGTATTTCATCTTCATTTCTTCGATTTCTAACTCAGCGTCTTCTTCAAGTTGCTTCTTCAACGTTTCATTCGTATGGATCAATATTTCCTTCGCCTTTGCACACGTAGTCTGTAGTTCCTGCTCCTGAGAAACTTTTTGATCATATTCCATTGTCATCTCCGCAAGAAATCGAGTATGACTTTCTACAAGTAAGTGGTTTTCCTCCTCATATCGTGTGTTTTGCTCCCCCCTTGCTTGCTCTAATGCAGCATATCGCTCTTTTTCGGCTTGAATTTTGCTTTCGTAGGTAACCTTGAGATCCTGGAATTCGTTCTTGTGAGTCTGAGCCATAGTATGCATTTTCTTTTGATATTCTGACTCCATTTCTGCTTTGTCATGTTGGAGATCTGAGCATCGTTGTTTATCCTGGGTAAGCTCTGCAGTAAACTTGTCAGATACTTCCTTAATCTTCTCCTTGTAGTTCATGTCCTTCAATCGCAGTTGATATTCGTTATGTAGAGTCAACTCGTCCACTTTCGTTTTGAGTTCGTTCATGAGGCGATTTTTCTCTTCCAGATCTGACTTTGTCACAAGAATTTCTTCCGCAAATTGAAGTCCATTGCCACCGTTTGCATTGCTATTGCTCCCATCATTTCTGCTTTCCTTGCTGCCTCCAACGACCATTCCTGCCCCACCACCACTTCGTGCGGCAGAGCCTTTTCCAGTCACATCTCGTGTCTCCAAGATGCACAGGGAGCCATCTTCACCAGTAGAAAAGAGAAACTGATTGTCAAATGACAAACGAAGACGAGTCACAGGAAGGTCATGACATTGATACTCTGTGTACGATTGCGTTGATGGTTGAGTTACGTTTGCTGATGGCGAGGCTGTTGAGCCCGTCAACGGTGAATACGACAACGACGATGAAGTATTGTGTGAGTATTTATCGAGAGGAAGTCGGTATACTCGAATGGATCCAGGCTTGTTAGGCTCGGTGGAGCCTACGTAGAGAATTTGTTGGGATGCTGCTAGTGCTAGTGGTCCAAGTCCAGTGCCAGCCCAATGTTCTGTTCGTGGAGCACCCGTTACCACGTCAATTTCCTTTAATAAACCGTCAGATCCAGTTGCGTACACAACGTCTGCGTCATGAGTGAGAGTAATGTCGGTATATGTACACCGTGCTTGGGAATGTCCGTCGCCAACTTTCGTTGCTGTTCGCAAATTCCACAACATAACAGATCCATCGGCACCAGAAGTGACCAATCTCCGATCATCTCGTTTCCATGCAATTGCCGTAACGCGATTAGAATGACCACGCAGCACCCCAACCAAATCACCCGTATAAGTGCTGTATACTTGGACGACATTGTTATTCGCAGCCGCAAAATATTGTCCACCGTGGCTAAAGCGGACTTCCTTGCATGCTTTAATAGCAAATTCTCGAAATGATCGGATATCATCCATTAGAATGTTGAGCAACTTGAGCTTGTCAGTAAAGCCGACGACGACGTGGAGCCCTGATGGATGGAATGCAATAGAGTGTGTGTCGTCCTTGAAGAATTTCATAATGTCCGTTGATCGATCCACATAATTCCAGATGCGCACAGACCTGTCCAGTCCACATGTTGCGATCAGGGGTTTCCGTATACACGTATCTAAACCAGTAATATGACTACCAGCACTCCCAGGACTATGAAAAGATGCCGACACAAGCTCAAAGTTCATCGCATCTTCCTTGAGAATATCTGTACTAGAAAGCGTCAAAATGTACAGCTGGTTGTTCTCGAGTGAGCACACGAGCGAGTCTTCCGTGGGGCTAATGGCCATGTCTTTGATTGTTGAGGAGTGTCCTTCAACGGTGAATGTCTTGGATTTTTTGTAATATTCACGACCATCGTCACTCCGATCGTAGATACGAACAATACCACCTGATCCACCGCACACAAATCCTTTAGAATACCCTACAATCGAGCTGATAAAATTTCCATCTGACGGCGATGATGACAGGATCTGTCGCAGCTCTAACTGCTCGAACAGCCATAACTCCCCTGTATCCGCTGCTGCAATCACCCGGTCGTCTGTCACCCATGCGTGACACAGAAAATTCGCTGGCTCTCGCTTGAGAAGAGTTGACTGGAGGCGCAATTGACCGTCCACGAACCGGAAAAATTTAATAATCCCATTTCCACTCACACAGATCGTTGTGGGGTCATTAGGACTGAAATCAACCTGGTTCACCGCACCCCCAGCAAAATTTGACGCTTTAATTGATACCAACTGCTTGGTTTTCTCCCAAAGCCACAATGACAATATCCAGTCTGGAGCGCCACCCTGTGTCAGGAAATACTTGTGATCCCCAGAAAATGCGATCCAGACACACGTATCCGATATCTGCTCAGTTAGCGAAAATGTCTTGCGCTTGCGGAGCGTATTCAAATCGTGAATGTGGATAACTGCCTTTTCTGCTTTCTCGGCTATAGCAATATACCTGTAGCAAAAACAAACACAGTAGAAAGTTATTCATGGCAATATGAATACATAACATGTTCAAAACTCATTTTCGCACCTTTTGTTTGCTGATACACAGAGTGCTGTGATCCCGCCAACACTCCCACTTTCCATTCCGTGGATAAATTGCTGTTCCTTTGATTCCATGTTATAGATCACGATGTTATGCCCGCAAGGATATACCACAACATTCTCATCCGCAAATGCGATGTTGTTCTTGACACTACCCTTCAGTCCAAACATATATCTACAACAAGCCCATATTCACACAGATCAATAAATGGTGCTTACGCATGACACAAAAAAGACGACGAAACAGTACCGATGAATGAGCATCGCGTTTCCGGTTGCAGTTGTCGCCATGTTTCTCAATTGTCAACCAGCAACGCAAGAATACAAACTCGTTTTCGCGCGTCTGATACGCTCACACCATGCACGTCAATACAACCGCACGGGCGCAGAGAGGCAGCGTTCCGTTAATAGCAACAGAACGCAATCACATGACCACACCCGACTCATGCGCAGCAGTTTCTTCCCCCAACATTCTGTTTGAAGTTGGCGTTTCAAGGTGTTAGCCCAATTCACAATGTACCAGTAAAACCGGTACATCAAAGTGGTCCACTCCACATATATGTTAAAAACACTTTTGTGGAAGGTGTTTCAAACGTGGTTGGTGTGAAAGCCAATAGATATTTCCTTGCGTGTGCGCTGGGCCACGTGATTGCGGGTGTGGAGAAGAACGCTTGCTGGGTTAGATTGGATAGAGAAAAGAGAAGACGGTCGCTTGTGCAAGGTAAGCGATATCCATGGGAAAGAGGGGGACAAAGGAGGAGAGGATTTTTTTGTATATCATGTCCCTCTCTGTACATGTGTTGTCATTACGTGATGTGGTGCGTCGATCGTTCTTGAAGTGAAAGACGTGGCTGAACTTTGTTTCAAAGAGCGATGAGTGCGCTGCCATATCACGGAATGGGAAAATGCAGATCGACAGAAAGTGGACGATTAATTTTCATCTTGGCTAATGCATTGTGCTTTTTGATCTCTTTGTTGCTTGTCTCTGTTTCTTTGTATGGCTGACGCAAATGATAAAATTCGGACGATACAGCAACATTACTGGTGTGCGAACGAAACCAAGCAACTCAAATACGTTAAATATGGGTGAAAGTACAATGGTTCAAAAGCACCTTGCGGTGCAAGATTTGAGCAAACTGAAGGTGGAAGAGCTCACGCCGTTGAGTCCCGAAGTGATCAGTCGTCAGGTGCGTGTACTACCTTGTATCCATGTGGAGGCGTTGAATGGGAGGGGATGTTAAACAACATGGGTTGATGTTGTGACTTGTGTATAACTGTAGGCTACCATTAATATCGGTACCATTGGTCATGTCGCTCACGGTAAATCGACGGTCGTAAAGGCGATTTCCGGTGTGCAGACTGTGCGTTTCAAGAACGAACTGGAACGTAACATTACCATCAAGCTTGGGTATGCCAATGCGAAGATTTACAGAGCTGAAAACGGTACGGGCATTGGTTGCTACCGTGCGTTTGGCAGCTCTAAACCAGATCGCTTTACCGATGAAAACGACGGCAACACGGTTTGGGTGTTGCAACGCCATGTATCGTTTGTGGATTGCCCTGGTCACGATATTCTTATGGCTACAATGCTTAACGGTGCGGCAGTCATGGACGCTGCACTACTTTTGGTTGCTGGTAATGAAGTCTGCCCACAGCCACAGACGTCGGAGCATCTTGCTGCCATTGAAATCATGCGTCTCCAGAACATTATCATCTTGCAGAACAAGGTCGATCTGATTAAGGAAGATGCCGCAGTGGCACAACACGAACAGATCAAGAAATTTGTCGCCGGTACAGTTGCGCATGATGCCCCTATCATTCCAATCTCGGCTGTGCTCAAGTACAACGTCGACGTTGTGTGCGAATACATTTGCCGCAACATTCCGATTCCGAAACGCGATTTCACGTCGAAACCAAAGCTGATTGTCATTCGATCATTTGATGTGAACAAGCCAGGTGAAGATGTCGAAAACTTGAAGGGTGGTGTCGCTGGTGGCTCGATTCTGGAAGGTGTGCTTCGCGTCGGTGACGAAATCGAAGTGCGCCCTGGTATTGTGAGCAAGGACGAAGAAGGCAAGATGACATGTGTGCCCATTTTCTCGCGCATTGTGTCACTACTTGCTGAGAAGAACGATTTGCAATTCGCTGTGCCTGGTGGGCTGATTGGTGTTGGTACACGTATCGATCCTACGTTAACGCGTTCGGATCGTCTTGTGGGTCAAGTGCTGGGAATCAAGGGCAGTCTGCCACACGTGTTTACCGAGTTAGAAATCAATTTTTACCTGCTCAAGCGGTTGCTTGGTGTCAAGACTCAGGAAGGTAGCAAGGCGTCCAAGGTGCAGAAGCTCTCGAAGGCGGAAGTGTTGATGGTTAACATTGGCTCGACTGCAACCGGTGGCAAAGTGCTGGCTGTGAAGCAGGATCTGGCCAAGATCCTTTTGACCGTCCCGGTGTGCACGCAGGAAGGTGAAAAGATCGCGATCAGCCGTCGTATCGATAAGCATTGGCGACTGATCGGATGGGGGCAAATCCGTCGTGGCAGCCGAATCGAGATTGCCGATTCGGAGTAGGTAGCTTATCCATACAGACAAAGAGAGAGAGCCGCAATGAGAGCAAACACTCGTGTCGGTCCCCGTTCCATTTATCCACCAACAATGCTGTTATGCTTTTCGTAAAGGATGAGACTTTGTTAATTTGGGTCTTTTTCATCTTTCGTTTTGGGTATATCCCATCTTGAGATCAAGTATACTGTATAGACTCTTAAAATTTTTACTGATCCTCAAATGCGTTTTTTTCTATGGAATTTTATAACCTTGTTTACGAGGTTTTTCGAATTTTTTGGCTCTTTGATATCGAAGATCGCAAACTGAACAGGTGCTACAGCGCAAAAGAGGAGCGAGCGCTAGAAAGCAGATCGGGAAACAAGCGGAAAGAGACCAAATGCTAACACGCGAACCTGTCAAGACCACCAATTTGTGCGTACATCTTTTTTTTAAAGAAAAAATTAACTTTTATGATGGTGTCTTAGCCTGGATGTATTTGCAATTTGTTAAAAGTAGATTCAACACGCTGAGCTCGAGTACAAAGAAAACGAGCACGCATAGCAGAAGTACCGCCAGTAGCAGTACGACCAGTGGCGATACGACGCCCACTGCAGCGGCAGACAAGAAGAAAAAGAAGAAAAGCGACGCCACTGGAAAGGTGGTCGAGAATGATAAAAATGGTGATAGAGAGATTACCGCTCGCAAAGAGGTACTGTAATATTGTTGACTGGGCTGGCAGATGTGGTTATTCATTTTTGCAACTTGATGTTTCTTATGTTCATACTCATGCTACTGTGTGTGTTTCTTGGTGATAGAACGGGACTGGTACAAACGAGACAGCTTACTCGAATGGTCCTGATCCATCGCAATTGCCGCTGCAGAAGCGGCTGGAGATAGCAGCATCACATGCGGACATCCATGCTGCACTCGTCGGGCTGCTTGGTTGGAGTCGCTTGTACGTGAATTCGGACGAAATTCTTGCGTTTTTCCAGGGAGATGCACTGGAATTGCTGTTAGTGAATATTTTCGAAACCTGCCCGACTACTGGCGTGATTTACGATAATTTGAATGCGCTCCTGACGAATTGCTTGTCCTGCGAGCAACATGGCAAGTCAGGTACTGCAAATACGGAAATTGCGAATGCTGTGGTGGCATCTACACGATCAATTGTCGATAAATTACGAGCGTCCAAGCAAGATCGAGTTGTCTCCATCAAGAAAGTAGCACAATATTTGAGTAAACTCGTCCTGCATTACAGACTGTCACTAAACGGTGTAGAAGTCGGATCGAGCTTAGCGCAAGATATTCTTCAAATCGATTCTGCGTTGGCGACGGCAGCAACGAAAGATGGTGCTGTCCAAGGGCAATCGATTCGTGACACATTCCATCGACGAGATATTCGCAGTGATGCGTTAAATTTATACGAAAAGAGATTGCAGAAGATCAGCCAACTGGTAACGGAAAATGTATCATCTTCGACACCTACCCAATCTAGAGAAGAGCCAAACGGCAGCAATCGAGAACCAGGATTTCTCAGATCCATAGAGGATATGGATGCTGATTTACTCACGATCGACTCGAAGGAAATGGAGGCAGTGAAGCAACGCTTTCAAAAACTCGGTGAACGCAAAGCAGCGGAGATCGCACCATTGCTCATGGAACGAAACAAAAATGCTTCCAACTTACAGGAATTGCGGAAAAGACGTGAAGAGCTAGAAGCGCAATTGCGTACACTTAACGAAGAAATTCAAGATGCAACTGCTGCGCAAACTGAGATTGACGACAGAATTGAAGCAGTAGAGACCAAATTCGAACTTGAAACTTCGCAGTTTGACAAAGAACATCAAGACATCATTGAGCAGTACCGACGCAAGGAACAACGCGACCAGATTGAAGCCGAATTCTCGCAACTGGAGGAAACTATCAACTCCATCGCCTTGAAAAATAGTGACGTACCGTCGTTCAAGGAGAAAAAAGTTGTGTGCTTGCGACAGCATCTGCAGGGAATCTTACGATACTTCGCAAGTGAAGTACCATGTGTCAAATTTATGATGGCTCGCGTGCAACAGGCAGAAGTGCAGCTCAAGAAGTATGCAAATGAAGCGGAAGGCTACAAGGCGCTTGGTGTAGGTGCGGTGGCTAAAGAACTTGTCGAAAAAGCGAACACGCTCCAGACGCACCTAAGTGAAGACAAGCAGTGTCTGGACACGCTGAAAGCAAGAGATATGCAATTACTTGACAATATTCAATCAATGCTTGCTGACCCAAGTCATGCAGATAGCCTGGCACTGCTGGATGAAAACTTGATCAAAGAGGTGCATCGGCATGTGGATTACATCCACACAATCTACGAATCCATTGCTATCTCGAACGGTGACAGCAATGGAAAAGCAGTCAACGGGAGCATCGGATCACAAAGCAAGAAGTAATGGTTCCGACCAATAAATAGCGAAATGTAGGAGCAGCGATCGTGTGAACCAGCAGATATTTTGGTTCTTCAGTTGTTAAAGTGCAATATCAAGCTCAATTCAACACTCATTGCCCAATCGGTCTATTTGGCATAAGACGATGTTATTTTAGTGATCTCTTGCTCCAGGTTCTGCGTTGCCATTGTTTCTTGTTGCAGTCGCTGCTGTAATTCGCGATTACGGCTCATGAGCATACGTAGTCGCTCATGATCAGCATTTGTTGTCGGTGATGCCGATGACGTTGATGAGGGGATACTGCGTTCTGCATTCCTCAGCCATCCATGACTGTGGGACGCTTTGGTAAATCTGATGGAAGTCGAGGCGTTGAGTTTCGTAGCTTGATGGTTGGCCTCATGATGATTGCGTGGGGTAGATGCATTGGAAGAGACCGGAGTGAAATTCCATTGGAGCTGAGAAAATAGCACATATTTCATTCTTAGTGCATGGAGAACAAGGATTAGCATGGCTGAGCACGAACCTGTTTTCCTGGCGAGACTGAAGGTACACTTTGGACCTCAGTAGGTGACTCTGGCACGTCGGATGTATGGATATACAAATCTGTCTTCGGAATCGACGGGGATGGGAACGGTCGAACCTGCGGTGAGTTGTGATGTCTGTTCACGCTCTGTTGACTATTTCTGTGCTGTCCATTACTTCGGTCGCCTGTACGAGAAGATTTCTGTGTCGGGGAGGTTAGAGCGGTATGATCACGTTGGGCAATGCGTTCATTCTCATTTCGTAGTAGCATCCACTCCGAAAAGAGTGAGTTTTGCGTTCGCAAGGCAGTCACATCGGTCTGCAGTTCTTGAATTGTTTGCTCTGCTTGCTTCCTTTCTTCTTTGACTTGCTCCATTTGCACTTTGAGGTCTTTCTCGCGCTGGAAATGCTGTTCTTTCAGATTCCGTATCTATAACAGGGAACATCACATGGATCATATTTATGATGTAACTTAATGGTCTGTAAGAGAGAGAAACGAATTGTTACGCACTGTGCGAACAAGCGTTTCGTTGTCGACCTCAGCGTCTCGCAACTGAAGTTTTAGCTCTTGGCAATCTTGAACAACGGATGCATTGAGCTCCAACCGCCGGACTAGCGCATTGCATCGTTGCTGGAGCGCTTCGTTCACCTCATTCAGCGTTTCGACCTGTTCTTCTAACGTATCGCGTATGGCACGATCTTCCTGGGCTTGTTCGTGAATACGTTGAACATTCTGCAGTTCGTTCGAAATCTCCGTCTGGGCTTGACGTAAATCGTCTTCTAATTGCTTTCTCGTCTTTAAATTTTCTCGTTCGATCTCTTCTTTCTCACAAATTTCTTGTTCCAGGCTTTTTACGCGTTGACGCTCACGCTGAAATCGCTCTCTGTAGTCCTTGATTTCTTCCTGTAACAATGTTAAAATAAAAAGACAACCTTAGATAATGATACAAAAGCCGCTTGACGGTTGTGGTAGTGGCTTACCTCTTTCCTTGTTAGTTCTTCCTGCAACTCGTCAATTGTCATCTGCAATGTATCCTGAATCTTTTGAACCTGCTGTTTATCCCATGTAGATTGTCGAGCGACGCCTACATCTACACAATAGTCGCACATTATATTAAACTATAGTAATCAATATGTAGCGAGTACAGACTATACCTGTGGATACAGATATCGTCGAATGGGTAGCCAATAGGTTGCTGTTCTTCTCCTTCTCCAGCTCGATCGCTTGGCTGACAAGCATGGCATTCTTCTCCTTCTCAAACCGCAGCTCCTGTTTTATTTTCTCGTGTGCCTCTTTCAACTCTCGGACATATGCCTGTGTTTCAGCACGACATGTTGCCACCACTGGTGTGTTTTTCACTGCAGATACACAGTTGTAAAGACTCTGTGTGAACGACACGCTGCTATTAAACCATGTTCTTCTAACCGTCTAGAATCGCCTTCAGTCGACGCACTTCTCGTTCTGCCTCTTCTCGCATTTTCGTTTCTTCCTAAAAACAAGTCTCGACCTTAGTATGCAATCGTTAACCCAACAAATTTCAAGACTTTGCATGAAATGGCATAATGTATCGATGATACCTTGACTTTTTCAGTGAGCGCGGCAAACTTACGACATAACACCTTCAGTTGCGCCGTCGCTTCCGGGGCAGAAAGGTTCCCTCGCATGCTTTCCTTAATCAAAAGTGCATTCGGCGATGATTTCTTTTTGATAGTAGAATCCTGATTTTCCAACATGGCCACCTTGCAATAGCAAATTACAACCATTTGATCAACATCACGCTCGATACTGCGTTTATTTGGTACAATCTGCATGCCGTTAGGGGTTCCGAACGTACCGCTGCGTCTATCGACACAAATACACCATGTATTAGTCCGCTAAAACAATCACATCTCAAGCATATTCCTGCATCGTATTGCCATTACCTCGATGTGTGGTGGAAGTTTCTATATGGTTCGTGACCGATTTCTCCATGGCTCCTGAGCCAACATCATGCGAGCCATGCGTCAACCTTACGGTTAGTCATTGTGCCACCAGCTTTCAACCATCTTATCACTATAGCCACGCACCGTTCGCTTCTAATCTGCTCAATACAGCGCAATCGATCTAACTCTCATCGACAAATGCCCATGCGTACCCCTTCATGATCTCACCATCGCATGGACTGAAACGGTTCTGCGAGGTTTTTCTTTGTAACTGCCTCAAAGGTTTTTATTGACGCACTTCAAGCCGAACTTATCCTTCATTTCTCCTACATGTAGGATACACTTTGACGTGTTCTTTGAAGCAAAATAATACCTATCGATAGAAGTAGAGGCTTGTTTCGAATTCTCTACAATGAGCGCTTTTCAGTGCTATCATTCTTTTCAAGAACGGATGCGAGGCGATGACAGTGTATGTCCGAGAAGATCGAGTGCGTGAAAAAATCAAAGCGATTGTCCAGAAAGTGTCGCGCGGTAGTATTGGTGCAAAAAGAAGGCAAAGATCACACATACGACTGTGCGGAACATTATACAAGAAAAATTTGTTTGCAGTGTGGGAGAATCAACCATGCGATGAAATACCAGAAAGTCTTTCAATATCCTCACTCCAACTTCGTCCTTGAATAGAGATGTCAACGCTACCAGGAACATTTTTCTCAAGAATGAACACTTACTCGTCTGGGCTCATCAAGTCCAGGTGTCGGAGATGCCTACTCCGCTGTTGTCTAGTCTTAGCTACCTTTTGCTAGTCAGATTGGAGACAAAGAAAAAACAGGAGCTCCACCCTGAGGCTCGGACTTTGGTATCTCATAAGGTTGAGCCATAATCAACACTGCCGGTATATAACGATATATCCGTTATGTTAGATAAATACTTTCCCCAAACCAACACAAATTACTGACTGCCTGCTTATATCGATAGATTACTATTTGCAATTTTAAAGGGGTATTATTTCAAACAGAGGGAGCACTATTTTGGCTTTGATGGAGATATAAAAGAAGGAGGGGAATTTTTTGAACAGGGTTCCCCCGCCAAACGCTAAAGTTGATAGGAAGGAAGAGAGTGACGATGGTGCTGCGTGGCCGCTCGTTGACGACGCTACGGTGGCTCGTGGGGGGTGCTGCGCTGCTATCAGTTGCTTTTGCGAGTGGTGCGAGGAAACACTTAAGGCGTTGGGAGGAGAGGAGGATAATTATATGACAATTGTGATTTGCTGTTGTTCATGACGTGTAGCACAAGAAGCAGACGATTTCGATGTACAGGTGTGTGCGATTGGCTTTGTGATCTGAATAAAAAAAATGCAATTACTTATACTATCGCTGCGGACGGCTGGGGGTGCTTGATAGGATGTGGTAAAGGAGCCAGAAAATCCTGACAAAGTGTTAGTGAATCCACCTGTGGTTCCCATAGCCGTGTTCCAGAGCTGTAAGTGGGAGTAAACAAAACACACAATTTCCTCGCTCATCGATATTATGCGAGTGATGATCATGGAGGAATAAACTGAACGCATGTGCTGTGACATCGATTTGATTGCTTCGGTGTGATTAGTGGATAATTTCTATGCGGAGATCGGCTGCTTGGCGTTTGCGTTTATATATGTCGTGGCGTATTTCATTGGCAAAGCCCAGAACAAGAGCATTGCACAAAAATGGTAAATAGTTACATGTGCAGCTGACAAAAATTTGATTCACAGTGATCTTCTTCACGTTTTTTATGCGTGATTGTTGACTCCTCGTGAAGGTTGGACGATGCAGAACCACTACTTGTGAAGCAGTTTGCGTACACAGGTGCGTCTGCGGATCCGCCAGTTGGTATGCTTGAAGAAACGAAGAGCAACTTCAAGTATTATTGCACGGGACGACGTTTCTGTTCGCGATTTGTGGTCGATTTTCAAGTAAGCCGAGCTGAATAAATGAATGTGTAGATTGACTTTGATCGGATGACTCACGCGTGCTTCCTCCACACAGTTGGCATCTCGCCAGGATTTGATTTCGCGCATCTTTAGGATGATCGTGCCAGTTCAAGATTATGTGGTAAATATGCGTGAGATCTACTGTTTGGTACTTCGCTGGTCAAGATTGATTATTTCTTGATGTTTGTGGGAATGTACGTGTTGTCTAGACTATTGATGTGGGTCTCAATGTGGCGGACATGGATCCATTTGTCTTCTCGATTAGCAAGAAACTTGTGTTTACTAGACTGACGAAAGTCTTTCCTGAACTGGTACATATGTGTTTGTTCAAGCAAAGCTGTTAAAATTGCTTTACTGATCGCTCTGTTGTCATAATTAGATATCAGTCGCGAAGCGAATTCCGTCCAATAGCGTTCCTGAATCGATGTGTATCGCAACCGACTGTGTTGAAGTGCCGAAATTGCTGCTTACAAACTCATTCCAAGGGGTAAGTTTTCGTTCCATACGCCACCTGAGTCCGTAACTTAAAACCCTTACAACAGCTTGGTATTCGGTGGCATTTGTTTTATTATACTAGTCGCTCAAGGAACTTGATGACTTCTTGGAAAACATCGTGATTACAGACCTAAACACGTTACATATCGAGTATGTGATATTTATTAGAAACATTATGCGTATCATCTGTTCGGCTTGACACTCACAATACTATAAACTATTCTTTGTTCTCATAGGGGATTCCCTAGAGCGGAAAAAAGAATTCTCCATGCGGTATTCAAGATGCGAAGTGGATCCAAGAAATTGGACGCTACGATTGTCGTCTCGTTCATTACAAACCTGATTGACGCTATCGGTTCCTCCATCAAACTCTCGCGAGATGTACGATTGTTATGGATGCTGTCTGTCATGGGGGTCCATTGCTAACTTGGATATTTTTCTCTAATCATTCCGTTACATTTAGGCTAAACACAGTGCTCAAAAGAGACGATCGAAAATGAAGCAGGAAAGCGAAGATGATGATAGTCAGAAGGAGGTAAAACATTTGGGTCCATTTGCATGCTATCTATATATTATCATAGGTTCATCTGATCACGTTGACAATTTATTCCTTCCTCTTAGGAATTGGCGCGTCGTCAAAACGAGCTCCGGGAAAAGAAGCAGCGCGAATACGAAAGTCTTTCATATGAGGAACAACAAAGGCTGGATGAACTCAATCGCAAGAAACAAATGCGCAAACGCCTCACCAAAAAGGTATATCCTCTTGGTATAGTTATTACTTTTTCAACCTGGTAACTCACATGTGGATTCGCGTTCCTTATTGTATCTTCATATTAAAACAGCGATAATCATTTTGGTGGAGATACCAATCAATCTGTCAATGGCTATTGTTGCTTCGTTGTAGAAGTGAGCCGTGATTGTTATTAGTCCTGGATTTGAGTGAGAGGGCTGATATGAAAATGTGCAACACAAAATAGTGTTCAACAAATATTTTTGCTTCCTTGTCACTATAAGCGTTTTGTTCCAATTCTTGTATTGCTGTGATGTCTTTGCCCTCACCGTGGCCACGAAATTGATAAATTAATGTACTGATTTTATGAGAATTTTATCTTTGGAAGTGAATCCACGACGCTTCAAGATCGAAAAACAAATCCTTCAATCATGCTAATCAACCAAAACAAGTCAGTTCCATATCCGGATGGCAGTCAGCAATGATTTCCGGACGGTTCGACCCATACAACTGGGTCTTGTATGGGTTTCTTGGGTTTACGCCTGCGATTCAATGAATTGAGAGCGCAATTCATTTTGCAATTTTTCCTACATACTGGAGTTTTTTTTCTCTCCTGGTACAAAAACTAGGATGATCGAGTGAGTTGCCCATTCCACTACGAGTTCCCTAGCGAAGAAGCGGCAGCTACAGCTGGAAGAAGACGAAAAGCGCTCAGACTACAAGCGTATCTACTAAGAAGAAGGTACCATTGCGTGTGTGTGAAACTTTGTGGCTCTGGAACGCTGTTGGGGTGTACCTTTGAAGAGCTACGAACTTCAACCCTTCGGCGAAATCAGATGCTCACGTGTTTATTTTCTTTCTGCTCTGCGTGTGTGATGCTTGTTCTGGATTCACAAACCTGTAGCGCTTACAAACAAACGGATCAGACTTCTAAGCGAGCATAGAAATAACAGTGTAGATCTCTTGTTTTAGCTACTTGAGCGATGGAATTGAATCATCCACTATTACGGGTGCCGTTTGAGAAGGTGAACCGGTCTTTTCGGTTGTACCAGAAGCAAGTGACCCGCGAGTTGAGCGTGGTGGGGAAGCAAATCGATGCTCTTTACGAAGAGCAGCAGCCTGCACAACGCATGGACATCGACGCCATGATTGAGAAATTAACCGAGATCGCTTCGCAGATCCGTGCGCTAAAAGAAGCCGCTAAGGAGAAAGTCCTTCATCAACAACAAGATTTAGATATCTGTCTACAGCGCATGCAGTATATTCAAGACATGGAGGCTACTACAGTGTTGGCGGCAGCTAAGCACAAGAAGCAGATGGCCGGCAGTGGCAGCGTCGACCAAGCGGCGGATCTGAGCGACCACTCAATCAATGACCGTCTGATCGCTGATTACTTGCTTTGTCAAGGATACTTGGAAAGCTCGAAGATCATCCAAGACACTAAAGGTAGGGGAAAATTATCTATAGAGTTGTTTACTCTTGCTTTGGTGGGTGAGATATTTAACGCTTATTTGTGTTTTGCTGTTCTTCTTCGATTTAGAAATTGGTTATTTGGTAGATCATGAATTGCATCAAGAATGCCGTGCCATTGTATTGGACTTGCGGTCTCATAATCCCGCCACTGCTATTGCTTGGTGCAATCAGAACGGGTCGCGACTGCGGCGGCTGCAATCTCCTTTGGAGTTCCGTTTGCGGTTGCAAGAATTTATTGAATTTGTACGATCCAACAAGAAATTGGAGGCCATTCAGTACGCACAATCGTTTCTGACGCCATTGGCGATGCAACGAGAGGACGAAGTGGCGAAGCAAGGAGCTATTGAGCAAATTCAGGAAGCAATGGCAACCTTGGCGTACAAATCTCCCGAGCAATGCGGAGTGACATCATACGCTAAGCTGTTTGCGATGAGTCGATGGGATGAACTGGTGGAAATTTTCCGAAAGACATTCTTTGAAGTGTATAGCATCCACAACCCGCCGTCCTTGTGTATCGCGTTGCATGCGGGGCTATCCACTCTCAACACGCGCACTTGCTTCCGCACACGTGACGCCAATGCCAAAGCCAGGCTCGTACATCGACGAGAGTCGAGTGGTGAGCAGAAACAAGGGGACGGTGACGAGGAGGAAGGCGAAGAGCATGATGCTGATGACAGCGATGGTATCTGGTCCAAACAGAGCCATCTCTACCCAAAAATCAAGAAAACAAAGCTCTCAGACAAGCATCCATTGAATCCTATCAACTCGAACCAATACAGCAGCAAACGTAATAAGGAATATTTGAAGCATCTACGCGACATCGATGCGATTGTCCCAATCTGTCCAACGTGCAGTGACGTTGGGAGTCGACTATGTGCAGGGCTACCATTTGCGTATCACCCACACTCGCGCTTGGTGTGTCGAGTCACGAAGAAAGTCATGGACGAAAACAATCCCCCCCTAGTATTACCAAATGGTCACGTCTACAGCAAGCAAGGAATTGACCAAATGACACACGAGAGCGAACGTAATGGTATGATTAAATGCGCGGAAACACAGGAAGTGTTTGCGGTTAGTGAGGCCAAGCCGGTCTATATTCTGTGAGTAGCGTAGTAAGAAGTAGGAGAGTAACTCTAGGCAGTAGATAGCAAGTAAGTAGTAATAGTCGTACATGTACTAGCGTTGTATATATTTAACAAAACACACACTTCAGCAAAACTTCCTTTCATTTTCTCTTCATGATTACATGCTAGACGTGCTCGATGCTATTGTGCTCTTTGGATCAAATGCTGCGCAATGTTGCAAGCTTTCTGTTAATGTCTGCATAAAATCCTATAGATTCACAAAAAAAGGAGATTTTGTTAGCACAATTGAAGTAAACTTCGTTTTGGGATAGGAGAACAACTTACTTGTGTCATCTTCTCGCTCGGACGCTTTTTGCCATCAAGCACCACTACTAAATATGTACTCAAATCCACACGAGTGATATAGTAGGAAACTTTCATTCGTGATTCGGCATGGTGGAATCTGCAAGATTGGAGAGCAGGAAGCGGTTAGCCAGATATCATAACAAAATTATTTTTCTCCAGAAGCGCGAGAAACTTACACTGGACGGGTTGAATGAAGCGCTGTACGATTATCCATGATCAGGCTGACAATGTTGGGCCAATGTCGAAGAGGAGGTGTGTTCCTTGGGTAGCAAAACACTGCAGGCCAACTCCGCAGGCCCCACAGCGGCTCAAAATCACTTTGCTCGTCGCCTCGTTCTTTCAGCACAAAGAGCGGTTGTCCAGACGAGAGCGATCGCTGTAGTCGCTTTCGTCGTGGCGACATCAACGGCGACAGGTTTTTCGAAGACGACTTGGAAGTTTCTTCACCGTCGTCGTTCGCTGTTGAGTTGTCTCGCGATTTGCTTGTACTCGGGCAAAGATATCCGTTTTGATAATAGTGCGCTCCTTTATTTTCCAATTGATCTGTTTCCAAAATGAGCATGATGTATATACTGCCGTCATCTGCTCGGTATGCTGTGAAACAAATATAAGATGAGTAAGTCACCAATGACCATGCTATAAAAACAATACACATACTTACATCCTCTCGCTAGGAACACATCCATGAATTGTAAATATGAGATTCCCACAGGTGTTCGAATGAAGCGAGTGAGGTCCATCGACAAGAAGTCACTGCTTTGCTTCTCGAATGGATGGAGCCAATTGTAGAAATAGAGCGTAAATTTCGCGACAAGTGATCGATAAAATCGCTTCGACCACTGATAAACAGGAAGCGCAAAGCCATCGTCACGCTCCTGTTTTTTCACCGAAGACGCGATCAATTCTGCTGCCAAAGGATTTCCTGGTCCTCCTCCGTTAGCGGTGGTTGCGTTGCCTCCGCTTGGTGTCACCCCACCACCGAGAATCACTTGTTCTAGAACATCTGTGGGTGTTGAGCTGGCACCACCAAAGCTGGCGTATGGATCTCCTGGTTTCTGAACCAATCCTTTTTGTAGTCGAGGCAGTGGTAGATTTGAGACCGACAAGCCGCGTTTCAGCAAGCTGCTTTGCGATAGAAGGCGAGTCAGTGTGCTACATGTGATTGTAACGGTCAGAAAAAAAATACACGCAATTAGTATTGTCCGACATGAGATATTACGTGGAGAATTAACGTACTTTTGAGCTTCTGTTGCCGTACTTGTCATGCTCTGAATTGATATGATTGATGGTCGTTTAACTGGCTCTTCTCCGCTAAATTGTTCCGTTAACGGATCTGGTGTATTGGAACGACTACTCCGCTCTGAACAATTTCGAGACATTGATATCTCCATGTTAATTGGTACCGCGGAAGGTTGACTGCTAGCAAGCAAGAACGATTGGTTCGATTGCCGGGAGCTCGAGTATAACGAGTCTTGATCGTCCATGATTTCTTCCCCCAAGTCATCAAACATTGGATAATCTGAAACGCCATCAATGTGATCGCTCCACGATCGCAGTGTTGATTTAAGACGATGTAACGCTATCATGGATTTCGTGAAATCGTACTGCGTGATGCGGATCTCACACTGAACAGCTGCATGCACCGTTCGAACTTCCTCCAACGCAGAAAGCTTGATTGTGTCAAGTAACGGATGATCGAACGCATCGAAAGCCATTAATAATCCATCCAACTTTTGCAATAGCTATCTCACGAGGAAAATAACACAAAAGATTGTGTGAGAGAAAAAAGTAATAAACTCACTGTCATCTATTAGAGAGAAACAAACTTACTTCGGCATAGTTGCGTGGTCCGGCTACACCAATCATCCCTCGATAGATATTAATCATAGGGACACGCAGCTATTGTTCATCCCAAAAGCATCAAAGATGCAATGTTGAGCTCATACATTCACAATAACAAAATATTGGCATTGATGCATCCACTCTTACCCCAAAGAACGCAGCACTTTGTTCGAGCAGATCCTCATAGTACCCGAGATCGCCACACATCAGAAGATCCGATGCTGGCGCACTACTCTGGAATCCGTAGCTATCGTAACTGTCGTTCGATGGCGTTACGGACGACTGTATTCCAAATTGCAGATGCTGCTGCCGAATCACTAGCGGCTTGAGATCCGCTGCGAGGTGGTTCAGCAACACGACCAATTTGCGATACATTTTGTCGATTGTGTCGGTAGATACCATTTCCGTGTCCAAGTACTTCATCAAATGATATCTGATCCGTTCCAATTCGTAAAGTCAAAGCTTGATAACATAAATACAGTCTTGCGGTTAAATACACAACTACTTACGTGCTCTCACAGGACGCTGCGAGTTTCATCATGACCTGAAACGCGTCCCACTGCTTCCAATCGTTACGCGGTTCCTCAAATTCCAGCGGTGCTAGCGCCTGTTGATATTGATACTTCGCAAGTGCGTCGAAAAACCCTGGCAAGCAAGTCGTGAAGACTCGGCCAATCGTTTCTTCAATGGATTCACCCGTGGCACTGTTCACTCCGTTACTAACCGCAGCACTTGCAGATGCGGTCTGTGCGTGTCCTAGCTGATACATCGGTGATAATGTGGGTGTCAACGCCAATGGACTATTCCCCATCATATGGAACCGGCCGTTTGGATGGTATGGGTGTTGCTGATGAGATTGTGATCCACTTCGTTCGGTCACTGCAGTGCCTTGGTGACCACGAGCATCTCCATTGCGTCGTTGACGCGTATTGGTACTCGCAGGTCTCACAGCAGCTATCGATCGACGCTGCTCGTACCGCCGTTCGCGTTCGCTGCCGTCGCTCTTGGGCTGGAGCCTAATGTTGCTGCTGTTCTTCATTCGAAGTTGAATTTCATGCCACAAATCAAACACAGAGGCATCCTATATCACAAACAGCGTCTAACCTGGCTTTAAGGACTATCATAAACAAAACATATCCTTTAGTTTCATTTGACATTGTTATTGAAAGAGTTTATTAACGATAATGTTCTTATCCAATAGCTTCCTAACACCTTCGTATCGACAAAAGTGATGATACATAAATAACAATTTGTTATTTAAGGGTATCATACTGACTTTTTATTATATACGGAATACGCTGATTTGTGAAGCAATCGACAGAAATGGATACGCAACCAAACCTCATCGACAGAAATGGTTCGAGGCTAATCAGCAGCGAAGTTAATGCGTGCCAAAGAGCACTGTATAACGATTAAAATTAGTATTCTTGCACATGGAAAGTGCCTGTGGTTAATATAGCCCTTGGATGGGTGTCTATAGCATTAAACAATGCTCGAAGCAGGTCCCATCACTTACCAATGTAAAGCATCAACATGCAATATGTAGGCCATCCCAATAACTGTAATACATCCTCAAGAGTACACACGTCTTTCTCTACATCTTATCTACCGGTTTCCAGATATTGTGATCCAGGAACTGCGCTCTTCATGACATAGTTGTGGTGTGAAGTCCCCATGGTTTTCTAATACAAACAGCGTTATCATCAATCCAGAACGCGGCTGTATGTATCGACTGTGGCCGTTTGAGGCTTAAAGTGCTTACTGTTATCAAAGCTTGAGGATCTCTTGCGTCGTTTTTTTCTTCTTCAAACTAGCCTTTACGATCAAATTATGATCCGTAACGGGAAAAACGTTACGGTATAGTGGCCGGAGATGAGCGTTTACCCACATTTATCAATTGGGTGAGCGACGCTACAGCTACTATGGCGTTTGCATCGCTACGAATAACAATTTCTGTGTCCGGAGCAAAAAGCTAAGCTTTGTTTCCATCAGATCTAAATTGCGGTTCTATGAATAAATGGACAGAGAATTCAAAAAGCCACTGGACCGTCGTACAGTAAAGAGAAGCGGAAAGTGTTCAAGCAATTTTTCTTACGTGATGTAACAGTGTTCTGAGAACGAATTTTATCCGTCTTATCAACTTCGTAGCTTAGACGCCATTTTATTTGTTCATTTCTTTGCATCAGCACACATTCTAGTAGAGTCTTGGGCCAATATGACTAGCTTTTCTGGACGATGTAGCTCGCAACGAAGTTGGAAATCGCACTATAAAAATATAGCCATGCTCCGTCTGTATTATTCACATCGACATGTTGATTCAACTCCTTTTTAAGACGCAGTCTTTTCGCTTTCTTTTTTTTGCTAGTCATTCATGATGATCAGCGCAAAAACAGCTCTGTTTTTACTTGTCTCACTTGCAGAAATTAGCAAAATTGACTTTCGAACATCAGGAACAATGGTCTCGCGACCTTTCACGAAAGGTTTCACTCCTGCCAGGTCGTGGCGACCCGTTGACCGTTGCAATCTCAAAAACGTGCAATTTTGGTCTAGTCAGTACTACATCAAAACGACGACGAAACGAGGGCCGTTGGCTTCTTCGATCGTTCTGTTCTCTTCTGTTATTTTTGATTTGTTCTTTTTCCTAAACGTACTGCCAGTTCTTCAATCTTGAATATTCCCACATAAGCACGTGCACACACATACTCATATATCCTCTCACACACACATAGATACACACACACTCGCTCTATCGCTGGTCTCTTACGTGTGACAGTACCGAAAAGAACGGCATCAGTATGATGAACATTACGACGGTCCGGCTAAAATATGAAGCGGCCAAGCGCAATCGCTCGCAGAGCATGAGTCAAGAGCAACTCTCAAGCACACGCAGCACCGTCAGCAGCAGCAGTGATACTACCATCCGCTCCTGTGAGATGCTGGAAAGCACCACTTACAGCGGTACCACGGCTACTAGATATCGCTTTGAGGACATTGAGCTTCTGGAGCGAGCCGATTACGTGCATTCGCAGATGGACTTTGATGCGTTGACCAATTCCACACGTTGCCAATGGAAACCAGCAGGGTCACCAAAAAAAGAATTCTCGCTCTTTACCCGACAAGATCAGCTACATGCTCCTGAGATTTTGGTCATGGGCGAAATTGACTGTGCAATCAATGAAGTTGCCGAAATTCTACTTACCACTAACGAGAAAGACTTTAATGCTGCGATGACGGGACTCTACGGTGACAAATTTATCTTCGGCTCGATCAATCATACTGTGGCAGCTGATGTAGGGAAAAATCTGACTGTGCGGACGAGTAGTTTTGTCGGCACGGGACTCTTCACCAAGAACGAAGAGTGGCAATATTTCCAATATTTCCAGCAGAAACCAGAGAAAGATGGTTTCACCATCATATGCAGCTCTATGCGTGATCACTTCTTCGGATCAGCAGGCGAACGCACTACCAGCAACAATCAACATGAAGATCGAGTCGAACAGCTTCAGGACTTGACCTCAGTGTGTCTGATCGAGAAAAATAATCGAGGCAGGGGTCTGCGTATACTGTTCCACGCGTATTTTAAACAAACCGCTGGGTCTTTTTCTACTACAACAAACCAACTACCACAAAGCAAAGACCTAAGAGGGTACGTGGCAACTAAGACCGCCAAGGCTCGCTTGATGGAGTTTGCGAAGGCTATGACGCGATTGATGAAGCTGGTACGTCGACGTCGCTTCAGTGCACAAACACTGGCAGACCACTCAGCATTTGAGGCCAAAAACACACGCTGCACGTGTTGCACGGTGTTGTTGCATGTGCTTTCGCGCAAACGTCGCTGCTATTTATGTGGCTACTTCGTCTGTGCAAAATGCTGGAGTATGGAAAGTATGGAAACTAACAACGGTCACAGTGCATCACTCGCGGTCTGTTGCCGATGCCTTGAGTGCGTCCACGCCTGTAATTACGCTGATTTGGAACCTGGTAACCGTGGGCCTGTGTATGTGAAAGCAGATCGTAAAGATACAGCACCATGTGGTCAAGTACTGGTGGAATATCTTCAAGATACACTGCAGAGTTCCAGTGGATCAAAGCAACGTGCAGTATTGTCTGTCATTAAGTATTTGCAACTGGGTGATCAAGAAGAGTATCGACAGCAACAGCACAATAACGATGACGACCGATTCAGCAATAATCAGCTTGAGGAGGAATTGGTCGAGTCCTGTTCATTTTCGTCGGTAGAAAATAATCCAAAAAAAGCAATCGAATCATTGGGAAAGCGTATGCAGCAAAACGTCATGCCACTTGACCAGTGCGTGACTGCAGACCAGCTTCGTCGGCAATACCCCATCCATATGCCTGAAAATCCCGCCACGACGCTGCCAGACCCAGTCATTTCGGTTCATGAGGCCCATCGCATAGATTTGGTGGCGCAGAACCATTACTTGGAGTGCAAACGCGTCGATGAGCTCGATCTGATTTGTCACCTTGCGGCGAAGGAGATGCAGTGTTCCTCTGCACTCGTGACTGTCATGGGGACGGACATGAATCACGTATTAGCAGCGAACAACGCGGCATTTGATGACTTGAGATACCCACGCGCAGAGACCATTTGTCAGCATACGATTATGACAAACAATCCACTCGTGGTGACCAACCCCGAGGCCGATGTGCGGTTTCAGACCATGAAGTCACTCACGGAGTTCAATGTCAAGTTTTACTGCGGGTTCCCATTGGAAGCACCCGACTCGACTGTCGTTGGCACACTTTG
This sequence comes from Pilasporangium apinafurcum, assembly GCA_001600495.1. NCBI lineage: Eukaryota > Oomycota > Peronosporomycetes > Pythiales > Pythiaceae > Pilasporangium > Pilasporangium apinafurcum. The sequence goes on along the minus strand of BCKE01000015.1, from coordinate 229,344 downwards.
CTGCCTCGATGTAGTCGTGCGAGACATGACGCAGTCGCAGTACTCGGCTATGGTGCGACTCGCAAAGTCGGCAGCACAGATCCTACAAGTGAGAGGTAAAGAAGTCGCTGCCAGCAAAAAATGAATGTGACAAGTGGAGGCACAAAAAGATTCTATGTATGGTGCACAAAGGAGTTACAAATGAGTTTGCAAGTATCATATAAGCAATGTATTTGGCTGCAACATTGTAAAATCGATAGTATTACTCCAATATCCACCAAACATCCGCATTTAACGTGATCTGCTTGTCAGTCTCGACTTGAGATTGGCGTCGTTAACACAATCACCTAGTAGAGAGTCCCTAGGTCTTCTCAGATCTTCTTCATGTGGTGCTTCTTGCTGGCTCATTACAGAAGTTTAGTTCCTCAATTTCAGCCGTCGCACATGTTTGGGCAAAGTTTGCACAAGAAGACCATAAAGAACGCGGTACATACATGAAGCGATTTGGCTGCCAACACCCAGTATTAAACTAAAATCATAGCACAAGTCGGAAGATTCAATGGGGTGAAACCAAACACATAATCTTGAAATTCGTACACATCGAAAGCCTTCACTTCATGTCAATATCGCCAGAAAACTGATATCTTCGACAACAAGGAAGATTTTGTGCATACGATCCACGAAGCTTCACCTCAGCATCCTCCAGAACACCCTCGTTGCACTAAGAAAGATTTTTGTTGGCAAGACCGCAACCTTTCTCCCAAGTGAACCACCCAGAGGCAACGATATCGGAGTTATTTCCAGTTGTTTGGTGCATCAGCTTCGTAATAGTCTCCTTTTATGTTTTGCATTCAAATAGGGGAATGTACAAGTACGTTCTCGATGGCTGGTCTCTTCCAGTCACACACTCGGATGATTCATGTGAAGTGCGTCCTATTTGCCCGAGCCAAATTATCAAACTAGTTTACCGCCTTCCATTTGTGATGATGGCCTGCATGTTTATTTTATTAATTAAGTTTCTTTATAGTTCGGACCTCAGGTCTCTACAGATGCTACGTCCACTTACTGAAGTCATTCGTATCATGACAAATAGCACTCCCCAAATTATAAATGGTTGGGCATGTAATGTGAGATTTCCAATTCTTCTCGTCGATATTCGGCGGAGTGTCACGTCAAACTTGCAACTATATTGGCCGAAGCGAACTTTGAATGTGGGTGAATGGTATCTGATCAATTGTATTATGTATCGACTTGGACGAGTAATTCTTTATACGCATTACATAATTGCAAAGCGTGTGTAGTCGATTAGGCAGTAATTCTTTTCAATATCATCTCATACATTGTCGCTGCTAGAAGGGCGGAATCTCATCTCCGTTGATGACAAGCACTGCTCATAGAGGAGGTTCGTATCGCCAAACTGTTGCAATTGAGGCATTATATGCTCTTTCATCTCATGTGTGACACATCATGTGTAGACGGTCAATAGTGACAAAGGAGCCCATCCACTGCCGATGAAGTTGCGTGCTGGCAACAGAATAATCTCAACGATACTCGACAGGTTCACATGATCAAATCATTTGCACGGAAGAATAATCAATCGCCACAATCATTCCAATCAAGTATCCACAGCTACCTCAATATGTCAGCAATGTCGTTTCCAAAAACTCATAGAACATGCTCCCAGGATCAACCGCTAACTCTTCGGCCGCACCGAACTCAGCTAGTTGGCCATCCTGCATCACCATAATTCTGTCAAACTTGAGCACTTCGTCTAATCTATGGGTGACCAGGAAAACCGTCGACTCTCGGAAATCTGTTTCCAATATCTCCAATAGTTTCTGTGCGCATGCCTGATCTACAGAAGAGAAGGACTCATCGAGAATCAGAATACGAGAAGGCTTGAGCAACGCACGCGCTAAACACAGCTTCTGTCGTTCCCCAACGCTCCAATTTTCCCCATTATCCCCCAATTCATCATCCAGGGTCATTACACTTTCGGTGAGTACACATTTGTGGATTACGTTCCAAAGCTTCTCCTCGTCAAACTGTTCAAACGGATCGAGGTAGTTGCGCAGTGAGCAGCGATAAAACATCGGTGATTGCGGAATGAGACAAATTTTGCTTCTCAGATCACTTAAACTCAGCAAACTCACATCAACACCATCCACCAGGATACGTCCACGTGCTAATGCATGCACCCGAAACAATGCAAATCCCAGCGAACTTTTGCCTGAACCAGTACGGCCAACGATACCAATTTTTTCACCACCACTAACAGAAAACGAGACATCACGAAGTGCCATCGCAAACTCAGGATCATGAGAATATCTAAACCAAACACGATCAAACACCACGTTTCCTCGTTGTGGCCATTTCGGTGGAGCTTCTATGGGCTTGAGGGCTTGCATTTCACTTTCCGGTTCAATCATACTAAACTGTCGAACTCGTTCAACGTTGAGTAAGCACAAAATTGCACTAAGTAGCCTTGCACTAAGCGTCAAAATATCAGAATGGATGGTAAAGATATAGTACAGCAACAGCCCCAGTTCAGCCGGAGGAATATTGTGCATTGACAATAGCAAAGCCAATAGTGCCATATGAACAACATGAATGCGACCAGAGCGAATGAGAACGAAGTTGTTAAACGTTTCCACAAGGTATTTTCCCTTGATCAATTCGTCCGATATTTTCCCATGTTCCAGACAAAAGCGGTCGATTTGACTTGATCCAAAAGCACGAATCGTCGACGAACCATCCAACGCTTCCGAGATAAAGTTAAGATTTGCTGTTTCTGACTGAAAAGATAGTTGCATGATTCGCACAAAAAATCCAAGATGGAAAAGCTCTTTTGAGACGAACACAATCACGAGCAAAATTCCAGTGCCTGCGATACCCGTGTAATACCACACGATCACATCAGATGCACACAGGAGCACAGCAGAACGGAATAGCGATAAAAACGGATGCGACATCATGACATCTAGCACGCTAATATCGTTGAAAAATCGATTAAATATCTCTCCAATTGGGGTGGAGTAAAAAAACGTCATCGGTGCACGGAGTAGCGCATATGTCATATCATGAAAAAGACGATTCGAAACCACAGAGATACTCTTTGCATGGAGTAGACCACTTGCAAAACCGGTAATTAATGAACCAATGACAATATAGCCATAGACATAGGCTGAATGAATCATTTCATCTGGAGTTTTAGATGTAGCTGCTGTGGCACTCCAAGACATCAGCCAGACGTCCTTTGCACCCGCTGCGACCGCATACAGCACCAGGGACACAAGCGAGCATGCGAGCAACTTTACGCTGCATCGATGAAGAAAAAACACCTTCAGAGTGTCTCGTGAAAACCACGCTTCGTCCTTACTGGATGTCTTGTTCTCGAGAGCTGATGTCATGTTCTTCCCTACAGCGAAAGTCTGCGAATACTTTGATGGGGTCCAAAGGTTTAGATTTTTATCTATGCACCTATCATCATTCATAAGGGTGTCAACGTGTTTCCATGGCGGGAGTTGGCTTCGACCATCGATAAGTCTTCTTGAGTGATTTTCTGAATGTGTTAATTCTGCATGAACGGTCAGTTCTTCGACTGTGAGTACCTGATCCACAAATGGAGACGATAATATCTCCGGATTATGCGTAACCATTATTACTGTTTTCGACCGGAGTAATTCCACAATGCACTTCGTGAAAACATCGCTCTGAACAACAGCATCCACACTAGCAAACGGACAGTCCAGCAAATAGATATCTGCATCTGCATAACATGCTCGCGCCAATGCGATGCGTCCTTTTTGTCCCCCAGAGAGATTAACCCCCTTTGGGCCAACTTTTGTTTGGTCACCATCAGGAAGCATCCGCAGATCATCGACTAAGCAGCACGCTTCAAGGATGCATAAGTATTTACGCTCGTCGTATTCTGATCCAAAAAGAATGTTTTCCTTGATACTCAACGTTTGTAACCAAGGTTCTTGCGAACAATACGCAACCTTGCTATCATTGGCCACAAACATGTCACCATACAATCGATTCACATCGCCAAGCAGAGCACCAAGTAATGTCGACTTCCCAGCACCTGCTTTTCCCTGGACAAGCACAAGTTCACTTCTCCGCACCTCGAAACTCACATTTAACAATATCGCTTTGCTCGTGTCCACGCCATGCGAAAAACATGCTCTTTCAACCGCAATTACTACGTTCGCTTCATGGTGCTTGCAGCGCTCTCTCTTGACGACAGTATTAGTTCCACTTGCTTGACACTCATGTAGATACGTGTCAATTCTCTTCAGTGCGATCTTCCCTTTCAATATAATCGAACTCAAACCAACAATACCATAAAAGTGATCTTTGATCCTTCGGAAAAGAAGTAGCGCTGTAAACACACTGGCTGGCGAAAATCCATCATCCTGCATAGCCATCCATCCAAAAATAAAGATTGAAAGGATATTTGGCGAGTCCATGCTCAAGCAGAAGCGAGCAACCATTAATAGTTCTACTTTCCATTGTTCTTGTCGCTCGGCTGCGCGTACTTGTTCGATTTTCTCTTGCATTCTATCTTCCCACGCGTTCAGTTTTACCATTTGAATGCCTTTAAAGCACTCATGAATTATATTTAGTCGCTCTTCAACCTTGAGATGCCACTTTTTCTTGTATCGCTTGTCTAGTACCGAGATCAAGAAGATCATCCCACCGAAACACAACCACGCAATTAACATGACTCGCGAACTGATCTCAATCACTTGCACAAGAAAGTACACTTCAAATACAATCTGAAGCATGCTTCTCCAGAAGATATGGATATGCGACACCATTTGTCCCACTGCCAACACATGTCTATTGTACATGTTGGCGATTTCTGCCATCCGCTTCCGCTCTTGTTGTAGTGGCCGTTTTTGTTGTGACGGCTGTTGTTGTTGGATCGGAAAATGATGTGTTCGCTTAATCGTATTCTCAAACAACACAGTACGCAAAGCACCGACAATCTTGAGGTTAATCTTGAACCCTTGGAAATGACCGTGGCAGTACAATAACACCTGGAGCAATCCGACAAAATAAATCGCCGCTAAAAGTCCAAACACTTGATCAGCCTTGTATCCTTCGGCAATTAGCTGATACAGCAGTATATACAACAACACCGGCAACGACGAGTCACAGAGCATACTGAGCAACTGAAACAGCCAGCAAATCGCCAACCGCTTGCAATGCACTCGCCAAATCACACGCATCAAGCTACCATTCGCGTGTTGACGATATACTTCCATAAACGCCTTCGATGCGACCGCGCTCGTGTGTTCCTCAGTCAACGCCCATACATCGCCCGCTTTCAACTGTTTTGAGATACTCTTGCCATCAAAGAAATGGAAAAATATCTTCCGCCATAGCCTTGTCCCGGGTGATTCCGGGTGGCAATGCAAGAAACACTTGGGTTCACTCTGTCTAGTTGGCTCCTTACTATCATTTGTCGTTTCTTCATCATCCTTCTGTAGGGCGTCCACATCAGTGTCTGCTTTACTGATACAACTATCATCATCTTCGTCACTCAACACCTTCTTTCCGATCAATCGGTTCGATAGTTTCGTGCCTTCGTTCTTGTCATTGGCTGTTCGTTGTTTCATATCTGTAAATGTCCCATAGACCGATGCGGTGGTGCCTGCCTTCGCTTTGTGAGTATCAGCGCTACTCTCCTTCTGTGCAGGCCGTCGTGTCATACCGACTACCCTCCTTCTCTTCTGCGTGTTCTGGCTGTGTATTTGTCTTCTTTTACGATGCGGATTCACCGCATCTCAATGGAGAAATGAAAGTGTTCGAAAGCGAACTTAGGAAAAAAATGAGGTTTAAAAACAAGACCTCTTATAACGAATAACAGTCCTGTTGCATTCATGCTTGGAAAAGTTGAAAAACTGGTGTTGTGCCATTTTTGTGTCGTCTTGAAAATGAAAGAAAATTCGGGTGATATGTGGTAATTTTTGGCGAATAGATTATTACATGCTGGACCTATTGCTGGTGCATCTCCAAGTTATTCAAAAGGCACCGAGAATGTCACCCTGCTGCCATGACATAAATCCTACTGTGACATTCTCGATGTCCTTGGTAATGATACGGAGGCACAATACGAAAAAGCTCGAATGTCGATTGTTAAGTAATGAGAAACGAGCGATAGTTTATGACAAGTGTTGCTTTAGTGCCATAGGTTGCTAGGCGATAGGTGGACTCCATTGGAGTCTCCAGTATTATTACCTAGGGTAGCATTTTCGTTGCGGTTAGACAGAGGACCACAGCTTCATATTCCAAATTTACGACATATATTTAAGTATTACTAAAATATCTGTTTTAAATTTAGATAATAATTGTTGTAAATATTGGTTCTAAAAACCTAATGAAACTGAATTTAAGGATAAGCAAAATAATATCCAGAACTTTGATACTGTGCTGAATTAATCCTCACGTTCATTGGATAAGGTCCTCCCTGCCCGATTCCGTAATCTTAGGAGAGGAGAGGAGGAGTTTTTTGATGTGCACGCGACAGTTCTCATCATCGTTGTCTCCTGCCGCAAGCGGAGACTAAGCAACTTCCACGTGCGCACCAGTACATTTCTTCCCGTAACACCCCAACAGACAGAAACAGAATGACAAACAGCTCCCCAATGGAGACAGGTATAGCTTGTGTTGTACACATGGACGTGCATGTATGGGTCTATAACTTACGTCTGAATTGCATTTGCTTTGGTGTAGAGATTATAGGACCCGGTGACAGCGACATTACTACCACCTTAAACGACTCCGGGTTTCTGAGCTGCGATAGCTTGGACACTTTGGACGCATCAAACGAATTGGATGTGAATTTTCTGTCGGAATTTCTTCTTCATGGCGAGTTGAACTCCGACTCTCCGTCACCAGCGACGACTGGATTGGCAGATGGCACTTTAACTGATTTACCACACGTCGCTGCGAATAATGTGCTGCTGGTGACGCCCCAGGCAACAGACTCGTCGTTAACCCTATCACAGAACTCTTGTACATTTCCTAGGGAGATGGCACATGAACGTGAGTTTTGCTGATGTTCACGTCTGCGATTGTGTATGGATTGATTCTGAGTTACATGAGACACAGGTTTATTAGAAACAAACGAAGGTATTGATCTTAAAGCCAAGCGGCAATCGCAGTTGGCCATACGTGCCCGTCGACATCGTTATCGTAAGAAGGTAACCAGAGCAAACCTGCGATGGCTATGTGAACACTATGGCTTATGCAGTTTGTTGCGTAAATGTGTTTGTAGTCCGAAATGATAGATCTGCGCAATGAAGTCACACAGTTGCAGAAGCAACTGGATGATCTCCGCTCTACACATAAGCTGATGCGCCCGAATGACGCTATTGCTGAATGGGAAGAGAAGGCAATGGCGCAACGACGCAAACGGCGCCAAGCCGAAGACCAGAACGAGATACTGCGCCGCGCTGTGTTCCTAAAAAGCGGATACATTGCCAACATGAAGTCTATGTTCACAAACGCTCCGATTATGACGGAGATGCTTAATATGCGATGCTTCTTACACACTTATACTCGGCTGGACAAGAATCCACGCGCACGGTTGCGGGACTATGGAGCTGTTTGTACAGACGCCAAATTGAACCTTGCCATCGACATTCTTCGGCGAGAAACGCAACAAATTCAGCCCCTCAAGCCGTTCATTATGACCAATTGGGTGCAGACCGACTATCACGAAAGTAGCTTTGGAACCACTACTATTGCAGTGTACGCTTTCGATACATTAGACATGGAACGCATTTTCATGGCGACATGCGCTGCCGTTCGAGATTGTGGCGGGGAATGGCCTCGATTTACACCTGTTGACGCGCAAGTCAACGCTGTTGACGCTCCCGCCGACGAAGTACGTTACGGCGTCTCCAGTATTCGATACCAAAATGAGGAGGAGCAAGATGAAGAGGTCGTTGTAGAATCACGATCGCTTTCGTATTATCGACTGACCGAGAGCTATGGCGTCTTACTCTGGGACTTTGTCGATGAAGACGATTTGTACCCTCTGGATAAAAAGAACAAGATCAAGCGTGATGCTACTGGAGCGTAAGTTTACTTTATGTGTAGAGGTAGCACATTCTGTTTATGCACCAGCTAACTCTATCTTATTTTAGTGTTTTGGTGCGACGCGAAATGTGTGAAGATGGCGTGGAGCGTGTCGTTTGTCGCTGTGTGTGTACCAAGTTTCATTCATTTGGTGATGGTCCGTTGTCCTCATCAACCATCACCAAGTTCATGAAGTCGGCTTACGATGGAGCTGAAATATGTGGCAATTTTGTCTACAACCACATCCGAAGCCAATTCTTGTCCGATCTAATGACGGTCTAAGCAAACGATTTATTTTGGCTGGCGAGTAGCATTGATTGTGTGCGGATGGACATCGACAGCAAACAAGAATACCAAATATGAAGAAACGTAGAAGTCCCTTCGAAAAAAAGCAACGCCGCACATGCCTGATCCAATTAGACAGGTTGGCTCTCATATTATTTAATATATTGCGTTTCTGTGCCCTATGGTTGTGTTTTGGATGGCGCTAAATACGCTGTCCAATGCGTAGGCTTTTGGTCGTATTCAGCTCCCCCTATGGATTAGTTTTCTCTTCATTGTTACTCATATTAGTGTATAGAAAAAACCAAGCACTTCAACAATCCCAATCGAAGTAGCCGCATAATACATTCTCTTCATGCAACCGACAACAAGGCAAGACCGCCCAGATTGGTCAAGATGACATGTAGAGAGTAGATCTCGAGGATTGTGGTTACCGTTGTCTGTTGGTCGATCGCCTCCAGCCCCGATTGTCTCAAGAAAAATCCAAGCGCAAGCGATATTGCTCAAGGAAAACGATCTATCCAATTTTCCAATGGATGAAAGCGATGATGTCGGACATGCATCACAAAGTCTCCAAATGGTTGTCGGACAATTACCATGAAATCTTTCTTTCATCCTTTGGGACTTCAGAGATGACGTCCAACCAAAAAAAGGATTTCAAGCAAGGTGTCAAGAGCAATGTTCATGTGGTCTCACTACAAGTTCAAGATGCTACTGAAGTACAAGATGGAAAGGACTGGAGAACACGTGATCAAGTGTGAGAAATACTATACAACAAAGACTTGTTCTTAGTATGAGAGAATCAAGCACGCGATGAAGCACCGGAAAGTATTTGAATGTCCTCACTGCAAGTTCATCCTTGATAGAGATGTCAAGACTGCTAGAGACATCTTTTCTCAAGAATGAACACATACTCATCGAGTTCAGGCATCGGAGATGGTTACTCCACGGTTGTCTAGTCTTAGCCAGCTCTTCCTGGTCAAGTCGGATCCAAAGAAAAAACAGGAGCCCTTCCCTGAGGTACTTTCGTACCTCATATGATCTCTTGAAGTGATGCACGGTGAACAGCCCACAATGTCTCATATCAGTTGCAATTGCCTTGTCTTGGGGGCTCGATCTATGGGCCCTGAATAACTATAACTCGTACGGATGGAGCAGAGCAAATGATCGCTATGACCATACGAGATGAGACGGTGGGACAACACCACATGCACATGCGTGTATTATATAGCAATGGATTCGCCGTTTAAATATGTGCCAATGGCGGCTATTCGCGACATATCGTCGCCCTGGTGGGTGAGTTCAATATCTAAATGGTCAGCACAAAAGCCTCCACCGACCACCCACTTCTTGCAGTACACAGCCGCGCACTTCTTTCCACCTCCATGCGCTTTACAATAACCACCACCACGATCAACGGCCGCACAGCCCTCGGATCGGCATTTTGTGCCGCCACCATGTCGTATACAGTAGCCTCCGCCTTTCTGCATATTGGAACACCCTTCCTGCAAGCATCGCTTACCACCACCGTGAGTCTTACAGAGTTTGAAATTTTGCGCCGCACGCTCACAGCCTTCTACAGTGCACATCAATTTGCCACCATGTCCTCGACAGCGCTTATTAACCTGTCGGATCTTCGTACAACCTTCAACGACGCATCTCCGTCCACCACCGTGAGCAATGCAATGGCCACCACCGAGATCATATTTAGAGCATCCGATGGTCTTGCAACGTTTGCCTGGTCCCTTGTGTTCGGTGCAAATACCACCGCCAATGGCCCAATTCTTACAATTATCAACTTCACACTTCTTACCGCCGCCATGTCGCTTACAAAACCCACCACCACGATCCACTTTCGTGCAATCTGCAGTTTTGCATTTCTTCCCACCGCCATGTGCGATACAGTAGCCTCCACCAATATCACGTTTCTTGCAGGCTTCATGCTGACAGAATCGGCCACCACCGTGAGCCTTGCAGAACCTACATGAAGAAAAAGAAAGCAAATGAAAATTTGACCTACTACAATCATGTTCAAATACCATGATTCACTAGCACATACCCTCCTTCCATTCGTTTGTTCTCACACCCTTCAATTGGGCACAGTGGTTTTCCGCCATGTCCTGAACAATAGCCGTAGCCTTGCACCTGTTTGTCACAACCATCCTGTTTGCATTTCTTGCCGCCGCCATGCTTGATGCAATAACCGTTGCCCTGATTGAACTTGCTGCATCGCGGCTGCTTACAGAACTGACTGAATTTATGGATCGCGCATCGACCATCAAGTCCTGTGGCTGCACGAGTGCAGCGTACGCGTTTCTTTCCGTAGTACCGACAGCGTGTCTTGGCATTCATCGCGATATCGCCCATGTCCGGGTCGTCTGTGCCGTCTTCACCCATCGGATCTACACCAGGGAGTTGCAGCATCACATCACCCACAGCAGCTGCTGCTTCCGCGACAGCTGCCTCTGCTACATCGTTGTTCGTTTGTGCTACGATGGCCGCCGCTTTCTGTTCATGTTCATCCTGTACCAATAACATGCGTGCGAATTCTACACCATCCTGTGTCGTGTCTGGCTGTAATTCTGCGTCGAGATCCGGGAGCCCATCGGCGCCTGTAAATGACGTGCGGAAATCCAGATCTGCTGCCTGTGCAGAGGTCAGATCATCTGTAAAACGATATTTAAGAGCGATAATACACGCACCAAATCCAGGCGTTAGTCAAACCGATGTGGTAGATTTGTTGTCTCCGCGCAAATGAAAATATAAAAAAAACTGCGCGCAAAGTGGCTTTACGCAACAAAAAGTGCGTAACGTACGGATAGCGGCTTGAATATTACCGTCATCTGGCGGCCGGAGCCCTCTCAAAAAGCGCAGATACTCGTTCTCTGGTAGCTCGCGGTCATCCGTCATGTCCATTCTCGATCACCGTTCCGTAGCTTCTCCTGTTTGACTGTTGTGTTTATTTACCCGGCCGGGATATGATATTTCAGAATTTTTTCCCTCTTTTTCCGCCGATTTTGTCAAATTTGTCAATTTTTTGAAAAAATTCAGTCAAATAAAAAACGGTGACTTTACACCAATCAGCATTCAGATGTATTAAACACAACACATAATGTTTAAAACTTTGCTCCTCTTGAAACTCGACGCCAATCAATTCTTGCTCTTGAACCGACAGCTACTGGTGCTGAGATTTATTGAGACGATGGTGACTACCGCGGAGATCAAGCAGCTGGAGGCCAAGATCAAGGACGATGTTAAGCAAGTCAATGGTAATCATGGCGATTATGGTGTAGCAGCAGCAGTGGTGGTAGCTATTGACAATGTATATGGTTGTGGGAAATGGTTTGCAGAGCTGCCAAAGATCGTCAAGGCGCTGAAACACAATGACAAGGTATGGACCAAATGAACTCTGGCCATTTGCATGCATTATATAGACTATATGGTGTATTTATGCATGTGGTTATGTACGAACCATTCGTGAATGTAGGCTGTTGCACAAGCAGCGATGCTTTCGATGCGCCGCGTGTTGATTTTCTTTATGGAGAAGGGTGATTTGAAAGGTGCAAGCTACAAAGATATGCTTTTTTCCTCCTATTGCAATCACTTATTGTTCTCATGGGTTTGCTTTGTGGTTTTATGCATATAAAGCAATTGCAAAGAACAGTTCAACTCCGTCGGATGCCAAAAAGGCGAAGCATCAACAGAGTGATGACTCGGATGCCATTGTCAAGTTTCGCAAATGGCTCTGGAGCATTTACGTGTCGTTTATCAAGGAAATGCTCGATTGGCTGCAGGTTACAAGCGACAGCAACATCCAAGTGGCGGCGTTGCGTACGTTGATGGAATTCGTGTCTCGTGCAGGAGAAACGAACCCCAACACTAATGGAAAAGCTGCATTTGGCAACGAAACGTTTATGTCCGTGATTCAACAATTGGTATGGTTTACATCTCATTTGGTTATCGTTGCAAATTGAGCTCAATTAATTATTCAGGGAGTTATGAAGTCTTGACTAACTTCAAATATATTTTGTAGATGGCCGTTCCTAAGCTGAAAGGTGAACTAGCAAGTGTGTTCAAAGGCGAATATGTTGGCGCATACATCGATGTGCAATACTACATGGTATAAGTGTGACTATCAATTGTAGATTTCTGTTTTAATGATGCTGATGCATTTATGATACGTCTTGTTGTAATGTAGCTGAAAAACCTCACGCAATTGCTTGATAATCATAAATCTGAGGAAAGACAACATGAAGAGGACCTCGCATTCATTGCTAATGCTCTTCGTCTCTTAGGCATGGTCAAGATGCCTGAAAGCGAAGACGATATCACCTCCTTCTTGGTGAATGTGGAAGGTTCAGGAAATGGAAATTTGCCTGAAGAAGAGCTAGTAAGTGATAGCGACGCTGGTTCTGATGATGAACAAGAAAACGAAGAAGCTCAACCTGTTGCTGGGACGAAGCGGAAAACTGAAGACAGCAAGATGCCAAAGAAGAAAACAAGAGGACTACGTAGCGTCAAGCAGCACCAGCACGCGTTCAGCATGGCCTGGATCGCAGTGCTGCGTCACCGTTTACCTCAGGACGCGTACAAGAAAATTCTGGTGCAACTTCCCGATGACATCATGCCACATTTGGTGAATCCCTTACTATTGTCCGATTTCCTGACGGATTCGTACAATATTGGTGGCGTGACGAGCCTTTTGGCGCTCAATAGTTTGTTCATTCTTATTCAAGATTACAACTTTGACTACCCTGATTTCTACAACAAGCTCTATCGGCTTCTCAACGATCCAACATTGCTCACCGCCAAACAAAGGTATGCTAGTCCTTGCATTCAAAACTCCTTACTATTCACCTCAGTTGTCTCATTATTGGCTTGGCATATTGGTGATAATATAGATCTCGTTTCTTTGGACTGCTCGATCTATTTCTCTCGTCGACGCATCTCCCGGCATACATGATTGCTGCATTTGCGAAGCGGCTGTCTCGCTCTGCGCTATTTGCCGAACCAGGCGCCATTTTGTTTATCATCCCCATGGTCTATAATCTCATCCTGCGCCACAAAGAGTGCTTGCAGCTGATCCATCGTACAGGTGCGTCGACTGTCGCTGAAAAAGCCGCCAAGCGTCGAGAAGAGCTCTCCAGTGGCAACGCTGTGGATGCAGCGGCGAAGAAGCTCTCGGGCGCATCCATGCAAATTGACTTGAAGGAAGGCAATGACCCCTTTTTGAGCGAGGAAATGAATCCTCAAAAATGCAATGCTCTGCAGAGTTCGCTCTGGGAGTTATACACGATGAAGCAGCATTACAACGCTGACGTCGCACTCAAGGCGAAATGGTTTGAAGAAAAACTTCGGCACCAATTTGTGGACCTCAATGATAGCATGGACATCACCTACAAGAGCCTGTTTGATCAGCAACTGAAGCGCAAGCAGAAGGGCAAAGTGCCGCTCGCGTTCCAACCATGCACGTCGCTCTTCACCCAAGACGGAGGGGACCTCTTTGCCAAAGTCTTTGAACTGTAAATATATACTAATAGAAAAGAAGCTTGATATATATCTACATCCAATTTGGATAAATTCTTGTCGAGATCAGCGGAAGGATTTTTGTTCATCTTGATTGCTTTGACGGACACAGGTCGCCAGCATATTTACACATAATGGAAGGAGGCGAGTTCAACGAACGGAGTGGCATTCAAAAAGGAGCTGACCACCCATTGCGCCGACTGCTTGTTGATATTTTCTTTTTTCTTTTTGTTGATGTTTGATGGCGGTACAGATACCTTGATGGAACTGTAGTAGGTTTGCGGCGCTGTTCGATCGAAATCATTTTCCTCGCACTTATGCGACTCGAAGAATGACGTGGATCCCGCTTTCGCTTTCCACCAAATCACTTAATTGTCCAACTTTCAAAGCAAATGCTGCTCTTTCAAATGGAGGCGTCATCTTGCCACGAGTAAACGGCCCCAAGTCGCCTCCTCGCTTAGCACTGATATAAGAAAAGGAATACACCCGATCCATCAGTTTTCACGCTAACACTGACGACCAAGTCTCTAAATGGAACAATTTCCTCACCTGCTGCAATCACTTTCTTCTTTGGCGATGGATTCAAACAGTTCCCGAAGCGCTTCTATTTTTCTCTATACGAATGTACCCACATAAATAAGCAAACTCTTCCAACTGCCAACAAATTGTATAATATAGTAGCAATACGTACATCATCGTCATTCTCCTTTGCACACGCGACCAGTTTATCGCGAATCCCCTCGACTTTGGCGATCGCTACGGCTTTGGTGCGTGTGATCGTCTCTTGCCGCCACGATGACGGCCGTCGAGACCCTGCATGCTTCACCAATATATGTAGCGCCTAATAAAATACATATAGAAGCAACATTAACATCAGACAATTACACAAACCAAATAAAGCCATACAAAACGTACATGAACGCTCTCGGTGGCATCGGTACTGCTATCGGTGCGATTTGGTTTGGGTTTCTTCTTCTTCTCAGTGTGATGCGCCGCGCGGTGTCGGAACTCGCGTTCTTTTGCGTGCACGTGAGATATTTTCCAGGTCTTCTCGCCGGTCTTAACGTGCAGATAGTACACCTTCCCCGGTCGACTTTTGCTCTCCACCTCCTTCCATCCCTTGGGCAATTCCTTGCTCATCGTGTTAGATAGCTATTCGTTTTCTCTTTTTGAAAACGAATGAGCGAGTGACGGACAAACGATATTAACATTCGGTACTTACACGTAAATAACAGAAAACTGAAAGATACACGAAGAGATGATGCAATGCCTTCAATCTGATGTTATTTACAATTTTTATATTACTTATGTATTTACGAGAAAATATCGATTTGAACCACCATGCTGCTCATTTATGTACCCATTTAGGACGGTTTGTGTTCTCCATGCACATTTTTTTGCTGATTCTGAAGCCATCGTCCATTGCTGCACACTTCTTTTACCCATCGATATCTTGTTGATATTCCTTCTGCTTCTTGGCGACTTGTTTGCCTTCCATTCGGGGGATCTGTGAGATTGCATCATGTCCTGCATCACCACATCGAGACAACAGAGCGTGCCAACGATCGTCGAATCGGATCCAGCGATTACAAATTCACAACAAATCGGATATTGAAGCACAACCGACTCCATGGTGTGGAGCCGTACATCGGTTGCGAGATGATTCACCATGGGCGACTTGTTTGATACGACGACTGATGAATAATACATCTCTTTAACGACAAATTGATAGATCAGATCAAGCTCTTTGACACGCTTGCAGTCCAAGTAGCAGTTCTGCTCCACGGTTTGCAGGTGATGTACTTCATTCGTAGGGAAAACAGAATTGGGCAGTGTCGCACCCAGATGCTCGGATGGGTAGATGACGTATTTCCATTGTTGCTGATTGTTAATGATACACTAGTCGCTTGGTATGACATTGTATTCCATAAATGTATTCAACGACTTCAAAAATCGATCCGGCTGCTTCTCTGATGACGAAAACGGCACAATGTCGCCAATTATTCTTTCTTCAATTGATAATTGACGTTGGTACTGCTGTATTTACTATGTCTGGTCTTATCATGACTTTGCTTTGGTTGCTGTTGTTGATTTTGTTTCGTGTCGCTCATTAGCAGATGTTTAATGACAGAACAGTTCGTTGCTTGGAAGGTAGGTCATTTTGAAGGGTGTCTTGAAGGTACTCCACAAGTGTCTGGCCCCATGGAGCAGTATCTTTATGATCTTCTTCCATATACACAAGCGAACGACACTCAGGTTCCAACTCAACATAGTTGCAGTCATTAACGCACTCGAGACACCTGCTGCAAACCACAACATTGGCGCAACGACTGTTGTTAGTTTCCATACTTTCCATATTCCAGCATTTTGCACAGACGAAGTAGCCGCATAAATAGCAGCGACGTTTGCGCGAAAGCACATGCAGCAACACCGTGCAACACGTGCAGCGTGTGTTTTTGGCCTCAAATGCTGAGTGGTCTGCCAGTGTTTGTGCACTGAAGCGACGTCGGCGTACCAACTTCACCAGCCGTGTTGTAGCCTTCGCAAACTCCATCAAGCGAGCCTTGGCGGTCTTAGTTGCCACGTACCCTCTTAGGTCTTTGCTTTGTGGTAGTTGGTTTGTTGTAGTAGAAAAAGACCCAGCGGTTTGTTTAAAATACGCGTGGAACAGTATACGCAGACCCCTGCCTCGATTATTTTTCTCGATCAGACACACTGAGGTCAAGTCCTGAAGCTGTTCGACTCGATCTTCATGTTGATTGTTGCTGGTAGTGCGTTCGCCTGCTGATCCGAAGAAGTGATCACGCATAGAGCTGCATATGATGGTGAAACCATCTTTCTCTGGTTTCTGCTGGAAATATTGGAAATATTGCCACTCTTCGTTCTTGGTGAAGAGTCCCGTGCCGACAAAACTACTCGTCCGCACAGTCAGATTCTTCCCTACATCAGCTGCCACAGTATGATTGATCGAGCCGAAGATAAATTTGTCACCGTAGAGTCCCGTCATCGCAGCATTAAAGTCTTTCTCGTTGGTGGTAAGTAGAATTTCGGCAACTTCATTGATTGCACAGTCAATTTCGCCCATGACCAAAATCTCAGGAGCGCCCAGCTGATCTTGTCGGGTAAAGAGCGAGAATTCTTTTTTTGGTGACCCTGCTGCTTTCCAGTGACAATGTGTAGAATCGGTCAATGCATCGAAATCCACCTGTGAATATACATAATCGGCCCGTTCCAGTAGCTCCAGATCGTCAAACCGGTAGGCGCTGATAGTGGCAGAAGCCGAGTCCTCCAACATCGCACAGGAGCGGATGGTGGTATCGCTGTTGCTACTGGTAGTGCTACGCGTACTGAACGGCTGTTCTTGGTTGATGATCCGTGTTCGGTTGAGCTTGGCGGCTTCATATTGCCGTCGGACGGTCGCAATCTTCTTCATATTCAGGTGGATCTGGTGCTATCTCATACACATACAAGGCTAGCGTTGTCGGTGACTGAGAGAGTGTGCAAGAGTGCGTGTGCTGACAAGTGGATATTCGAAATTGAAGATAAAACAGAAATACAAAGAAAGATTTGAGAACCTGCAACTGTTTCCTGTCATTGTTTGTAATGATCTGACAAGAAATTCTACTATTTTCTGCAGTTATAACGGAAATGCACGCGCCATGATACAACTAATCATCTTCAGTGACTTAAAGGAACTTTTGGGAGAGAATTGTCGTTTCTTTGTTTTATACCTCATGACTGAGATTGCTGGCAAGTGAGCTTGGCGTGGTGGTCGAGTAGACTGTGCGACTAAATCAATTGTTAACATGGAGAGGCAAAAAGCTGCTCATCCATAGATGAGTGAATCCAATTTCACGTGCAAATGCTCATAGGACTAGTTGAGTCGAGCTGCGAATACTGTAGCATATTTAAACAAGGTGATCAAAATGCTACAAGCATTTTTCCAACTTTACACCAAGCGTAACGGAGGACTTGACATTCACAAGGCTCTACTTCAACGTACAATTGGCCTCGACGCCTTGCGGGAGAGTCTTGTCGAATAGATACGTAGTAAATGTCAGGCATAAAAAAAGAAACGTGAGCTGATGTTGGGGACGCATTCGTTTCTTTTTCTTTTTGAAGCATACTGGATGAACATTCGTCTCTTCACCCCTCAACGGATCTTTTTCCGTATTTATAGACGCTCACGGGTCTCATGTGGCGTTGCGCGAAGTGACGCAACTTGGTGAATTAGTTCAACACCAATGGTCTTCCCTGATAGATCCCGGGTCGTACAAAATACTCACCGGATCTCGCTTCCCGGCCATCTAAGCGTAGGTTTTTTCTCTAAAGCAAAGCTTTTGTCTTACTATACGATCCTAATTGTCCAATCTCCAAATGAAAGTGGTGCAGCAGCGAAGTGTCAGTGGGACAGCTATGTAATCTACATGCGATTTGATGCCAGGATGATTTTTACGCATACAGAGCCCAAGTCACTTCCAAACAGGCAACTCCCGGAAATAACAACTACATGACCTGCAGAATAGAAACTGTTTTCACACAATGCCCTTCTGCTTCGAGGACATACACACTCCACACATAAATTGATTACATGAAAATGCAAGCGCATGCAATTCAAGTACGGTAGTAAAGCAAACTCTGTACAAATAAAACAAAGCAGAAGAAGGTCAGCAGCATTATCTTTGCAAGAAACAACAGACAGTGGCATTACCTGGATCGAACGTTAACTTTCGCGAGTCGTGCGGCTAGTATGCTGCGACGACGGCTAGAATACGCCCGACTGTCGCCTCGAAACGAAGACAAACATACTGGATACCATTTTGCTGCAAAAAATATCCACCCTTGGTATTTCTGCCGCTGGTGTGGATCTCGACTCACCATTATACGCAACATTAGATGCTGCAAACGAATAATCAAATACTGATTGCGACTGACGGTTAATCCCAGCACTAGAGCTGGGAGAAGCAGATATGTCCTTTGACATGAGAGAAGTTTACATACCAATGATGAATCCACCTGAACCAAAACTAAGCACACCGACGATAGCGGCTCCGATCAGCATATTCTTCATAACATCGCTAATATGCAATATGACTTGTGGAGATGTCACCTTGTCATACTGCGTCCACGTCACATACTGCTCGTAATTGTTACTAAATGCGTGGTCTGCTCTATTGAATTAGGTTTTCGCACGCCGAACAACTCCGGCTCCATCATATACATTCACTTCAAAAATTTCCAGCATTTATTCATCCAACCAAAACGTGCAATACATACCAACCCCTGCATCATGATTGATTTTGACGACTCTATATTGATTGATACGAACACAAGGTTGGTTACCTGTACTAACTCACAGATGAATCACACGTGTTTTTCTAGCAAAGGCAACCAAATGACTGAGCTATTCTCATTTCAATCGCACAATGTCACCAATACCCCATGCTCTTCCATTCTGCTCCAGTCGAAGTTTTTTGTTGCGTTTTTATTCCAGTCTATTTGACTAAATAGTCGGGGCCTTTCACACTGTAGCAAAGTATATGGGTTTCCATAGCACTTCAATGATGGAAAACCTTACGAGGAAAATGTAACAACTCCACAATGTGATGAGAACTGTCGGATGCCATCAACCACAACAGCAGAAAAAACAATCGTTCATAAATCCAATTCATAGTAAAATAAAAACACAAATTTGAGCAGTGAGAATACTGGTGAACTACATCTTCTTAGCTCCATTCCATCATGCCTTGGGCTTTCACCTTGGTCGACTTATGAATTTCGTCGACTGCGTCAATTTCGAGTCTACAGTACAGACATCAATGAGGATTCAGCAATCTGCAACTCTTCCATTACATTGCCAACATATACTCATTCGACAAACCTGCAATAAGGGCAACATTTTTTGCCCAATGAGTTCTCTTGGACAGCAGCAAAACACACCCCACATGTGAAATGATCACATGGGAACACCAGGGCTCGTACACGAAGCAGGTTCGTGTAACAAATTCTACCACAATTGCAATAAAAGTCAATTAGCTTTCATCATAATTACCTTTAAAGGCACTCCACATCAATCGTGATTGTCTTTCGTACCGGCATTGCATTTCGTCTTCCGCCAACCGCGACGCAATCGCACTGTGACGACGGTCCGAGTATTGTCTCAAGGACGCTCTTACTGCTTTTTGTCGTCGGTTTTCAATCCATTCGTCAAGCTGCGTCATGGCAGCAATCTCTTCAGGTGCTCGCTCAGTAGGGATTTCACGCCACAACCGTTGACGTTCCTCTTGGTTGATGCGTTCACGGGTGTTTCGTTCGCGTTCCTCTTCACTTGCTTCACTTGATGAAGTAGAAGAAGCTTCTGATTCATATTCACTGACTACATGACTGTCTTCTATTGCAATATCATCATCCAGGTCTGTAGAATCAGTGAGCGTGGGGGCTGACGATGCAGCGGCAGCAGCACCAACTGATGCCGACAACGCATCGGCTTTCGTGAATAATGAGATCAGACCGCCTACCACAAAACCCGCGACACCACCGACAACTGCGCCAAGCAGTGCACCTGCCAGCACTTGGTTTGAGTGGGATAACACCTGTGGCGACGCACTGAGTCCGTACCGCGCCCATGTCACAAAGTGTTCGCAATTGTAGTGCAAATAGTCGTACTCGGTCTCGCCGAGCTTCGTCATAGCCCGGCGCACAACGTCATCGCCGACAAACGGTACCAAATCGTGGTCGCGCAGCATACGCTCATCCAAATCAACTGTATAGCACTCCGGATATGCCCTATTCTCATTCGTATTCTCATTGACCGTAGTGCTATTAATGCTTTGGACATAACGGATGGTGTCGATGCGCACTTGGAACTCCGTGGACGATATTGGCGACCATAAGTGGATTACGCGACCGCGACCGACGTAAATCGCAAGGTGACTGTACTCACCGCGGTTGAAGCATACGATGTCACCCTCCAGGAAGCCGATATCTGTCCACGTTTCCTCCATTTCTCACTCTTTTTTGCTCTTCTTCCTGCTCGTTTCTTCTGTAGATACGCAGCTCCTGATTCTTGAGTAGGTTACGCGAAGAGGTACATGGGTTGATGGGTTCAAATTGAAACGGGTTTCTTTATTTTTACTTCAAAAATTGTATACTAAAAAATAGTTATATTAAAACCCACCCACCCATCCATGCGGTAACGGTCATCCCTGTGTCCGACTATCAAATGCGGATAACGAACGCACTCATGGAAAAACGGAGCGCAGCGATGGCGATCATCATGGCAAGAAGACGCGTCTTTCCATGGCATCGGTGGCTATTTCCTCTATGCTTACTAGTATTATGCATGTACAATATTCCGAGTGGCGCGTCTGCGGCGTCAAAGACGTCGTTCCGGTACCGCACGTATGGTCAAATGGCGACGTATTTGCAAGATCTCACTGCCAAGTACCCCGAACTCGTACAAATGTTTGTCGCGCAGGAGAAGTACAATCTATCTTACCCAGAGGAATTAACGTGTGTCGAGGACGATGCATCAGGTGAGAAAGTCCCGTGCAAACAGTTTGTGGTGCACCTCACGAATCATTCGACGCTGCCGGATCCCACACGGCCAGAAGTGTTTCTCAGTGGCGCGTTGCATGGCAACGAACGCGTCGGACCTATTACGACCATTGAACTGATTGCAGTCGTTGCGAAATTTGCGACTGCGTATGCCAACAATATGAATAACAGCAGCAAGGAGGAAGTAGATCCGATTACGGTAAATACGCAGCGATGGTTTTACGAGCTGGTCAACACGCGGAGCATTTACATCACACCCATGACGAATGCGTTTGGGTATGCGCACAATCGCCGTGAAGAGCTTGGTGTCGACCCGAATCGTGACTATAACTATTTGCGCGCTCCACAGGACTGTATGCTGACGATGACTTCACGTGCGGTGAATGAATTGTGGCGCGACCACATTTTCCAGATGGCAATCACATTCCATGGTGGTACACGAGCAGTTTCTTATGAGTGGGGGTCCCCTGATCATTATTTTCATGGTGATTCACATCGCAGTGAGAAATCGCCTGACCACATGGCGCAGTTCCAGTTGGCGAACACGTTTGCGACGTTTGCCGGTGCTTTTGCCGATGGGGAACTTTATCCAACTGGCACGATGAACGATATTGTTTATGGTGTGAGTGGAGGTATGGAAGATTGGGCGTATGCGGCTTCGTGGGAAAACCATTACGTCTATTTAGATGATGATGCGCAGAAGCCATTTCATCCTTGCAAACCAAACACATACGGCGGTTATCCGGAAGAGAAGACGATATACAATAACATTACGCATCGAGCGTTCAACATGCTGGTCGAAACTTCTTACCGCAAAGAACCTGCAGAAGATGACTTGGGATATTTTGAGGACTTGCACAATGCTGAGATTGATTTTTTTCAGCAGGATGCAGGGCTGCAAGTGGGCCACGTCACGAGAAACGTTCGTCTCGCGCTCATGATGATCGAGATGGTGCAGCCGTACATCCGATGGGTGCATGCTATTATACCTCCATCTCCACCACTTGATAGTGTCATCTCTGCATTTCCACAAGCAAATCTCTACGTGAGCGACGCAAGCCAACTTAATGCTTTGGGATGCAGCGCATCAACATCCGAGAACGTTCAGGTGACTTCGTGTGACTCAACTGAATGCATCATCCAGCGTCAAACGGAAGTCGCACAGAAGCTTCAGGTGGCATGGGAGGTGCTGGGTGCATTGACTGTTGATAGCACATACGTTCAGGTTTCATCAACGCCGAATTTCGAGAAGAAAAGTGCGTTCTTAATTCCCCTAGGGTGGCTTCTCTGGAAAGTGTGTGACATTTAATTGCGCCTCCTTATTTATTGTAGATATTCTTTTCAAGACAAGGGTACAGCAAGGGTATACAAGGTGAGTGGATCGTTGAATACTGGACCTTAAGACGCATTACTCAACTGACACATATTTATGATTGTATTTCCTGGGAAGACGTTTCTTTGATTTTTCATCGCGTCGAATGCAAGGATCAAGAGAAAAAACCGATACAATGGGAACCTCTTTGTTTGTCAGCTGTCTGAACTTAAACGAATCTTACCCACAAGAAATATACGTGCGCGCAGTCGCTACGGTTGATCAGGCATGTTGTAGTTGCTGACTACTGGTAACGCTGGGATGCACTGATAACATTTCATTCGTTCATACAGGATTGGGCTGAGCAAGGTTCTGGGGATGACGCTCCATCTCCTCGCATTCCACCACAGTCTCACATGGTGAACGCACGAACAAACCCGAATTGGGACATGGAATGGAATGATCATCGGGTGAAAGGAACACGAATATGGCATTCGCCGGTGAGCATTATTAACAACCTATTCATTTGTTTTTGCCCTTCACCTGTATTTATGGTTTGTTGTCAATATTCTAGGTTATTACTGTGAAGTCTGAATACATTAACGCTCCAAAATCATCTGCCAGTTCATCTACTGGGACGAATGAAAGCCAGGATGCTGGATCTCTTGCTTTGCCCACCGTAACGCTGAATTCATTGACGCCGATACCAAGCATTGAAGAATTGAGCAGCGAAGCCTCCGATTCTGACGATAATGATGAAGATGAAGACGAAGATGAAGATAGCAGTGAAGAGATTGAGGAAGATTTAGACCAAACAGTGAGCAGCGCCAGTGGCTCCGACACGCACGTGAATGCTCCTTCATTTGACACTGCAACTTCTTCCGGATCATCCATAGAGCAGCAATCCCTATTGAGTCAGCCGACCAAAGATTCAGACAAAACGAACTACTTGTTGCTGAATTACGGGTATCTCGTCCTTGGTTTGGGAGGACTAGTGATTCTCCTAACACTCACTTTCCTCTACCGACGCGTCTTCCGCTCAAAGCATCAGACATATGTGAATATCAATAGGCAATTTGAGAATGTAGACCATGAAGAGCAGTAATAGAAGGTATAGTGATGAAAAACAACTATTGCAATATGATGCCTTCGCATTATCGAAGCTGCAAGTGTTATCTATCTTGAATATTCAATCGAGTATTAACTTCATGCTATGAAATTACCTCAAGAGATCTGGAAATGCGATCTTTTACATGCACAAGGAAATTCGGTATTTCTCTCGAAAGGTGTACTTTCTGGGGATTCGAGGTGATAACATTTAGAGAAACGGTGAGTAGAAGATGGGAAACCAAGAGACGTGAAATGGGTTCATTGTGCCCATTTCTTGTCATCAGATGATGGTCAGTCTCAGAAAGTAAGGATGAAGACCAATCCAAAGATTAGCGTGAAATGAAGGAAGCAGGATAGTGTTAATTGGATGCAATAAATGGCAGTATGTCCTTGACATGGATGTACATAGATGATGCTACCTTGGCAAAAATGTTTTCTACAGAAGAGCACCCTCGTTCGGTTCAGATGGTCAACGACTCATCTAACGAATGGGCGTGTATGCGTTGCGCTGGATGCGCCGGTAAACGAACTGGAGTGCGACAAATGCTATTACCACTCCTAGTGCGCCAGCACCGAACCACCATGAGCCATTGAGCGGCACATTACCATGTGAGGAGGCGGTGTTCACGGCCACGGGAACGTCCTCATCTTCTTCCGCCAGCGTCACAGTGAGGACAGGCGAGTACCAAACCCGTGATGCGTGCACACGGTGGCCGTTCCAATTCATATCCCAGTTGGGATTTGTTCGTGCGTTCACCATGTGGGACTGTGGTGGGACATGAGGTGAAGGCACATCGTCTCCCGATCCTTGCTGAGCCCAGTCCTATAAAGGAGAACCATCAGACGTGTCAGACACTTTATGCTATCATATGAGTTGGCTCGTGGTACAATAGAGCACCTGATCAACGGTGGCGATAGCTCGAATATAAAATTTCGTTGGGTACGTTTCTTCCACGGCAAGACAGCTGAGAAATAACGGTGTCCGCGTAGAGTTGGGAGAATTGGAGGTTCTCTGCTGTGCTAGAACATTAAAAAGCCGTCTGGGAAACACCATGGAGGCAGCAAAGCATTGTCAATATCCATTACTATATAACAAAGACCAGAGAATACAAAATGATTTACCTCGTTGTGCCCTTTTGGTCGGTACTGCGGAAGAAAATATCTACATAAAGGGAAATGTCGAAGAAATCAACATACATTCCATGTAAAGTCACCAATATAGTGGCAAACTTAAACACGTACCCTCGGATTCAAAGGATGGGCTGGTGGATACCTCGAGGAACGTGCTATCAACCGTTAACGCTCCCAGCACTTCCCATGTTAGTTGCAGTTGCAGGGACGTTCCTTTTACTCTCTGAATCAAACAACTCGTAGAACCACATGAAGCGACTTGAACAGCAGGCAGAGCTCGTGTAGAAGACGCATGACATCCCATCTCTAAATTTTGATCAAAGTCTTGAATGTACAGCTCCACCGGTGGGAACGTAGAGATGTCATTGTTACTGCTGCTGCTTACAGAAACAGACGTATCGATCCAACGAATGTAAGGCTGGACCATCTCGAGCATCAAGAGTGCCAGTCGGACGTTTCTCGTAACGTGTCCTGTTTGAAAACCTGATTGCTCGTGAAAAAAATCAAGCTCCGCCATATACAAATCCTCAACAAGTCCTAAATCTTTCTCCTCCGGCTCACCAATAAAAGACGTCTCTACCAGCATGTTGAATGCGCGATGCGTCACATTATTGTAGATTGTTTTTATTGGATCATACCCACCAAACGTCTGAGGTCTGCACGGATGGAATGGCTTTTGTTTCTCGTCACTCACAAACTGGTTCTCCCACGAAGCTGCATACGCCCAGTCTTCCATACCTCCACTCACGCCGTAGACAATGTCGTTCATTGGACCAGTCGGGTAGAGTGCCCCATCGGCAAACGCACCAGCAAACGTCGCAAATGTATTTGCCAACTGGAACTGCGCTGTGTGATCAGGTGATTTCTCGCTGCGTGGTGGATTACCATGCAAGAAGTGGTCCGGTGAGCCCCATTCATACGAAATGGACCGTAGGAACGCATGGAACGTGATCGCTAACTGGAAAACATGGTCCCGCCACAATTCATTCACGACCCGCGCGACCATCGTCGTCATACACTGCTCTGGTTCCCGCAAATAACTGAAATCGCGGTTCGGATCAACGTTCAGCTCACCTCGTTCATCGTGTGCGTACCCGTAGGCGTTGGTCATGGGCGTGATGAAGATACTGCGTGTATTGACCAACTCATGCAGCCACCGCTTTGTGTTGTTATTGCTTGCTGATAATTCTTCATCATCCTTTGAAGGATCAGCATGGGCGGTGGCGAGTTTGGCGATGAGAGTGATCAACTCAACGGTCGTAATGGGTCCGACACGTTCGTTGCCATGCAATGCGCCGCTGATAAACACTTCAGGTCGTGACACATCGGGCAGCGTCGTGTGGTTCGTGAGGTGCACAACAAACTGTTTACAGGGCACTTCTTCGCGCGTTTCATCATCCTCAACGCAGGTGAGGTTGGTTGGATAGGGCAAATTGTATTTCTCTTGTGCCACAAAGACCTGCACGAGCTCCGGGTACGTCGCGTTCAGTTCACGCAGTGCTGCAACGATTTGGGCATATGTGCGATGGCGGAATGGCGTTCCTCCAGTAGTAGGAACAGTACTTGCCTCAGTGACGGTGACTAGCGGCAAGAGCGATGACACTAGCAACGCGCCAAGAAGCAGCAGCAGTTGCATCGACGATGCACTTAACTTGGTCCGCATAACGCTCAGGAGTGATGCGGTTGTGCACAACCAGCACGTGATGAGCAATCAACTATGCATATCAAGTTTGTACAATTACCTCTTTATAAGATCTTTTAGATCTTTATAAGGACATTTTCTATGTGTCTCATATGGGGAGGCACAAGATGCATCCAGCATGTTAACATACTGTTATTTAACTTGTATCCGATATGTGCAGACGCGAAAGAAGAACAGCTTGCCAAAAATTGGGCAAGAGCTCCAACCATGAACGACAAAAGCTACCCGCAATGCCTGCCGACGGTGCGGCTGCATGAGGTATTAACTGATGCATTTTACACAAACACACACCATAGAAAGAGAGAGCCATGCGTTGATTTTTATAATCCTTAATTATGGCACTCTGCTTCGTAGATGATACTCAACGGCACACTGAAGGAAGAAGAGCTGCAGAACATGCACTCCGATCGAAGGACTAATGTCGAGTACACTAGGCTGCGTCACTGCGACAGCGCGTTTCATACATTGCTATCGATCGATTCGAGTGCACCGGAAGGCAAAAATGTTCCACAAAAGCCACCACAGATGCTTTACACTGAGTATCTGCACTGTGTCGGGTCAGCATTGTGTCCGGTTGGATTACAGTTGTGGTACAATTGCATCCAGCACGTAAAGGACGAAGGGAAATCACTGGAGGAATGTAACACGGTCAAGAAATTGCTGGAACGCTGTCTGCGTGGTGAAACACAGGTCTTGATGCGAGCCTCACAGCCTGAAGTCTTCCGATCGAATGGGTTGTAATAATTGCGTAAATAGTAGTAGGGAATAGCTTCTCAATAGTTTTGATTTATATGCCAACGTATAACAGCCCAAGAGAATGATCGTTCACCACAAAGAAAGAGACAGATGCCGCTGAACGAAAAATGTTTGGGTTCACCAGATCCAATGCTCTCACGCATGCTATGACCAGAGACTGCTGCGTTTTTTTCTTTTCTTCTCTGTATTTTTGTGTCTGTTAGTGAGCCTCGACGATCGATAGGAACACGCTACGAATTAGTTGGGAGGAGTGGACAGGAGTGGAATGTGTGTATATGCTCGGTAAGGAGAGTCTAAACAATCTGGTACGATTCCGTGGACAGCAACTTCTCAAAACCAAAGCGAATCGGCGAATTGTCTTCGACTTTCGTCACGGCCTCCACATCCACATCACTGTAAACACTTCGAGAGAAAAACGAGACGGCAATCGGGAAGAACGCGTCGATATTGTTCCCACGGATGGAGAATTCCAAAGTACCCGTGCTATTCCTGTTCGTTTGTAATGCATTAACAGAAATTACGATTAGCAAATGAGAAATAGATCCTTGGCATATTCAACAAGTACGTACGAGGAACTAATTTGATCTTGATGCCACAGCAGGGTCCCTTCGTTCGAGTTGTGCTGGTATTGACCGTCGACAGTAGCAACGTGCGGCGCATCGTGGGTTCCCAGAGGAATCGCGATATTAACATTATCCAATACCATATCGCGTTCCATCGAGTACTCGATGCTCACATTCATCTATTACCATAGCTATGTGTGAGTTCCACTTCCACACGTTGTCCCATGAGCAAATCAGATATCCAAGATATACCTTGCCATTGCCTTCTTCTTCTGGCCAGCACGTAATGCTTAATGGCAAAAATGACTCGTCCTGTGTCTTCAAGCTCCACCGTAACAAAGCAACGCGCGTAGCTGGGAAAGGTTTAGATGCGTCCTGTTCAACATAGCCATCAATCATCGTAATTTACGTCATTTGAACACCCTGAAGAGCATTATTTACACAGAAACACCAATACCTTCAGTCCTAGAATCGATTCGGCCTCAAATATTTTCTTGTCCACTTTTGGATGTGTCTACAAGACAAGATAAACATATGACAGGTTAGCCAGGATAATATACAAATTCATATCTATTTTACGAAGCAACCAATACCTGGAAGGAGATCCCATTTGCGTTCGAAGAGCGCAATTTCAATCGGCAGCAACCGCTGCTGGGATCGTTCACTGACACATACAGGTTGCCCTTAATCTCCAATTGCTCCACCGCACCTTCGCGGTTAAGCAAAACCGTGATCTTTTCTTCGACAATCGCACCAATAGGGTCATGACTGACGGTTGCAGCGATTTCTGGCTTGGTAACAGCCTGGACGGGCACACTCATCGGTGGAATTTCCTTTAGGTCGTCCTCAGCAGCCATAGCATCCATAAACGATTTGCCTGTTGCCTTGCCTAGACCACCAAGCTTCATACCAGCAGCCTTCACCACCGGACGTTCTGGTTCTGCTGGTCGGCTGCTGTAGCCTGTCGGTGAAGTCGGCATTGGACTAGATGATGATGAAAACGAAGTATTGCCATTGCCACCGTAACCTCCACTCCGTGGTGATTTCCCAAATGCGCTGCTCATGGAACTCCCAAACGAGTTCTGTGAGCCATGACCACCTATACCAGCGCGTTCCAAGCGAGCACGTTCGCGCTGCTCCTCCTTGATACGAATAGTGTGGCGCTTCATGTCATCCTTGGCTGCTGCACGTTTACTCTCTAAGATCATGTTGTGCAACTTTTCTTCATGACTCTCCATTTCCATATTGACACGAACTTGCTGCACATTGATATTCTCTGAGTGACCACCAGCGCAGATCAACTCGTCAAAGCCAAACACGAGCTCAAATTGCTTGTCGCGAATCGAATTCTCATTGAGCGAGCCACAGATATCTGGCACCAACTTGGCCAACACTTGAATTGTATGGAGATCTTCGACGATGTTACTGGTTTTGTTGGTGATGATCAATACGAAGAAATTCTCCAGCGGCTGATACACATAACGCACGCTCTCCGTATCGATAAACGTATGCTCTCGAGACCCACTCGATAGTAATTTAGGGAACGCCGTCAACAATCCCTACACAAAAACAAATACAACGCCAATGCGGTGTTAACTACAATGTGGATCCATTGAGCACAGGATCATCAATCTTTCACAAGCAAACCTCTAAACGAATTCTTGTGATTTCCACAAATTGACGTGCCACCAACACTATTAGTGAATTCAATCACCGACACGAAACACAGAAATGTAGATAAGAGACATTGTCATCAACATGATGAATCAAAGCGTTCGATGATTGCATGGTTTTTATGATGGTACCTTTGCCATTTCTGGTCAGTAGAGCAGCCGAAAGCACAACCTAATGGGGCACCATAGACAAAAAACATCACAAGTCAATGGTATACATATATCAATGGAGTCTCTATGCACTCTTGTTTCTCATTTCACCATCTCGCTTGTCCACGCGGCGGAAATCCTTTTGCTCACGCGCTGTATTTGCCGCTTGCAGGGGAGGAAAAACCAAATCTACCATCGCTCTGACCCTAGAAAAACCTCAATAGAGGCATCTAGAAAAAACCTTGTTGAACTGTAGCAATTTTATCCAATAGAAATAAAGAATGTGGAGCATGTTGATTTGTTGAAAACTAAACAAATTTTGTCATCTTTTTATCCAATAAAAATACGTTATTAGCTCATTTGGAGCCACCCCAGATGGCTACATTCTCTTGGCCGGGCATAGATTGAATATTCCTGTAGAGAGCGATGATGGAAATGCAGATGCGACATCGTGACGCTAGCGTGTGAATATTGTTTTGCTACTAATCTGCTAGACAGGATTGGTACTCAATACTAGTCGTGTTTAAAATTCGTGAAGTGACATCGTTACGAGGCATCTGTCACCCCCAGCTCAGGACGCTCTATTTATATGCTGATGGATGCTAGGCAGCAACGACACAGTTATTGGTACCTCAATCGTGATCGATCTATCTATCGAGCAAGTATGAATGATATACTAGAGGCTGGCGATGACCATCCAAGCCCATTAAAGTCCCCTTCGTCGGCCAAAAACACTATTGGTGCATCCACACGTCGTCTCACCTCAACTCGGGCACTCTTATCGTCTTCATCATCACCTTCACGATCGGAACGCAATACGTCAATGTCGATGGAGATGAGCATCATGGAACAAATCGCGCGGCGTACTCGGAAATCAACCGTTTTAGATGAGAAGAATGCACTTTTGATCCTGGCGATTCCAGATTACGACGATTACAAAATTCTTCAGCCGTATAGCTGTCGGTCGTTGTCCAGTAAGAGCAAATTCGTTGGTGACCGCGACTTCATCACCCGACATAATCCCCAGGCAGTGAATGATTTTAAGAAGGAGTACTCACGTGACGTTGGCAATCTCAACCGTCATCGCTCGATTGTGTCACCACCGACAGGAGGAGTTGTTGCTGGTTCTCAGTTATCAAAAGGGTCCCTTGCTTTTATTGCGTCCCAATCCTGGACTACTGCAACAAACCAGTCAGAAAATCCAGACGTATGGAAAAAAATATTTACATCAAGTCATAGGGTGTGCTGGGTGCTCACAGAGTTTGGTATCCATACACTGCTCGGTCCTGAATACTCTATCACCACACGTATCGCTGTACTGCCATCACTGGGTGGATCGTTGACATGTCGATCACCGCATCGGCCAGAGACATCAGTCTCTGTCTTTTCTGCTCGCGAATCAGCGCAGATAGGCATGCGTGTGGATTTATCAGACGAAAAGAGATTAGCGTCACTCTCGCGAACAGCAGCGTACAGTCCGAACAGTCAAGCACCCAGCCCTCTTCGATCTCCGTTTAGAGAACCTGTTGCACAAACTACACAACCATCGTGCAAAACCTTGAAGACCACAAAAAACCAATTAAATATCACCGACTACGAAGAATTTCGATCGCTATCTCCATATATCGAAGCGGTTAAGTCACCAACTAGTGGTTCAATTATGAACTCGATCTCACCGACGTTACAACCATTTGCATTGGAAATATCACCACCAAGTATTAACCTCGGACACATTCAACGCAATGAAGTATATCTATTCCCTATGCGTGTTCGCAACGTAGGAAAACGACAGGAACGATTTCGAGTACGCACTGTCAATGCAACTAGCGCTGGGATTGATGCCGTTCTTACTGGAGCAAATTACGACAAAGATAACGCTCGCTTAGCACCTGGGTTAGCTACAATCGTCACTATTACGCTTAGCTTTGCGTATCCAGGGAAAATTGTTGGAAAAGTACAAGTAGAAACAGAGGACATAGGTTCTTGGATCGTCAGTCTCAACGGCGTTGTTCGATGAGTACAATTTCAAGGAGCCGTTCATCTAGATTGACTGGAGATATTTTTCTCCAAATTTCAAATAAAGAATAGCAGCACAAATTAATGTTTGAGCACAGCTCTGTTCAACCATGGACCTCAATAATAGTAACTCAATTCCGATCAGTTTGATCAGCATTATATGAATTTAGTTTGAGAGTATTGTTGAATAGTTATTTCTTGACAAAATGGAATATATTTTGATAATTCTCTCTTAAGTACGTATCTTAACACCAGGAAAAGTGCAACTTCAAAAGAGCGCAACAACAATCATCGACATGGCTCACCTGAGGATATGATGAGAAAGTCGGGTACATCTAGACAGAGTAGGATAGCGTCTTAGTACGGCGCAGAAGCACCAAGCTAGACGAGCCCGTGCGAAACGGGAATTTCGCCAAGCAACTGCAGCGTATGTACGTGGGGCAATGGAGATGATTGAAGCACTTGCGCTCTCAGACCCCGTTGATGCAGATGAAGAATCTGCTATCAGTATCACACCTGGGTCATCTCAAGAGCCTCCAACGATGGACAGTACTACGGAAGAGCCAAGCGGAGACACTTCTTTTTCGTCGGAAATCACAGACGACTCGTTCACCGACTATGCTGATGAAGAAGATAGTATCTCGATGGGAGATAACTCTGAATCTGTTATCATTGCTAGTACTGTTGTTCACAGCCCCTCCCAAGTTAGCATTCCAAAGATATCAGCGGAGACTTCAGCGCTTCTTCCAGACCTACGTGAAGGCGATGTAGTCCAGTTCAGTCAGCATACCACTGCGAATCGGACATTAGTTTTGTTTGGTTTGTATTCTGGTAATGGCCACGTGATCCACTCTTGGTCATTGACGCGTCAAAACTTCCGAATCCGAATAGATACCCTCTGGTCGATGACGCGCATGGGGTACACTGTCACTAACTGTTCATCCACTATGGACGCGTATTGCGACGAAATGCTTGGGTTGATTCCATTAGATGGCCAAGACGTGATCGCTCGCGCGAAGCGCGCCGTTCATGCCGCCACGAGCAGCAAAATTGCCAGCCTGGCATTCATTGTGTGGGCGAGGTATGGCGATGCGGTGTTCGCTATGCTTCATTCGCTCACGGAACTGCTTCCAAACCATTGTCACATGATTCGACAGAGCTTGAAAGTGTTACGCAGTTCTTTAAGCGACCAAGATGCGCAATCTCCACCTCCAGTTGGAGACACAGAAGTTGCCACAACAAGTGAGTCAACAGCACGTATTCATCGTGCACATACAAAACCACCCGATCTGGATATTACGACATTTCTGAACTCCCTGGGCGAGAAACTCATCAGTGAGTGGCTTGCACTGACGCTATACGATTTTATGACAAAACCGATCCATCTTCGCGGTCGCTACGCTATCCTCCTCCCTACAACTCAGCCAGATAAAGGTAAGTGAGCATCTTCAAGAAGTATCAAAGAGTATTGAAACATTGATTGATGTTGTCTGTTTTAGAGCTCCCGGCGATGCTCATGTACCAGAAGAAGGAAATGGCATTCTCGATAGTGTTCAATAGCGATGATCGCCTACCAGAGCGATTGGCAGCGGATAACATGGAATGTGGGTGAGTGGATTGCAGTATTAGTGCATTTTTTTACTACTTCTATGTTATTATTAGTAGAAAGTTCTCATGGTTTAACGTTGATGAATCCGACAGCATTTGCTTTGCCGACTTTCGCCGCGCGAAGATCAAGGTGCTGCAGTGTTCGCACTACATGTGCGAGCAATGTGTACTGGCACTTAAACAGAAAGTGTGTCCGTATTGTCGGTGAGAAAACGGATTTAAGATTAGTATCTTGTGTCTCGAATGCTTAAATGTATTGCTATAGTGCCCAGATTTACTTTGCCCGCGATATCAATGAGCAGTTAAAGGAAGCTGCATTGACGCTTATCCAAGGCAACCCACAAGTTGGCAGTACTGCATCTGACAAAGATGCTTTCGCTGGTATGTAAGAGAGATGTGAACCGTGAGCTGGATGGCATCAATGAAATGATAACTTCAGATGTAG
Source organism: Pilasporangium apinafurcum (assembly GCA_001600495.1). Lineage (NCBI taxonomy): Eukaryota > Oomycota > Peronosporomycetes > Pythiales > Pythiaceae > Pilasporangium > Pilasporangium apinafurcum. The sequence goes on along the minus strand of BCKE01000015.1, from coordinate 195,440 downwards.
CCAATTTTGACGCTTCATTAATATCCAACATATGCTAAATATTCCAAAAAGATCATATGAGCTACCATTTGGTAACTCAGGGACGATCTTTGTTTCTTTACTTTGAGTTTCTTCCAAGCCACTATAGCATCTTTTCCAAGTCATTATAGGATATGAATTTGCAAGAAGACTCGAAGCAAACAAAGTGATTCTCTTATTGTTATTTTGTCGTACTTTTGTATCTAAGCGCAACGTTGAGTCTAGAGTATTCCATTGCATATGATGCTCAGATGTATCTTGTATGAATGGAAATGAGGATGAAAGTCAACAAAATACCATATAGAAATCTTATATTGCTTAAATGACGAACTCATGAGCAGTTGAATCCATAAAAAACAAACGATTCCGTAAATTAATTTTTACTTACGATTGGTTGATATTGTGATGTATAATATCTTCTATTGGCTATAAAAATGGATATTTCTCGGAACATCAACTGAAGTAAATGGAAAATGGAGCAAACAGAAGTGCGAGCAAATGGGAAATGTCGTCGGCGATATTCACCTGAACATTCGCTATTCGCTGCTGGAAATGCATTACGAGCGACATCCTACTATCACAGTAATAATGTTAGCGATGATGAAGAAGAAGATGAGAAAATGGATGACTCTGCTCCGCTCTTCCAGTGTCGATTGTTCAACTGCAACGTGGGCTACCAAACAATAGCTGCCTATGAAGAGCATTACGATCTGTATGAATGCAACCGACCTATCAACAGTTTTTTCCCTAGCTTATCCTTACCATTTGCTTTGTGCTTGTTGTAGAGTGCATCGCAATGTTTGCTTGGAATGTTTTCGCTCGTTCTTGAGCATGCGATTGCTTGACATTCACATCTCGTAAGTGCATGGATTTTTGTTGTTGCTGTAGATATGCATGCGACGAAGGCAGTGCTGATGTTATCTCTGGATTATCGTGTGCGTGTATATATAGTGAGACGCATGATGCATTTTTCAAGATTTTGTCCAAGAAGAAGCCCATGTATGTATGCTTGGTCGATGGCTGTCCCGAAACATTTAAACACGACGACAAGCGAATGAAGCATTTGATACAGGTACAATCCGCCACTCTCGTTTTGTTTGGCTCCATCTACTTCTTCGTCGTCGTGTGAACACTCTCATCGTCTCCGTCAAAATACTGTAGGTGCATCAATACCCGGTAACGTTTTCGTTTCATCAGCCACGCAAGGGTATACGGATCGCCAATATGAAGACAAACGACCAGGAGCACCATGCAGGCACCAAGCCGATCAAAAAAAAGAAGCGAAATCGTCGTAAACTTGCGAAGATGGACGTCGACAATGTCAATAGTGGTGATAAGACTAGTGCCATGGATATTTCCATGGCGTTCACGCCGACTGAATCTGTAGAAAAGGATCACGATGCAGTAGTAGACGATGATATGATGGCTGGGTTGGAAGACAAGATGAAAGAGCTCTGTATCCCAAAGAAAATAAGTTTCGGTCGTAAGCGAGGAAGTCGTCGATGATTAATTATCATTTGGAGAGAAACATGGGCGATCTTCTTTTGCTTAGTGGATTCCGACTACTGTATCAGGACCCACATCATTTAATAGTATTGTAATTTGATCATGATACTTATTGCGAAGACGCATAAACAAGTTGCGCCACGGTGTGAAGCGAAAGTTCACGATTGGGAGCTGTATCAAATCCAGAAATGGCTCGACACTTTGTATGTGATACTTTCCAGCGAGTTCTTGTAGTGGAACCTCCAAATGCTTCATGATTGCGACGACGAAATACACCTACAGATACAGAAATGTGAGTGATCGGATATTTTAAAAAGAGAGGAATTTTGATAGATCGGGGAATTCTAAACCTGAAATTCTGGGCCGAAAAGAATCGTCATATAGATATACAGGACGATGTTCTCCCAGTCAAAATAGTTCCAAAAGCACTGACTTTGCCAGCGCAAGATCAAGATCAACACAGAGCAACAACACTGGTCGAGAGCCCGTAGGATCTATAAAACATAACAAAGTCAGCACTGGTACTACCGGAAACAGTAACCACAAATACTAGGGAGGCTTACATGAGGGAATTCAGTCTCCAAAATCACTTCAGCTGCCTCGGCGATGATCCATAACCCAGGTGCACCAAGTTTGGTATATTTCTCGCTAGTAACATTCGCTTTTGGCCACAAAAAGTGAATCAAAGGGCTGCGTTGAGAGCGTAGTAGGAACCCTATGATCTCTTTGTCATCACAAAACTGACCCAAAATCATGAGCATCGAGACCGGGAAACAATCGATAGCAGATTCACCGAACTGCTTGATGATACAGTGTAACGACGTAGGCGACGCTCGTAGTGCTAATCGGTGACAGTAGCTTTTGTAAAGACGATTCATCAGTTTCCGTTCTGCATCTGGCGGAAAGAAATCCGACGCATCCTTGCTCTCTTGTACAGAAACCGACAAATTATCGGTAACTGGAGAATTCATCATGTCCGATCGTGTTGTGAATCGACTTCGGCCGCTTATAACCGCGTGATAGATCAGCTTTCCAAACATGATGGTAAACTCATCAGTAGGCGCGCGAAGCTTGCCAGTTGATGGTCCCTTTTCAAGCTCGGTTATCAGTTCCCACGTTGCCTGTGATAGTACGACATAGTCAAGAGATGCAGACTGTAAAGTGCTTTCCTGAATCGACCTGAGCATTTTCTGCTGCAATACAGCGACATAGTCTTTGCTGAAACTTGGAATTTTGACATGTGCGTTACAGAACAGCGTTGAATCTCCATTACACGTTCTAGAGATATCAACACAAGCTTCTTCGCTGAGTTTCGCAAGGTCACATCGCAATGGGCGTTCGTTTGACCCTCCAACCAGCATATATTCTCGACAAAGCTCGTTTGCTAAGAACGAGCACGAACCGATGATGTTTCCATCAGGTGTTTGGCTGGATTCTTTGTCTCGATCATGTGATACATTCACTTCGCTGAAGTGTGCATGACATGAGAGTACTGATGGAATACTTGTTGATAGCGCCAGCGCCAAAAGGAATCCAACACAGCATGTATCTTCATTGACACTAGACGATAGACAGCTCTCTCCGTGATGCTGCATGGTTTCTAAAATGAATTTGATAATCGGATTCTGGGCACTGGGGGGTGAACTTGACAGTGTCGAAGCAGCATATTGTGTACTAAGACAGCACCGCATAAAAATCAGCATTTCCATTGCTTCAGTCAGTTCCGCTGGACACTCCTCAAGTGAACTGTTTAATGCAATTGAAAAGTCTTTGCTCGTCTTCAACATTTCAACTGAATCAAGTAATGCGTCATGGATATAGTCACTGCTGAAAAATGTTGCAGAGAGTGGCGCGAGAGTAAGGAGTCGCAAAACCTGCCTGGAATATTGTTGTCGTTCGTATTGATCTCGACAGGAACTGATTATGCGCTGAAAAAGTAAACCAGCATCCCCGTTGGCATATAAGTCACGTAATCCTCTCGTGGACGACCCAATCCATGATTGCAATGCCAAATCACGTTGAGACTCTCTCTCAGTCTTGGCAGCGATTGCATTAAGCGTAGCGATATTGTTCAGGATTCCAAAGGACCGAGATCTTGAGTATAGACGAGGTGATGTGAAAATAATCTGCACAGATGATATAAAAAGCTTCTGGTAATTTTCACCATGGCTCACACTTGCATCATCCCATGGCTTGATCAACTGCTCTATGATGCATTGAAAGAGATGAAGCATCAATTGTTGGTCTTCTTCCTCTGGCATGGCCAGTATCATGGGGATGATTTCATCACTTGAAACAAAAACCAATGCAAGCCATATGACTCGTTGTTTTACGTCCGCGAGTGAAATGTGACCAGTCTGCATCCTGATAGCAATAGCGTCAGCAATAAGTTTTTGTTCGTCACAAGGCATGGCTTGCTGCCTGAACGGAAACCAGGAGTCCTGTAGCTCTTCTTGTATCGCAGGCATCATTTCTTCAGAGTTTCCCATTAAACAACATACTTGGGCTACCTACGCACCATTTTCGTCCAGACATTAACAGAATTCACTGTCACATGAGTTGCATGACCACGCACAGCAGGACGTCGTACATGAAGAAGTATTGGCATTACGCCTCCACGATGGCAGGTATAATGAATATATTTGGCCATACTGCCCATCATTTTGTCACCCCATGCGTCACCTAGTTGCTCAGGAATAGTTTGAAATTTATCACCTTGCGACGGTGTCAATAGTGTCACCTAGCGCATGAAACCGATTGAATACAATGGCAAGAAAACTAAATAAACATTCCAGGAAACGTAATACCGCGACAATCGCCAGAATAATCTTATCCAGGATGCTCGCGCCAAGTCGCTCGATTTCTTTTGTGCCCAGATCTACTTCCTGACAGAACGACATAGGCATTACTTCGTTACAAAGACTTTAATAGCAATGGCGGGCAATCCGACGTGGAGATACTTTACATCTTGGAAGACCATCCAGCGGTTTAAGTGGAACAATCGATCATTTTCTTTCTTTTGAGTACTGAGCTCAATATCTTCTGGCTTCGTCCACTTGGTTTGGCGATATTTCATCTGCGATTGAATAGGTATTGGCTTCCATCGAAACATCACTTCGCGTCCTTTTTGAAACTCTAATATATAGGAAAACATGGCGAGTACCTGACGACATCACATAATGCGTAAATGCTAACGATAACAAACCCTGGTGACAATTTCGCTTACATATTTAGTCGACCGCAGCTCGATATCATCCACAATAGACCATTGACTTCTCAAGTGTGCTAAAGGACGAAACCGAGATAGATGCCATAGCTGATCATTGATGAAGCCACTTTCATTCAGTGCAAGAAATAATTGTTCACGATCAGGGCATTTGAGAAGCCACTGTTTAAACCAATTTGCGTGGTCATCAAGTAGGGAGAATATATCCAACGGTTTTGCGTATTTCCCCTCCACGGCGGTGTTCACATTTGAATACATGACAAGGAGCTGGAATGTTGAGTGGCACACTCTTGCGAGGGTTTCATTCGTGAAATGAATCCAATGGCATGGAACTCTGGATACCAAGAGCAGCACAATGCGAAAGACATCGGCTACACAAATGGAAACTTCGTCCGAAGGATTACAAAGATGCTTCGATTCGAGAAAGAGTTCACCGCTCATGAGATGTTCGCCAACAAAAGCAAGCATGATGAAGTAAACGTCCAGAAACTGCATTGCATCTTCAATATGACTCAGCAAATCATAGATCAGCGCTTTCGACTGAACGTCTGTTCTCTGGTTGTCCACGCGAAGAAACAGGCCAATAATTCCCGTGCAAAGATCTCGAAAATACATTCCGCAATGCACAAGCTCAAATATTGGGATCTGGAGGAAGGAACAGCCACTTTAGAATTGCTGATTGCATGATAATTCGAAAAAATTTCCATGAACATCTTGTCACACCTTGAGCAGCTCACATAGGGCGGTAGCGTTGTCTACATGATCTGAGCTCTGAAGCTTTTTTATGATCGCTGGAATAGCCTCAAACGGCGATACACTGTGTACACAGCAAGGCATGAGTTGACTCTTGACATCTTCACTAAATTCACCATCTCACCTGCGCAAAGAGCCAGATTCGTCATTTATATCATCGAAATTAATCACTTCAATGGAACAGCTTTCCATATCGTCAATGTAGTCGTCACGTATATCATACTGCTGCATTTGTTGGGCCAATGACATCAAGCGATCCCACTGCAGTTGCAAAACATCGTCGATCTCTTCGACTTGGTGAGGTTGATCTATTTTCTGCCCAGCATAGACATCGTTAAGAGTTTCACGCAGCTGCGCAGCTTCATACTCCAGACTGCTTTTGACAGTTGACTTTGCTGCATCAACAACTACATCTCCCACCCGTACGTCACTAGTGACCACATCCTCCTCCTCCTCCTCCTGAAGCTTATGCTCTATTATCCATGACTTCAGCACACTTTGGATGGCCTTCACGATCTTCAATTTCCAGAATGACGGTTCATCTGTCTGTAATTTTGATATACACACGCGGAAATCCTGTAAACGATCGTCCAGCTACATAAAGCATCGATAGTTCATGAGAAGGAACAAAAGGTTTGCGTTTTGCAAGAGTACCAAGACAAACTCCACAAAAACAACGCGCGGACGCACACATGCGGCTCACCTGGTCATTTTCCTGTAACGGATATAGCACTTCCTCGATCAAATTCCGATGTAGCAGAAGAATCTCGTCGATGGTGCCTCTCCATTCTGTGTCCGTCATGCTCTCTTGATGCTCTGGTCATGACGCTTTAAACTTCAACTCACCCGAAAATAACGTAGACCACACCATTATTTGCCTAGTCTCAATTACTCAAAACAAACTCTAGTTACTCAAAATGACTTCGTACGCCATTGTAACATCTGTAGGGAATTGTTGTCCGCCGATATGCGCGTGCTGGGACGAGATTCATGGCCGCTTTGGCTGGTGATTATCGTCGTGCTGTTTGGTCAGATCGGCGTTTTCTATTTGTATGCGCTTCGCTGTGCATATGACTTTCGCATGCAAATATCAGAGCCTAATAGTTCCACCGATCTTCGCATGGTAATTGTGAGCGACATTCATCTTTTGGGCAAACGACGGCGTACGTGGATCGAACGCCAATGGGTTGACTGGCAAGTGCGTTAGCTGTGGTAATAACATTTTAGTGTATAATGTGCTTGCGTGATACCGACTTTGTTGTATGTATGCAGGGATACATATCTGCCTTGGCTGCAGTTGCTATACATCAGCCAGACTTGGTAATGGTTCTTGGCGATCAACTGGACGAAGGAGGTCTACCTACATCGCATTCGAATTGGGAGGTTCGCATAGCATTTGCGCAATATGACTAAGGCACTCATTTCAAAGGTGTTAGTGAGCTACGACGTGTTGTTTCCATGTGTAGGAATATATCGCACGCTTTTTCCGAACGTTTTCGAGCTTTCAGTCGATCAAGACTATCTACATGGTACGATGGCCACATTTTATGACAACTACTTGCGTCATGGGATAATTCTCAAATCTAGCGCTTTCTGAGTGTAGGTGGGCAATCATGATGCCTCATTTGGTCGGTTCATGCAAACCGACGAGATAAAACGCTATGAAGTTGCATTTGGACCTTCAAATTCCGTCGAGTTCGTTCAAGGTCACGTCATCATTCGTTTAAACACGATGGCGCTTGATGCAGACGTCTCGAATGAGGAAGTGAAGGCACAAGCAAGAAAGTATGTTCGAGCTGATTTCGATATTATCCCACTCACACAGTCTCGCCTCATGATTGGTTTCAATTTGGCAGTTTTTTGGACGGGATTGACTTCGAACAGCTAGGCTCACAAACGACGGGGAGTATCCTCTTGCTGACGCACTTGCCGCTCTTCCGTGCTGATGATATGCTTTGTGGAGAAGAGCGCATCAGCGAATCAGGTCATGTCACGTACGAGCATCCATCATTCAAGTATAACACACATCATCACGTGCTTTCACAGACGTTGTCAGACGAACTGATTGCGAAGATCCGCCCAAAATTCGTGTTTTCTGGTCACACTCATGCTTGGTGTGAGTACAACCACTCACCTGATTTGGTTGAGTATACAATTCCGACGTTTTCGTGGGGACAACGACCCGACCCGAGCTATGCGCTCGTACGATTGCGTAGACAAGTTCAGAATCGTGAGCACGCTGTTGACCAACTTCAAGTAAGACGATGCAGTTTACCAAGAGAATCGCACATCTTCCTGCTATACTTGGTGTCCTCGGCTATTGTAGCAATTGTCTCAGTTAGACGATGGGTAGTATCCAAAAAATGGTTAGGCGGTTCTCAGCTCAAGAGCGAGTGATGAGTGGCATGGTCATCAATCTAAAGCTTGGAAATGGGCTGCTGATAGCTATCGGAATTAAAGTCCTGTGGAAGTTTTCCATCCAGTATGGGTGCAAGATACATGTTGACGAAACAGCTTAGGCTACTTACCCATCTCTCCTACCGGTAGGATACACATTGACATATTTTTTGAAGCGAATTAATTCCTATCGATAGAAGCAGAAACTTGTTTCGATTTCTCTGTAATGAGCTCTTTTCAGCGCTACCCTTCTTTTCAAGAACGGATATAAGGCAATGATAGTGCATGCCCGAGGAGATCGAGTGCGTGGAAAATTAAAGTGATTGTCCAGAAAGCGTGGCGTGGTAGTATCGGTGCGAAAGGAACACAAACATCACGCTAGAAGCATCTTTTTCAAGAATGAACACTTATTCATCGAGTCCAGGTGTCAGAGATGACTACTTCACAGTTGTCTAGTCTTAACTAGCTTTTGCTGGTCAAATTGGATCCGAATAAAAAACAGGAGATCCTCCCTGAGTTACTCGTACTTTGGTATCTCGTATGATCTCTTGAGAAATTTAGAGGTGCTAAAATATTGAATTGCTAGCAGTAGTGCTAATAACGCTTTGGCCTGATTATGTTAAAACAAAATAACACCAACAAAACTGAGGTAAGGACATCTTTGCACCCTTCCAATTCTTTTACAGTTCGGACTCAGTGATCCCTTCGAACGCTGGGAGCTGTAATGTCAACGGAAAGACGTCCGCGAGCTTGATCTTTCGATTGCGCGTCCCTGCCAAACGCTCTTTTCGATAGTCAGCTGCATCGTCCTCAGGATACGGATGTTGCATTCGGAACTCCGTTCCATCGGAGAACCTTGTGCCTAAGACCTCTCTTGCGCAATCGGCACTCGAAAGTTGTTCCTCAGTAACCACGCTGGGACCTTCTTCGAAATTTTTGAGTGTTTCTATCCAGCTTTTCACGATATCTATCCGTGATAGTGATTCTGTTTCGTCTTCACCGTCAAAGTCATCGGTATCAACAAGATTGTTGTCCAGAATGCTGGTTGACAGCGACCCTAGATCATTATTAGTTGTGCCATTGTTGGCAATTTCGCCGTTGCTTCCATTAGCACACCTCGGCAGCTCGTCAATTTTGAGAACGACGTACTGGAGAACTGGAGACGAAGATTCTTGCTGCGTGTCCGTATTGGTGGTCCTGTCCATTTGCTGAACGCGCTGTTTGAGTCGAGTCAAGTACTGACGGCTTTCCGAATCAAGACGTAGATTCTTGGATGGAAACTCCCCAAACCCATAAAATTGTAGTTCACAAGTTGTAGAGCGCACAGGAAGTGACAAGATGTGCACTGCTAGTCGGGATAGTGTAGGAGCAATGGATTTAAATGTTGTCCAGAAGCCCATGGCTCCCATTGAGACAAATACTTGTGCCTGTGGATAGTCGTTCTGGAACCACGCATTCACCTCGTTCGCGAGATCACCAAAGTCGTCGGCGATGAACTTCTTGTGGTATAAAATTGCATACTGAATCATCTCCGCCACTGACAGCGCGGAGCAAGATTCCGCCACCGTTCGAAATGTCGCGACATAGTGAGGGTGAAGCATGAGCGCGAGAAACAGCAATGGCTGCTCCTGACGGAGCCAACGACGTTCCAAAAGGGGTACTAGTACTTCGTGATATTGTTCATTCTGCGCAAAACTTTGATAAACACGACCAAACATAATTGCCACGTCCGCTAACGTACAGGTATCTCTCTGTAGCATCATCGCTGCTTCGACTAACGCACGAAGCACTGTCTCGAATGCAGCTACTTGATCGAAAAAGGTCGTCGCCATATCTAGTTCAGTCGGAAAATCCCTTTCGGACCTGTACTTGGTCGTTACTGCTTGCAGTGCGGAGCGAATTCGCAGTACACTCGCAAAACTACCTTGGATACTATCCCAGCGATTATGCACAACATGGAACAGCCGCATACATTTCCCGTATTGAAGTTTCATCATTTCCTTTAATCGAAGAAGCCATTTGTTCGGACTTTCACGATAGGTAGATATCAGATCGGCCACTTGCTGAACCACGTCTGTGTCCAATACTGTAAGAACGTCACCAAGCATGGAATTAACGTGATGCGCATAGCAATTACCAAAGTAAACAGACGGAAAGCGCAATGCCAATATGTTTTTGGAATGAACGCATATTTCCGTATTGTGCATGCATACACCCTTCAAAGAAACCCCAAAAGTCGTTTCACTTTGAAGCATTGCCTCTTCAATACGTTGCGCAAGAGTAAGAGCATTGTCGCAGGTTCCGCGCATCACCTCATCAAATGCAATCCATTCGGTAGGAATGGCCACAATGCATCCCATCCTGTGCTGCTTGGAACTATCTAACGAACCATCACAGATCAAACTCACACAGCAACCAGTCTTCTCTACTTGATGACGAATCTTATGCAAGTATTCATTCCGTTCTGCACTTGCTGTATCTTGAAGCACATGGTTAATGAGTTCCTTCCGAGTTGGGAGTGCAGCAACAGCCTCGGGGCGAATGCTTTCAATCAATCGAATCGTAGATGGTTGCTCAATCCAACGGAATGGAATATCACTAACGGCGATCATTTCAATTAGTCGCTGGTTCATATTAGCGCGTTCCGTAGCAGTAAACGCATTCTCCATCGAAGTGGATGGCCTCACTTTACTGCGCTTGCTATCCATCGCCTTGAATGGTTGAGATACTCGCTCGTGATACTTTCTTTTATTAACAGCACTGCTTGCAGCAATAGATGACTCATTTGGTGCAGTAGATGCTTGTCTGTTCTGAGTAGCATCTCGGTAGAACGAACACTTTTCCAAATGCAGGCGCATTGAACGCAGTCGGCCCTCTCGTACTTTGACATGTCCATTCGGTGTTGCTTCTTTGCAGTATTTGCAGATCACCATGTAGTAGTTGGAATTGGGTTTCTTGAACAGCGCCTCATAGTGATCCCACAGTGGGTCACGCGCCGACCGACCACGTCGGTGATTGCCCATTGAATCCGAATGAGTACTTTCTAATTCATTCGCAGTTGCCAGCGGCCGATTCATCCCTTTAGGAGTGCCATTCATTTCCATAAATGATCCAGAAGTATGGAATGGACGAGTAGTGGCATCCTGACGCTGTTGCTGTGACGTTAATTCATGCGGTGGCACTACCGCCATTATTGGTGGCTGGTTATGTGCAGATGCTTGAAAGGTAGCGCATTTCTCCAAATGTCGCCGCATTGACCCGAGTCGTCCTTCCATAGGCGATACGTAGCCGCCTGGGTTGGCCCGCTCACAGTGCATACAGACCACCATGTAGTAGTTGGAGTTAGGTTTCTTCTCCAGTCGATTGAAGTGCTGCCACAGAGGATCATCCCGCACTCGCGGCATTGTGGTTTGCTTTATTTGGCGCTTAGATGATAATATTCCTCTCTGTCGAGGCTACGAAGGGTTTTAACAAAAGGGGGAGCGAAGAAACAAATGGTTAGATGTGCAAGGGGTTAATAACATGTTATATAGCAAAGCTTTCTTTCAACCAATCGATGCAACAGTAGACCAATTCTCCTGTTTTTTCTTTGGATCCAACTTGACCAGGAAAAGCTAGCTAAGACTAGACAACCGTGGAGTAATCATCTCCGATGCCTGAACTCGATGAGTATGTGTTCATTCTTGAGAAAAGATGTCTCTAGCAGTCTTGACATCTCTATCAAGGATGAGCTTGCAGTGAGGACATTCAAATACTTTCCGGTGCTTCATCGCGTGCTTGATTCTCTCATACTAAGAACAAGTCTTTGTTGTATAGTATTTCTCACACTTGATCACGTGTTCTCCAGTCCTTTCCATCTTGTACTTCAGTAGCATCTTGAACTTGTAGTGAGACCACATGAGCATTGCTCTTGACACCTTGCTTGAAATCCTTTTTTTGGTTGGACGTCATCTCTGAAGTCCCAAAGGATGAAAGAAAGGTTTCATGGTAGTTGTCCGACAACCATTTGGAGACTTTGTGATGCATGTCCGACATTATCGCTTTCATCCATTGGAAAATTGGATAGATCGTTTTCCTTGAGCAATATCGCTTGCGCTTGGATTTTTCTTGAGACAATCGGGGCTGGAGGCGATCGACCAACAGACAACGGTAACCACAATCCTCGAGATCTACTCTCTACATGTCATCTTGACCAATCTGGGCGGTCTTGCCTTGTTGTCGGTTGCATGAAGAGAATGTATTATGCGGCTACTTCGATTGGGATTGTTGAAGTGCTTGGTTTTTTCTATACACTAATATGAGTAACAATGAAGAGAAAACTAATCCATAGGGGGAGCTGAATACGACCAAAAGCCGCTCATCGATCAGCTCATCGTCATCTAAACTAGAATTTATGGATTTTTACAGTATAAGAATGTATGAAATTGATTTGAGATATGGATGGGCGTAATACCTATGTATTTAATTTTAGAGGCTTAAACTACCGAATTCGGTGCATCTTGAGGCAACACATGGAATGTGAAGATCCCATCTCCTTGGCTCGCACGCACTGAAACAGTTCAGTCATAATAGATAAAATCACATCGCAAGATTACTCCCACATGGACTTTCATCATCGAGATCACCCACGAAAACTCATTTGCTGACCAATGCACAATCATTCAGTCTCAATTCCATTTCATGTACGTGGCATCATTGGTGCGGACAGCTTCAACCCGTGAGTTCGAAATAAATAAAAAACAACAAAAAAAAAGGAATTTATCCTCCTAATTACTGTAAAATATGACACCAACCGTTGACGTGAGTGACGCACAGTCGGCACTGGTTTAACTGACGATCATCCTCATCCCGTAAATAATGGCTTTGCTCTCGAACCCATCTCCACTACGAGACAAGATGTAATTAGCACCCAAAAATACCGATGATATTCCATAAATACCCATGCATCGGGAGAGGGCTGGCCGTTCTTCCTCCATCTCCACAATTGCGAAATAGCGTTCGAACCCGCAACAGCTCACGAGCATAGGAAAAGGAGGAAAGGAACGGTGAAGGATAGCAAAAAACGATGGAAACATCCAGCCTCGCATACGTGTTCCAGAACTCCAACCACTCGGATGATGAAATCTATCCATTTCTGGAAGAAGAAGCTACACAAACACCACTCTCTCCAGAAGAGCAAGAGTTGCTGTTGGGAGTTTACCCTGCTACGTTGTCGGATTTGGATTTCGCAGCGACATTGCAGGCGCTTCCTGCCACCACGCAACATCAGCTTTCTCAGCAACAATCACATCATCAACATCAACAACCACATTATACACCACCGGATATGCGTGAGCTTAACATTTCGGGAGAGAATGGTAGCAATTCTACCACGGGGATGAGTCATGATCGCAGCAAGATGCCTGGCTTGCTTCCGCCGTCGCCATCGATGGTCAATGGACACCAACAGCAACACTATAATCTCAATGGTCACCAACAACACCCGACTGCTTCTACATCCAGTCCGTATTTCGATGCACGATCACTGCAGGCGTTCCAATCGCATCCACGCAATTCGCAGCACAAGACATCGTCCTCTCCAACGCTTTCACCGTCGAGTGCGGCAGGCAGTGACGATGTCGCATTGAGAGATTCTGAAGAGATCTTAAATGCACCGGTGAAAAGCCTCACCGAAGAAGAAAAGAAGCTCCGTCGGCGTGCACAAGTCGCGAAATCGGCACGCAAACATCGCAACCGGCAAAAGGTGAGCACGAATCGTATGTTGTACGCGTTTTCTATTCGTGTTTATCTCGTTTTTGTAGAACATTGACTGACATTGTATTGCCGATTATTGTAGGAGGAATTGGCGCGTTTGCGTGAGCAAGTGCAGTTCTTGCAGGAACAAATGGCGACAATGATGCATCACGATGGCCCAGAAAGTGCGGACAGTATCAAGCACGAAAAAGAAGTCATTACGCAGCATCGCAAGCGCAAGAAAGCGGATGACATGGATATTAAGGTGGAGGAAGATGATTTGACGATTACTAGCGGCAATTCATTGCAGACCATGCCTGGTTCGCAGGTAGGCTTTCTATCAAATTGCTTCATGAAATTAACAATCAAGACGAATATTGATCATCAATTACTTTTGTAGATGGCCGTGACGGCACCAATTGGACTTCGGATTGAGCATTGGTTCCATCATTTACCCGTGGATACTCTCCAACGCACGACGATGTTGCATCAAATCGCTGACAAACGAGTGGAAATGGCACTCCACTACCTGCATTCGGAATTTGGAGGGCGTGTAGTCACATATCCAAGTATGGACATCAAACTAAATTCGAATGGACCAGATATGGAGGTCAAGGTGTTGCGCGCCAAGCAAGTTCCAGGATTCACGCATCAAGAAGTTGCCGAGGCGACATGGAAATCCATTTATAACTTCCAATTTGATGTCCCCGAACGATTTCGTCAGCATGTGAAATCCGAGGTAAGCCTAGCTATCTCGACACTTAAAATGAAACAAAGCTTATGAGTTTCTTCGTAAACGTGTGAAATGCAGCGATTGATGGAACTGGATGAAAACACGCGTTATGGTCGGACGATTGTGCCCATATTGCGGGTGAAGGGGCAAAGAGACGCTGTTTACTTGCACTCTTACTTCCTCATTCGTAGGCAGATTCAAGAAAATTATATCATCATCACATGGGAAACAATCGATTTGGACGATTTATACCCATTTGAAACCTCCGATACCGCGCTCTGCAACGACGAAGTTGGATGGTACGTCGCATAGTAATCATCTCTCCTATGTGATCATCGCGTTTCTGATTTTTGGTTACTTGTCTTTGCTCTATAGCACCATTTTTGAAACAGAGACATTACCGAATGGCGAAGTACAAACGTTGTTCCGTTCCATCCTTCATAGTACACCTCCTGTGAGTGCTCTAGCAGAGCCACGCGGCAAAATCAATCAGGCGTTTTTGACGTTGCTTTGTCGGAATGCCGACGTCCTCGAATCGTCTACACGCAAGGTGCTCGACAGGAACCATCCGGAACGGGTCTCCAAACCGGAAATTGTGGCATAACGGAGGTGTTTCATCGTATCAATGAAGTTACAATGTTGCTGGTCACTGAAGTGCATGCAAAAAAAAGCACAAGGAAATGAACGGATTGACTCACTCGTGTTGAATGAATATGAATTGCTAATATATATGTTCAGAATGAACGACTGAAATGATCTTTCTTGTTTTTCTTCACATGTTGCTTTGTTGGACACTAATCATCAACACCACCACTATACTTTTGGACTTAATCTGAAAGCGCCTTAGATAGAAATGGGGTTGGCGAAATATTGGTTCTTGATGTGGTTGTAGACAAAATTACTGCAGATTTCTCCTCCTCTGATCATGGACTGCATGAACTTCGCGGTGACTGCAGAGCCCAAAATTTCGTCAGCAAGCGAGTGAAATTTTGTGCATACACACCTACAGACGACACGTTCTACGCCGTCTTCACAGATCTCACGGCGCACCATCACACTAAACAAACAAAAGGTATAAACACCATCAGAGTGAAACCAAACACGGTGATTCTCGTTCAAGAGACAAGTACATATACTTACGCTCCGGTAGAATCGCGCTTCACCTTGTTTTTTTTGTCGATAGGAAACAGATCGTCTTCGTCGACATAATCCCACATCAAAATACCGTAGTCTTCGGTCAGACGATAAAATGAAATCGAACGAGACTCCACCACGATCTCTTCATTTCTTGTTTCATCATCTTGATACCGAATAGAGGACACTCCGTAATACATTTCGTCAGTGGGGGAGTTATCAGCCTTTAATTGAGTCTCAATGGATGTAAATTGCGGCCAATCGCCACTCCCATCGCGATAAGCAGCGCATGCTGCGAAAAAAATCTGCTCTATGTCTGACGTCTCAAATGCGTACACTGTGACAGTAGTAGTTCCACATTTGCGTTTGCAATCGTTGGACTGTACACATTTCGTGGTAATTGACGGATTAAGGGACGAAACCCCCTGTGTTTCGCGTCGAATGATGTCCATGGCAAGATCCAACTTGGAGTCAGTGCAAATGGCTTCATAGTCACGCAAGCGTGCGCGTGGGTTTTTGTCCAATCGCGTGTAGGTGTGCAAAAAGTGACTCATGTTGAGTGCCTCGGTCAGAATTGGTGCGTTCGTGAACATGGACTTCATGTTGGCAATGTAGCCGCTTTGCATAAATACTGCACGACGCAACATCTCGTTCTCGTCTTCGGCCTGGCGTCGCTTGCGGCGCTGTACCATGGCGCTTTCTTCCCATTCAGCAATCGCGCCGCTTGGCCGTAAAAGCTTATGGGTGGAGCGGAGATAATCCAATTGTGTCTGTAGTTGTGTAACTTCATTGCGGAGGTGCATCATTTCATTCTAATAGGGAAAATAGCACAAAGACAATCAATTATCACCCACGTGCTCAAGACAAGCAGTGATCAGTTCGTCTTGCATACCTTCTTACGACATCGATGTCGACGCGCGCTATTAGCTACTTGAGCCCGGCGCTTCGCCTTGCGGTCCTCTGTTTCTATACAATCCGATCAAACGAGCGTCAGCCTCTGCGCATGCATCCTAAGCGGCAAAAAAAATCAATTTACCAACCTTCGGTTTCTTCATCATGGGATGTAGATGAATCCTTTGATAGAGATGGGCTCTGTAGTGACACTTCTGTCGCATCGGTTGCCGTCAACGTTGGTAAAGATGTAGAAAGTAACAACGCATCATCCATAGTGTCTGGTAGCAACGTCGGCACTTCATTCACAGGAGAGTCAACGCTTTTCATCGATTCTGATGTGGGGGGTGATGGTGGAGTCGGTATCAATTCGTCATGGAGAAGGAATTCTGACAGAAAATTCACATCGAATTCGGTTGGTTCATCCAGCATATCCAAGCTGCCACCTATCAACGAGTCGGGTTTGTTCAAGGTGGAAAAATTATCGTTGAGGCGTTCCAACATATCTATAGCAATAAGAACACAAGTAAGCACGCGTAGGATACATAATCACATCCATATGGATGCATAATACCTCGTTCCATAGAGGAAACACTCATGGTTCGTTCGTGCGCTGTGGGATCTCACAAGTGCAGTGGTAAATTCGTTTGTTCATTAGTTTCCTTCTGCGTCACTTCAGTGCGTAAGAATAAGCACTACTTAACCCTTACCCTCGTAAGATTACGATATCAATTTTTTGACCAATCAAAGCGAGGAAATACCATGATGAAAAATTGTCGACAATGAAAGAGTTGCTCCGTATCTCCCTAATCTTCAAATTTTGCTGGCTGGGCTATAATTACAATATATTTATTGTAATCATTTTTTGAAAATGACTATGGAGATATTATAGATTGCAAGTATAATAATTCTATTTTTTTGAAACAATTCGAAAAAAGATTGTGGAGACACTTCAAGAGATCATATGAGA
Source organism: Pilasporangium apinafurcum (assembly GCA_001600495.1). Classification (NCBI taxonomy): domain Eukaryota; phylum Oomycota; class Peronosporomycetes; order Pythiales; family Pythiaceae; genus Pilasporangium; species Pilasporangium apinafurcum. The sequence goes on along the minus strand of BCKE01000015.1, from coordinate 178,079 downwards.
TACCAAAGTATGAGTAACTCTCCTGTTTTTGTTTGGGTCCGACTTGACCAGCAAAAGGTAATTACAACTAAACAACTATGGAGTAGATATCTCCAACACCTGGAGTCTGAGAACAAATCTGTTGTATAGTGTTTCTCTCAATCATATCATCTTGTACTTCAGTAGCATCTTGAACTTGTAGTGAGATCATGCGAGCATTCTTCTTGGCGCCTTATTTTTGACATCTTGCTTGCACCACATCTCTGAAATCCCAAAGGATGGGAAAGAGTTTCATGGTAGTTGTCCGACAATCACTTGGAGATTTTGTGATACATATTCGCCATCATCACTTTCATCTGTTGAAAGACCTGTAAACTCTCTTTCTCAAGTGATATCGCTTGCGCTTGGGGTTTTCTTGAGACAACTTCGGCAAAGAATACATACATGGTCTTGCCTTTGGACTGAAATCGATGTCGTGAGATTAACACGTAAGATAGATGATAGTCAGTGGAAAAAGAGCCGCATACAAAAACTTTTCATACAGATATTGTACACGCGAACTTTGATGGAGTCAACTACACACATCGCCAATGATCAAGTTCGTACACTTACCTCTTTATAAAATGTTGTTTCTTATAAGGGTCATTTTCTATATGTCCCGTGAATAAAACAGTGGAAAACATGGATGCAACAAATGCTGACATCCGGCAAAGTGTCGTGTATAGCGTCGGCTGTATCTGCGATGCCGAAGGTTTCTCGATCCTATGTATATGGATACAATCGAGCCGTAAATTCACTGTCTCTGAGCCATCTCTCTCTCTGTCGGTGTGTATGTTCACAGTGCAAAAGCAGCAACGCGAACGCCACATGATGCGTCCAAAACCTGTGCCATCGAAGGAAACGCTGGCATTGCTCAGCGATCTTGTGCTGAAGCAAACCGAAAGTATACACAAAATCAAATGGATTTTTCTAGCTGCCTAGTCGATATTGTGACACATACGCATCGCTGTTTCATTGTGCGTGGCAGTCCTAGCGACAGAGCTGCAGCATTTCGCTCACCACGCTAATCGTAAAGTCATCAAGCCCGAAGACGTTCTGCTCTGTGCAAGAAAAAGCCCCGCCATGGTGCATCTCCAAGAGCAACTCTGCTTTATTTTAAAGAAAACATGTTGTGTACTAATTGATGCATTATTTAATTTGTGTACATGGCCATGCTAGATCAAACTGTTGCAGAAATACCAGCAAGAAGCATTTGGGAAAAGTTCATCAACTGGCACAGGGACGAAGAAACGGCGACGAGCTGCTCTAGATGTCGAATAAATATATTCAACACTTCGTAGTGAACCACCTCTCTCTCTCTCTCTCTGGGCTACGTCCAGCCTCACTCTCATATGATCATAGCCTGTATTGCTTTAGGATAAGTAATGATGCATTGAATGCAGGTCTATATTCACTCTTATGGATCGTGATCTTGTTGAAAAAATGAGCGTCTCTGGTGACCATCGGTCGTTACGGTCGCTCTAGGTGTTTTTGCCTCGCGTTCCAACTGTCGATACTCGTTTAAGAGCCGAAGTGATGCAGTTTTCCGACGAATTGCCTCGGGAGAATGGACGACCCGACGCAGCGGATTAATAGTGCTATTGGATGCTTGCTTGTAGACTTGTTGCAGTAAGTTCACCTGCTTACCCTTGGCTTCCAGCTCGTCTAAGATTGGTCCTAACGAATTCGATAAATGAGCCGAGTCGCCGTTGCTTCCTCCACTCTGCTCCATGCGAGCGACAATGTCTTTGTAGCTGCATGAACGTAAATATGATGGCAAACATTTTGCTGGTTAAAATATAGTTTTCTATCATTCCATATGTGAAATACACCGAGTCCGTGGATACGTACCGATCATTCAAAGCAGTGAATTCCTTTTCGGCAATTGAAACAGCAGCCCCTAAATCTTCCATGATCTGGGACTAAAGTATATTCATAAAGCAAATAAGTTAGGATCTTCTTGTGTGTGACTAAAAACGGGGCATATCATGCATTTCATACCTGCATGGGACTCATAAATGGATTCGACATCGCTGTTGGAATCTTGATCGCGTCTGGTTTGGGCTTTCCATCGCCTTGCTTAGCCGCTTTGCGAGTTCGAGCACCAACAAGGGTCGCTGATGAGTGCGTCGGTGTAGTTAGGCCGAGAATACTAGCAGCACTGGAGCTGGTCTTTGGCGTACTGCTACGCTTTTTTTTCGTTGTCGCACTATAATGCGGCGATACGGCGGCTCGATAGCTATCGGCTGACTGTGTTGATGGTGTCACAAGTGGATGCTGGTTTGGGTTGGTTACAGGGGTGACATATGTTGTATCGCACTGACGAATTGCATCTTGGACGTTTCCGATTAGTGAATGCGATTTGCTTGCAGATCTCCCCAGAAGAAATGGAATTTCTCTATATGAAAGTAGAGAGCGCATTATCAAACAAGCTGGCTGTGATTCCACAAACGCCAGTAGCTACTTACTTTCCAAGATTGGCGTTCCTCAGCTTCTCCATGTTGTTGGAACTCTTTGCGACTTTCTTCTTCGTTTTCGCTGAGCCACCGCCAGTACCAGCCGCTGTTTTCTTCTTCCGCGCAGCCACATGTTGTTCATTTGCCTTTAGTGGTACACTGCCAGCGCGACTGGCAGCAGTTGATCGCGAGAGTGTAGATACACGTTGTTGTTGTTGAAGCTGCTTGTTTTTCTTTGTAATTTTGTTTGCTTGTTCTGTGAGTTCCCAGACTTTGGCGACCATTTTTTCATTCAGTTGCGAAACAGCTACCACCGTTTCCTGATGGACAAAATGCCAACAATTAAGATATTGATACAGAAAACTACATGCAAGCCAAGCACAAACTCATCCCTACTTCAGAATTTCGCAATCGCTCTCGGGCTTCCGCGTGGTTACTCGCTTCTCGTTCAATTTGATCCTCAAGTAGCCGGATGTGCTGGTTTGCGGCTTGCTTCTCATGTTGCAACTTCGTCAATTCAGCTTTCATTCCTTCGACGAGTTGTTTATGCTCTGCTTCCATATGCTTCACTTCTAGAATGTGTTGATCACACATATAAAAAAACAAAAACAGATGGGTTCCGTGATACCAGCGCAAATATTAGCACTCATGCTCATCAGACCTGAATGCAATCGTGATCGCTCTTTTTCCGTCCTTGCAAGCTGCGCCTTCATATCGTTTGCTTTCGACGAATGTGTATCGGCAAGCTCTTGGAAGTGTTGTCGTTCCGCGTCCATCGCCTTCATCCGTTCTTCGTACTTGGCCAGTTCCAATCGCAGCTCCTCTCGTTCCGAACGCATCGAGTCGTACGCAGCTCGTGCCGATTCTTTAGTTTGACCTAGTTCATAGGCGAATTTCTTCTCTGAAGATGCCAGTTCAGCTTCTTTCTACACCAAACCGGGACAAGAGTCAGTCAAATTAAAAGCTCAGAGCAATAATATTTGCAGAACTCCATCAGCAGATAAGCTAGTAAACCTTGCGCGCGATAACTTTGGCATCAGAAAGCTGCTGTGTCAAGGATTCGCGCTCCTCTTCCAGTCGACGGATCTTGTCTTGGAGTGCCTTGAGTGCTGAAAGAACTGCACGACTGCCTTGCATACTTCCTCCACTGGGCAAACTTGTAGGGGTATATGATAAAGGTGTATCCCTTCCACTTGGATACATTGTTGTTGTTGCTGGATGGTGGTATGGTGAGGTAATCGATGCTCGATTCTGACCAAAGAGTTTCTTATTTAAACTAGGTGTATTGCCTGGAGCCGCGGCTTTGCTAAACGCTACTCCGGTAGATTTTCCCACCGATTTAGATTTTCCATGAGGTTTCGTTCGACTGGTACTACTCTCCTTCGCCAAATAAGGAGAAACATCCGGTGTAAACGGTGGTGCAAGAGAACTATGGTGCATACTTTTCAGTATTCGATCGCTTCCATTTCGTTGATTGACGAATTCACCCAAGCGAATCTGCTCGGGTGACTCGGTGAATGCTGGTGATGCTTTGAGGTAATCACCTGGAGCACTGGTAGAGGCGGTAATTGGTACATTGTCATTATGACGAGCGAGTTTCTTGAGTGTCTGTTTCAGTTCGTCCATTTCCTGCGTGACAGAGGCTTTGGTCGATCCAAATGTAGCAAGTGCATCAAAGTCAGCTTGAAGCGCTTGATCTCTATCACGTGATTTGGATTGACGGGTTATGTCATCATGTGGAGCTTTTTTTGATACTGTTTTATGTAGCACCGGTTCCTCCTCTTCTTCCTCTTCCTCCTCTTCGATATCTGAGGTATTTTCTGCAATAGCCACTTGATCCGTTTCATTCGCATTATCATCCCCAATGCTGCTATTGTCATTACCATCGTCGCTAGCCATTTCATGACCGTCATCATCAATACTCTTATCGCTACCCATAGCCTCATTTTCATTATGTGCCGCTATTGAATGCATTGTTTCATTTTCAATTGGTTTCTTTCGCTCTGCAGAAGCCTCCAAATTATTGTGTCGACTCGGTTTCTTTGTCGACTTGGTTGCTGTTAATTCCGCGCCAGTGTCGCTATCTTTATGTGTACGCTCCTCGCGTTCAACTGACTCCGTCTTGTTTTTCTTTGCCTTTTTCTTCTTTTCCATATGCTGCTGTCCGCGGCTAATAGTGTGCGTGATAGTTTTGTTCTTCTTGTTGTTACCGCTAGTGAAAAGAGTGGATTTACTCTTTGCTTGTCGGTTCTTCTCTCCCCACAACGACGACTGGATCCTCTTCGGTGAGATAAGGATACGACTGTGAGACGAAATCACGATCGCATCTTCGCCATCGCTATCACTACCGGAATAGTTCAATACGATTTTCCCATTCTGATAATCATCACCGTCACTCGAACTCATGGCAAGCAATGGAGATCGTGCTAGTCAAGACTACCTCGATCGACATTCACTCTTGATGTGCCCTTTCGGGTCTCATATCTTGTAACCGATAACGGAGCAGGCTATCACGTTGCTGTCGATCGTATAAGCTTTGGATGTAAATTTGGATAATCCCATCATCATCAGCTCAGTTGCGTCACTCCGATGGGACTTAGTATATCTTGGGCTAGCGTGCATATTATGGTTGTCCTTTTTGAATTTCTCTTCTGGAGGGGAATCCTGATAGAAGCACAGTAATGGTAATGTTGGACAATTTTGACCCTTTGTGATCTTTTGTTTACGATTACTCAGTTTCGGTGCACAAGACAAGGATATTCATGCCTTTCATAGCGCTGATATCTCAATTCTTGTAGGTGGATTCACCGAAATCGATCATTTAATCAAGCATGCACAGTTCGTGGTGCAATTAGACTCAGATTTTATCGACAAGGCTGATTTATCGCACTACACATCACTAGAATGTCGATCGCAGAGATTGCGACGTGTGCCGTCGTTAAAAATGATGGAAGATATAACACAATTGTGCCTATGTACAGATGGACTTAGACGATAAATTGCAGGCCCGCATGAGGTCCCTAATATGTAGTATAAAATAGGGACATTAAGGCAACTTTCCCTCACAATAGTATAGATAAGGTACAAAAGAATCATGTGTGTTGATACTCTCGAAAGCTAAAAATATACTCATTGAAGCAATTACAGCTATTTTGGTACATCTTTTGGTGCTTTATGTGATCGATTTACCTGATCAATCGAATCAATTCAACTTCATCTGGCTTTTATCCATCATGGATTGCCTTCAGCGAGGCGTCAGCTGTCTTCGCAAGTGCTACAATCCAATCGTCAATGCATGGGATGCGATTCAAATTGAGCTTCACGGCCGGTATTCAATCGAGCGGATGCAACATTTGGACGAATATGCGAAAAGTACAAGCATATGGTATGCATTGTTGATCGTGGTCATGACGCCAGTTCCGTGTATTGTTATGGTGGCCATCATGGATGCAGTTCCGCTTCAACCGATTCAACTGGGCATTGAGCACAGCCACACCTTTTGGGTGCGTGCAATGCTGGCAGTTATGGTGTACTCCTCATGTACATACGAGATGCTTCGATTCTACCTGCCGTGCTTGCCATTATCAGATAGGCAAATATTATTGTTATCGCTCCTTGTGGCAGTAACGACGAACATTGCTACGTTTATCTTAGCTATTTTGATTGGATACCCGATTCCATTCACAATCCCTGCCACTAGTGTGCCATGGGCTCTGTCAATGATTGGGCTTGGTTGGCTATCGCTCAGGAATTTCATTCAGTCTCACCCACAAGTTGTAAGCGACATTTGGAAGTTCATGCGATTGCTCTTTTGTCAAATGTCCTTCCTATTTGTCTATCCGGTCTACTATTTCATCTTCATAAAGGTTCCATCGAATTACCAGCCCGTGTTTGCATTGGTACTTCCTATCATCAAGCTTGTGGAGAAGAACACATTGGGGTATATACTTAATGGAAACGATGACGTCAAACCTGGGGTAGTGATTCTCAACGTTGAAGTCTTCAATGCGCTCTTCGTCTCGTGCTGTATCCAATCTGCGAATTCGATTAGAACAAATCTTGTCATAATGATTGTGGATTTTCTGCTAATGCAGATCTCGTTAAACGATTTAAGCCATCTGTCAGACCCAATATTACGTGCGTGGAAAGCAATGGGCGCGGGGCAAGGTTCATTGATTGATTCAGCGCTAGAAGTGTGCTGTGTATCTCCAGAAATTATTCAGCATCTCTTTGCCAACACGATTCAACACATAGATTCTGGTATAGAAATATCCAACAACAAGCGCTTTTCGTCTGAGTACCTACCCGTGCCAAGCACTCGAAGCAAGAAGAGTGCCGTTGCAATATGTCCTGCTCCCATCAATTTACCTCCATTAAAAGTTAAAGTACTAAAGAAGCACATGAAGATCATACAACGTCATCCACAGTCGGTATTCGCCAATCAATTCATAATGTTACCGGATGCGTTGATAAAGAACGAGGAACGAGAAATGTTCGTTGCCAACACGCTTCAGATTCTCTATTTGTCCGAGTTCCTACTGCTCATCGAGTTTATCGAAGTGGCCATTCCAATATTGTACAGTAAGAATCTCGGTCTCTCCACCGCGAATTGGTTGTGATTTCGTTCTGATTATCTTGTGGCTTCTTCATCTAACTAGGTATTTATCTTTTGATCCTCTTTCATCTGCCGAATCGTGTTTACTACCCCCAACTCAAAGACATGGACAATCGGGAACTCAAGCAAACGCTGTCGATGGTGATGATGAATGGCAGTTTGGAGCTTTTCTCTCTCGTGATGCTGCTACTTCAGCTCAGACGACGTCTCCACATTTCGCCTATCCGACAGCTTGCGTTTGTGCTCGAGACGGAAGGAAGAATGGTGCAAGCAAATCTCATCCTGTGGATTATTGTCGTACTGCAATACACGTTAGCGCATCTAGGTAAGCAACCTGCAATCTGCTGGATACGTTTAAAAACGTTGTATTTCTTCCTCATTTAACACAATTCTTTGTTCTGAAATGCAGGTGCGGACTACACGTTCAAATTTTCATGGCTGCATGATAAAGCTAACCCATAGGTGTTAAGGAATGGTACTAAAATGACTTCGTTGACAGACCCACAAGCACTCGGTAGATGCGCCTGGAGTTGGTGTGATCCATTTCAAAGAAATGGGGGCGGAGAGGGATGAGTGCTGCCAAACACCTTCGTATGGCTGTACGACCCAATTTCCCACCGAGCGGTGGTGGAAGTAAACAGATTTTCGTGTTCGTTCACATGTAAGTTGAGTAAGTTCAAAACTATAGGACCGGACCATGGTCACTCCAACAATCGTTGCAAAGTATCGTAACTAGACAGTTGGACTCACAACCTGGCGGGCTGAGCTATAATACACACGAAGACAAGTGACAAATAGTCGGCGTTTCATTACTTGTTTGATTACTTGATAGGAACAGAAACGTTCACAGTAAGAAATTACGAGCTCGTACGTAGCTGATAGATCGCTTGCTGAGCAGCAATTCGGCCAAAGACGACGCATTCCGCCAATGAGTTTCCTCCCAGTCGGTTCGCTCCATGCACACCACCAGACACTTCTCCCGCAGCGTAAATTCCTTGAATCAGTTTACCATCCTTGCCCAGCACCTGCGCGTTTTCATTGATTTTCACACCACCTAGATCCGTTCAAACACCAGACAACAGCATGTTAGTGTAGCATTCATGTACATTGACAGTAGTCAAGTTTTAGGCGTACCCATGCAATAATGCACTGTTGGGGCAACTTCCATGACATGGATCTCCACGGGCTGATTGATGCTGCTAATGTGAGACACAGGGTACGGGAAATATTCTTTCGCGAAAAGATCTTTGCTTTTTGAAGTGCCATTGGCGACGTCTGCGTAGGCATTCAGCTCGTTCAGCACTACTTCTGCATCCAACTGATAATAATCGGCGGCTTCAGCGACCGAATTGACTTGCTTGACGACACCAATATGCTTGTAAAATCCCAACGAAGATGCCAACGCCGCAGCACCGTCAAAGAGAAACATGTACGCCGTTTGCTTCGGCTGCGCAAGAATTGCCTGTGAGACTTTATCGCGAGTCGAAAGCTCATTGACAAAGCGTTTGCCCTCGGTATTGATCAGCAAAGCACCTGAACCACGAATTGCCTCGGGCGCGAGAAATCGATGCGAGGCATTACGGTCCTTTGGGTTGATAAACCCAGTGGGGTGTAATTGTACTTTGTCCATCAGCACAAGTTCTGCATCAAGTGTTTCGGCAAGCAAGATGCCTGCACCATCCGCCCATGGTCCATTGGTCGTTGGGAACACTTCCATACCAGGAGAAAATCGTTTCAACAGGTTCGTGCTGGCTGAGAACCCACCTACATATATCAGTAAATGGATTAGCTATTTTGAAAAACAAAGCATTCTCACTGTCACTTTCAGGGTTAGCTAAAGCAATAATAGAAAAGCATTGTCAAACCTGTAGCAAGAATCAATGCGCCAGCGTGCACCGTCACCACTTCCCCATCATCTTGCTTCTTGACCTCTAAACCAGTCACTTTCGTTGTCTGCGTAGCATCATCTTTTTCAAAAAGCAGCTTTTGTGCTGATGCGCCGGTGATTAATTCGATGTTGGTGAATTCTACCAACTTTTTTTGGAGGGCACTGATGATGGCAAATCCAACATTGGGACCACTTTTATTGCGATGTGTTCGCTGTGTGGAGTGGCCACCAAGTTGACACAGCACTGACAGATCCACATCGCTTTGCTCTAGGAATTTGATCGCCGATGGACTCTACAATACACGTTACAATACCACAGCACTATCTATCTGAACATTATTTCACAAAGATGAAGAAGAAATAGACAGTGAACGCACTTGCTTGACCAAAATATCCACGAGCTTCTCAGCAGCGAGACCCCCGCCAGATTTCAGTGTATCCTGCTCATATACGGGTACATCTTCCGGCGACACAGCTGCATTAATTCCAGAAGATGCTTTAGCGGAATTGCCTCCAACTTTCGATTCTCGTTCGATCAATAAAATCTTGAGCGAAGAATCAGTTGCCGCTGCTTCCAATGTTGCTGATAAACCTGCACCAGTATTATAAATAAAACTATTTATCAGAGAAAGCAACCCGAAATGTCAGTTTGCGTGTATACGTAGAGAGAGATACCAGCAAGTCCAGCACCAATGACAGCAATATCCACTTTCTTGACGCTAGAAGTCGTCATAGTATGTGTTGTCGTCGAGAGGTAGTCAGAAGTAAAGGTAGGCGCGGGAATCGACAAATACAAAAAACACACGACACTGAGACTCAGCGCGAGCGCGACTAACGGAAAGCAGCACGAGATGGTGAAGAACGAGCGCGTTCTTCTTTTCCTTCTCCTTTGTGTACGGGATGTAGTAGATTGAGAAGTCACCTGCATGAGTGCTGTGTGGGAGTGAACGTTGCCATGGTGATGGAGTTTGGCTTCTTCTGCTTCAAGTTGCTCCAATGGGCTACTATGCAAAATGTGACAAAGACACGTCCACACAGCTCAGTATACGTGTTTTTAGCACATAAAACCCAGACGCCTCCAAAGGAACCAGATGCAACAGAATCTAGAAGAAAACAGCTCATGCGAGAGCATACGTGTACCTGAGCGTAATCGACGAGCAAGCAGCATAGAATACGCGCGCGCAGGTGTTCGGATGTGGCAAATTGCGGAATGAGCGAGTTAATTGAAGCATCTCTGAACGTCCGTAACCGGATAAGCACAAATTTATCCGTAAAAAGTATACCAACGTATACTGGGGACATTTCGGCAGTATATCAAACATTCCCTGAAGATGAAGGGACAAAGCAGCGCAAAGAAGCGCGACGCAGTGAAGAAGGAAGTGAAAACAGCTAATAGTGATCAAAGCAGTGACGCTAAGCAGTATCAACAACCATTATCTTGCATTTTTTGTTATGAGTTTGCAAAAATCCAAATGCAAAGTTAAGAGAGCGGCTTTCTTTCGCCTATGCTCTATGCTAAATTTGATTTGTGATAAAATGGCATTTACATAATAACCCCATCCAATGTGGGTGTGTGTCTCTGCCCTATATACTGTACCAGTGGTTTGTGTGTTTGCTTGCTTGCGTTTACACGCTGCCATTCTTGAGCAAGGCCTTCGACTGCAGACCCTTCCGGAAGGCACGCACGACGCGTAATTGCGCGCGCAGACGAGCAAACCCTCGCACCCACAGTTCCTGACCGCGTTGTGAAGTGGCCTGGCGCACCTCAACCGTGTCCACTTCACTGCAGATCGCCATCCATGACGGCGCATTCTTTACCGAAATCGAGCGCAGCAACAACCCCAATGGTAACGATAGGGCTCCAATACCAATACAGGCAAACCACTGGCCGACAGTCAACGGTTTACATTTGACCCAGTCGCCAGTATATTGCACCAGCAGGAATTGCAACACAACCTGAAACACGCATACATAGGCAAAAACCTTGTTCTTCGTGATACCCGTAAAGATGTTGATCTCGTCGTGGATTTTACGCGCATTCAGTTCGTTAAAGAGCTGCATCCACACAAACGTGTTAAACACAATCGTCATGTGCTGTGTCGGGTCGTCTTCTTTGTCTTCAGGCAAGTCGTTTATGCGGCCCGATTTGATGCCGAACCACTTTTCACCGGTAAACACCATCGCCAAGAGAACCACAAGTTGGAAAGCCGACTGGCCGAGAATGTGCTTCGTCATTTTCTTCGAGATCAATGGCTGCGTCTTTGGGTAAGGCTTACGCTTCAACAACTCAGGCGTGGGTTCTTCTGTGGCCAAGGCCAACGAAGCAAACGAGTCCATAATCAAGTTCACCCACAACATTTGCACAGCACTCAATGGCGATTGTTCCAAGACTACAGCACCAACCGTCGCCAGCGTGATCGCAACCACGTTGACCGTCAATTGGAACTGCAAAAACTTGGAAATCGAATCGTACACATTACGCCCCCACTTGATCGCATTCACAATCGAGTTAAAGTTGTCATCCATCAAAATAATATCCGAAGCATCCTTGGCGACAGCGGTACCACTGATACCCATCGCAAACCCAACATTCGCCTTCTTCAACGCAGGCGCATCGTTAGTACCATCACCTGTGACTGCGACGACCTGAGGACCATGCGGAATCAAATTCGATTGCATCAAACCCGTGACCAGTGTGTACTTATCCTTCGGCGACGAACGCGCAAGGACACGCAGCATCGGCCAAATCTTGTCAAACTCTGACTGGATAATGTTGCCACTGGCATCCAACACTCGCGAACGGAATTCCAAACCTTCCATGACTAGTGAACCATCGCCAGGCTTAGTGATACCACATTTACCAGCAATCGAACGAGCAGTCGTAATGTTATCACCAGTGACCATACGCACAGTGATACCAGCGAGACCACACAAACGAATAGCTTCCGGCACTTCTGCACGCACAGGGTCTTCAATACCAGCGATACCAATGCACGTCAAATCCTTTTCAATGTCTTCATCCGCCCACTGTGAGATCTCAGAAGCCGACACGTCGATGTCACGGAACGATAAGCAGAGCGTACGGTAGCCCTGCGATGCATACTTTTCAATCACATCGCGATTAATCTGCGCCTTGCGGTCGGCATTCAACGGACTAATCGTGCCATCGACGTTCAGCACATTGTTACACAATCCCAGCACCACTTCAGTTGCACCCTTGGTGTAAATACGACACTTCGTTTCCGAAATCTTGACCACCACCGACATGCGCTTCTTCGCACTGCTAAATGTCAACATGTGCGAAATGTCCGCCTTTTCACGAATTTCCGGGTACTCCACGCCACCGTCGCGCACAAACTGCAGCAACGCACATTCCGTCTTGTTACCCGTGTGTTCCGGCAGACCACCTTCTACTTTCGATGGCAAAATTTCTGCAGTCGAGTTCACCGCAATGCCGTGGCTAAACGCTTCCAATGTAAAGGCAGAGAACGCATTGCGTGCATCCACCGCCGATGTAAATTCCTGGTCACCGACCCACATTTGCATGACTGTCATACGGTTTGTGGTCAATGTACCAGTCTTATCCGAGCAAATAGTTGTAGCACTGCCCATCGTTTCACAGGCATCCAAGTGACGCACCAGATTGTTGTCAGTGAGCATCTTCTTGACTGAGTATGCCAACGCAATGGTCACAGCAAGCGGCAACCCTTCCGGGATGGCCACGACCAGCACAGTAATGGCGATAATAAAAAAGTTCAGGTAATCGCTAATATACTTGTTATCCCAGTCCGCACCGTCACTTGCAAACTTGTCGATTGAAAATCGAATTGACATAACCACAAACACAATCAATGCCATCAACGTACCGAGCTTGCCAATCAAAATGGTCAAGTTGTACAGTTTGCCTTCTAGCGGTGATTGGGATTCTTCGACTTCTTCAATTTCGTTGTCGTTCGCATTAGGTGCAGCAACTTCCTTTGGAGTTTCTATTTCCACGTAAGCTTCGCCATCGACACCCATCACTGGGGTCGAGGATGGGTCTTCTTTCTTGGTTGCCGCCTTCTTGCCGTTAATGAGCTTCTTGATGATACCAGCCTGCGAGTTTTCACCCACACAGACCACAAGCATCTTGCCCAAACCTTCCATAACCTTGGTACCAGAAAGCAGGAACGGTTGTTCGCGGCCCTTGCGAAGCAAATCCGTCTCACCTGTCATGGCACTTTCGTCCATTTTCAATTCTTTTTCATCAAAGACAATACCATCAGCGGGAACAATATCGCCCAAATCCACACGCACAATGTCTCCCACAACGAGATTCCACTTGCTCACTTCGGCTGGCACGCCGTTGCGGATAACTTTAATGGGTTCGTCTTCCTTCACGGCGTTCAATTGCCGGAACTGTTGTTCCTTCTGGTAGTCGTTCACAGCCGTTACGACCGTCACGATCAGCACAGCCAAGATGATACAGGCACCTTCAATCCAGCCCGTATCCTTGTGGTCCCCAACAGTCGATGACAAGATGATCGAGAACGTACCGGAAATCGTCAGTACAATAATCGTAATATCTTGGAATGCATCCCACATCAGTTCCAGGAACGACTTGGACGTCGGTGGAGGGATGTAGTTGCTACCAAAAAAGTCTTCACGATCTTTCAGATCTTGTGTGTTGTTTGTGTCGAGCCCTTGACGGAGATCGACATTGATAGCCGCCGCGATGCCCTCGAGTCCACCGAGACTCTCGAGTTGGTCTTGTGCTTTTTCATGAGGTGTCTCGATGAGGCGAATCAAGTCGCCTGTCATCAATTTGAACCCCGCCATAGGTTTGTCCTTCTTCTTCCCAAATAAATCAAATGGGAGAGGAGAGGTCAGTTAATCGATCGAAGAGCTACTCTTGTCTTGTCGCGGGTGCGGTGTAGCTCGCCAGTCAAGTTCTGAAATGAGCTCAGGAATTTCGACTAAGCGGGCGATAGAGGATGGCAAAAGAGAGAAGAGAGTCGGTGGACACGCGAGAGGCGTGGGATGAATGTGCTTGACTTCCTCGAACCTTTCTTTATTCCTTGGGTTACACTCTCGTGCGCTCGTTTTCGATAATGGAGATGAGCTTTTGTAGAGAGAAGATGGGTGAGATAATTGGGAGAGAGGGCGCTGTATATGATGTGGTCTTGCCCCCCCCAACAAAAAAGCCAGTGATATATATGAGCAATACTGTGAAGCTGAGCAATCTCCTAAGATCAGTGAGGCGAACCAGAAACCACCATCAAAAAAAAAAGAGTTTCACGCATACACTCAACTGCGAAAAGGTAACAGAATTAAAAGGTTTCTAGAAAGGGAGGAGTCAAAAATGGATTTTTTCACAATCCTACACATTCATTTTATTATACAACCACAAATATCTACGAAATTGTATAGTCCCCAGATGGCCAATGTGTTGACCACCTAACCATACCCTAATTACTTTTAAAAAGAAGGAACCAATCAAAAAAGAGAATTCGAGGTCTGATTCCCAATCAGAGTGCACACGAATCTCAGAGAAGAGTGGAAGCATTCAGAGAAAAGACGATCCACCTCCCACCATCTGGCCCCATCTGATCCCGCTTAATCGATTTGCCAGAATCTTGGAGCTTCATAGATTCCGGATACTATGGATCCTTTTTTGTGGTACAGATGCCATTATTCATCGAATCTTCAGAGAAGATTAGTTTTTTAATCTATAGCACTTTGAACTTACCAGCTGGCTTGACTGCTCACTGTTTCCTCATCCATTCAATCCATGTGTAGACTGGTCCATTAATCAGAGTAGGTAGCGACTGCTCGATTAAAGCAGTCACTTTATCTCTTGTACCATCACCATGTGACTTGTAGCCTCTTTGCTCTGGCGTCAAAGTCAAGTTACTGCGTCTGGAACAGTGGCGACAGGCGAGTTCCGACTAGACGACTAACCAAGTTGATTTTCTTGGCTCACGTTTGTTGATTCACCTAGTGTTTCTAGGATTTGCAATTTGCCAACGAGTTCCATCTTTAATGTGTCGACACTACGTGGCTTTGGTATGCTGAAAAGTGAGTTCTTTTGTACCGTGCGGTGCTGTTAATCGATGATGCGTGCGGTACGTTGTATATGTAAATCATCCAATTCCTTCTGAAGATTCGTTATATTGCCGTAACGTATGCCTCTGGACATGACTGACTGCGATCGTGCAGAAAGACAGGTGGCTTCGGTATCCACGCCATCATCTTTGCACGCATCACTCATAATTGACTGATACTCGGATTATGCTTCCCCATTTTCGACTGTGGTGATTAGTGCTGCACGTTCCCCTGTTCAATATAAACATCCTTGCTACGCATCAAAAGCTGCTTTTCCGTTCGAGTGTTTTGCTCAATGGTCAGCAGCATCTTGCCGGACCTTCTCATTTCTAGCCGATTCTGCCATTTCCCTCATATTCCACTTTTATTCACCCTAAAATGTACGAAAAGCATGTGCATGATGCCATTGCTTTCCGAAAATACTATCCGTAGATGTATATTTGTTCAATAGGTCACCTGTGTATGATGCGCATTTCGTCGTGGATGGAGTATCACGTCCAGAACTCCAACGACCTATGTAGGAAGATCAGTGTTTAGCTCGTACCATATTTGAAATGATCACATCCTTGCTGTATATGTCATTCGAGTCCTCAATCCAAATAAAGAACCTTACTGCCATGTACTAATGAAGATCACATGAGTAACCTTAACACTAACGATACGACTATCGATCACAACGACCCATTACGGTGTTATTTACTTGTACGATTCAACTGATCGACAAAAAAGAAGTCACAAGAGAAGATTTGATGGCCCCATCACGTTTGCCTAAGTGGGATCTACATTGTGATAAGTATCATGTTCTCTGGGTCAAAGAGCCTTCATGTTTGGCGCGCGTCAAGATTGTTTTCAAAACTGCACGCCATCACTCTCCAGATAGACTCGTGAAATGTGTCAGTTCTGAATTGGTGGTTGGTGGTCTATTCATGGGTACAGATACGCATCTGAACAGTTGCAGACACGCAGTTAACTCAATGAATCAGTTGGACTATAACGGATCACCCTCTCCCTCTTTCTCGGGCACCCAGATAAATCAAAAAATCCATTTTGTCGGCTGAGCTGAGATGTTAGAAGAGGGAAATATCAACATCCTGTATCTAGGATACAGGGTGCTGTATGCCCAACACAGCAAATATCCTGGACTGCAGAATTGTCGTGGAACACACTTCCTTTGGGACTAGACAGACGATGACGCAAATTCTAGATGATATTTGATCGATTCATCAGACACAAGCCTCAAGTGCATGTACAAGTAGATAGTAGATTCTGTCCAACGTCGAAGAAAAAAAAAGGTTCTTAAATGTGTTTGCGTTTGTGTATGTATGTATGTACGTATTGTTTTTTTCTTCTTCCTTCTCATTCGCTTTCTATCTATTTGTTGGCTGGAGCCTTAACGACGCCGACCTGAGCTGGGCGTAGGCAACGCGAGTTCAACAAGTACCCAACTTTCATCAGCTGACCGATCGATCCAGCTTCCTTCGTGGCATCCTCATACTCGAAAAGCGCATCGTGCACGTTCGGGTCAAACTTGTCACCCACAGCGCCGACCTGGCTGATGTTAAATTCACGAAATACTTTCTGCAACTGCTGATCGGTCATAACCACACCTTCGTGCAACGATTTGATCGCTGGCATAGTGTGTTCTGGATGTAATTCTTCGATTGAGATGCTTTCGTGTGCACGTTGCAGGTTGTCCGATACATCCAACAAACTCTTAGCAAACTTGGAAATCGCAAACTCGCGTGCGTTCTGCACATCGACACGCGAGATACGACGCACGTTCTCGGCATCCGCGAGCGCACGCAACAAACGATCGTTCAAATCGTTGGTCTTGGTCTTCAATTCTTCCACTTGCTTGGTCAATTGCTCTACCGTAGGTGCTGCTCCCTCGGCAACGGGTTGTTCCGTAGCAGTTGGTTCTTCCTGAGCAGCAGCTTCGCCCTCAGCCGCGGGTTTCTCACCGTTGAAGCGCACAGACGTCTGGCATACACCACGCGCATGTTGCACAGCACGAGATACTCCCGAGGAGCGCGCGAGAACTACACGTCGAAGCATTTTTATTTTAATTCCCTTTCACTCTCCTTGTTTGTCACGTTTCCTGCGTTATTTGCGCCGTTGAGGATGTTGGTGGGTGGTGGTTGGACAGGACAAAACCTCAACCAACACTCTGAACACAATCACAAACAGGAAGCAAATCAAACCGCAGACGCGTAATTACGACTTTTTACAACTTGGAGTCTCGCACTAAACCCAAGTATTTCGACCAATGATAAGCTGATATACAGAATATTTTGACCAATAACATAATGGTATCGATTATTGAGGTGGTCACTGCACACTGCTAATGGGGTTGCAAAATTGAGGAGGTCATCTGCATCACTATCAGTGCAAGTAACATGGCGGGGAAGAAACGACGTGCAACAACGGGAGCTGGAGCAAAGGCTACTGCTGCTCCGCCGAAGGAGACGACCGTGCAGCAGCATGTATTGCAACACTACGCCAAGACTGTGTATTTCAATGACCTGTGGGTCTCGTTTCTCAGCAAGATGGCCGGATTGGTAGTGTTGATGGCGTACATTTCGGTGCAGAAAATGCGATTCAGTCCTGCAGGATTGCAGTTCATCGCTGGATTCGAAGGGTTGTCGTTGGTGATTGCCTTTGCGACTGTGTTCTTTATTCGACGTTTTTTCAATGCGCTGTTGGCGTTTAAAATCGCGTTTGCTTTTTCTCTGTTGCAAGTATTTTGGTATGGGGTCAGCTATTTCTCGCGGTACATGGAGTTCGACCGGCAAGAAGGAGATTTGCTTCCTGATCAGCTGCCGTTCGGTACATTGTACTTTGTGGTGTGCTGGGCTTCCGATCGATTTATGGTGGGAACACAGAATAGTGCCAAGGAAACTGCCGAGGAAATACAAGATGTGATGAAGCAGAAAAAGGCTTAAGGAGTAAATCTGTTAGCGCCGTTTTCTACTACAAGAAATGGAGACGTGTAGGAATGAATCTGATAGCTTGTCCTAGTTGCTGATTACCAAAAGCGGCACTACATGAAGTGAAACAATAATCTTTGTAGTAGAACAAGTTCCTTCACTGATTCTCCTCTTGCGACATCATCTTGTGTCTGAAGTGTAAGCGCTGAGTGATATGTCGTATGAATGTCGTCTGAAGGTTGCATCAGCGCCGCAGATTTCAATAGTTCCAATCACAGACATATTTGACCAAGTGGAAGGTGAAGTGCAACTGGGAACATGAAGTATCGAGACGATCCGGACTGGGCAGACGTGGAAAAGATCCCACAGGAAGATGGACCGAATCCCGTCGTGCGTATTTCCTACACGGACACCTGTACGTGTTTTTAATGTCTCTCCCAGTTAGAAAAGTTCTTTCATTTATTCAACCACAATCATCTTTGGCTCGAACTCTTGATATGTTGCGTTAGTCACGGATGTGATGGACTGCTTCCGCGGTGTTCTCAAGACCAACGAATACAGCGAACGTACATTGGGATTGACGCTCGATGTGATTGATGCCAACCCGGCTAATTACACTGTCTGGTTCGAAATCTACATATACATCTCTCCATTTGTTAGGATCCGCCAGAATTGAGAAAATCAATGGTATATGTCTGTCTGTTCAGGTACTTTCGCCGCCGCGTGTTGGAAGCGCTGGACGCTGATCTATATGCAGAGCTTCGATACACTGAAGATATGGCCATCCAGCATCCAAAAAACTATCAAATCTGGCACCATCGCCGGGAGATCTGCACCATGTTGCACGACGGTAGTAACGAGAAAACTTTCTCCGCCAAAGCGATTGATGAAGATTCCAAGAACTACCATGCCTGGGCACATCGACAATGGGCAATTAAGACCTTTAATCTCTGGGACGCAGAGTTAGAGTTCATTGATAAGCTGTTGCAGGAGGATGTACGTAATAATTCAGCGTGGAACCATCGGTGGTTTGTGCTCAAACACACCACCCCACTCTCCATCGAAGACCGACAACGTGAGATAGAGTATGCGCTCACAAAAATCGAACTTGCCGTCCACAATGAAAGTCCATGGAATTACATTCGTGGAATGATCCGTGGCCACGAAGAGCACTTTTCGGCATTTTTGAAGGAAAAGTGCCTAAAGTTGCAGGAGGCGCATCCGGATTGTATTTTTGTGGCCGCGACGCTAGTGGATTTGTATGAAAAAGACGCCACAGTCGACTCTGTGGCTGCGGCAAATCAAGTAAGTTCTTTGTGAACACACCAGTCAGGCACATAGACAACTGGTTGACTATCAATTTTGTTTGCTGACTGCTGTATTACGTTTTTTTGTGTGTTTTAGCTGATTGACAAGCTTGCGGATGAAACGGATCGAGTTCGCCAAGCGTATTGGCATTTTCGGAAAGGCATGCTCAAGGTGACGGCATGATCATCTGCCTATCAAGTACCTTCGAACATGAGTATCAAGAAGCGTAATCGACCAAAGCACAAAACAACAAAAAAATATAAACGCATGTATTGGCGATCTTCGTGGTCCTAACATCGGATACGAGGGTTCGCTTCGTTTTCGAGTTTTGTCTAGTGGGAGTTGGTGCTCATGTTCGACATCGAATCCACAGAATAATGGCGGCGTATGATGAAGTTCTTCACTCTATCCATCTCGTTCTCATGCTAGTTGTTTCCTAAATGTTGGACGGGAACGAGCTCACCGTAGCCATGTCTTCCACTTTGTTACCATTCACCATAAATTCCAACTTGATGCGCATCATCACGGGTTTCTACAAGGACAAAAGACCAACAACATGAGTGAGAATGAGTAAACAACTGTGCATATAAAGTTTGTGTTCTCCTGTTCTTACCTCTCCATGCATGGAGTTCTGGATCTTCACAATTTGCGTCACGGCGCCAGCATTATGTGGAGGGATCGTACTGTCACTGGGTGGCTCCATTTTCAGCTTGATATACTTGGGAAACGCAGCTAAAAACAAGAAATTCTGCAATGGGATGGCGGTCGCATTGCGGATCGTGGCCGTTATGAACGTGAATGACGGGTCATCCTTGTTGGGCTTGGCGATTTCCAAGTCGACAGTCAAGCCGTTCTTCTCGTAGGCACGCACTTGTACATTCTGCGGCTGAGACGGCGGTTGTGCAGATACTGGAGCCGCAGGGGCACCAAAGTCAAGTAGCCCTAACAAATCACCAGCTGGGTTGTTGTTGACGGGAGCAGAGGCAGGCGCTGGAGGTGGTGCTGTGGCTGGTCCGGTAGCAAAGATGTCGGCAAGTAGATCCACTGGCGCTGGAGCAGGTGTACTCATAGGAGCGGACGCTCCAGAAGAAGGTGGAGCACTGGAACCGCTTCCTCCAAAAATGTCGTCGAGATCCAGCAAATTCTGCTGTGGCGCTGGTTTTTTCGGTGCCTCAAACGCCTTAATCGGCTCTGCTGGATTGGACGAACTGACCTCATCGCCCAAAAGGTCTGCTCCGCCTACGCCGCCACTTGCAGACAACGTAGTCAGTCGATCTTGACGGTTGCGCAATTTCGTGATATCGATGGACGGCATATTCGCCAAAATATCCGGTCGCAGTGAAGACCACCGCGGTTGACCCAACGTCGAGTACTCCGTGGCGCGTTGCTGCAGCTCCAACACTACCGACGAATTAAATGTCGCGATCAGCGCATGCAGTCTCTGCACTTCGTTTGGGTTCTGAAACCGCGTCGTGAGTTTCATCAAGGCATTTAGCGCGTAAGCCTTGGTGACGTCAGTAGACGAATGATGCCGGAGGATTTTCTTAAACAAATCCAAAATGCTGGTCTCATCGACTCGCACCTTTTCAGAAAGCGTCTCTTCCTGGGCGGGGGCATCTGCGAGTAACAGTCGTCCATATTCACCAACGCACCAAATACCAACATGCACGAGCGAAAGCTGCGAGATGTCGTCATGCAACGCCCAGTACAGTTTATGCGCGACGTAGGCGTGGAGCTCCGGATTGCGTTGGATCAGCATAATCAGTGAATTGCTTATCCGCTCGTCCGGAAGCGTCGCGCCCGCGATCGACAACATTGTGATCAGCGTATCGATATGCCACCGGTTCGACGGAGCGTAGCGATCCACGGCGTCTAGGCACAAAAGAAACAATCGATTTAATCTAAATATGCACTGCACATTTTCCCATACAATCTAATCACAATTGCATGTACCTGCGATTCTGGAGCATAACCCTGGCTTCTGGTCATTTGGAGCAATCACCAAGTAGTTGAGCATTTCACGGGCAAGCTGCAACACAATATTTCCCGATTCATAGTTAGACCAGGCCAACCACAACGATTGTCGCAAGAGGCACGTACGGATTGAATGTTGGTTTCATTTACAAGGGCATAAATGAGCTCCAACGCGCGCTGTCGGATCGACGTGTCCGGATCCTTCAAGCAGTCCACAATGGTGTTTGTGTGTCGCTGCACGGCCGCGGCATCGTCTGTGACGACCTTTGAAAGCGTATTCAACGCTACATACCGAATGTTGTTGTCACGGTTCAGCAAGAACCGTCCCAAAATATTGATCGCTAGCACCTTTAGCCCACTGTCGCTCTCGATGGTCATGATCGTCTGCACGCACTCGTAGAGAATCGCGTTACCCGCGGTTTTTGCCGTTTCCGTGTTAGTCGCAACCTGTGCAAGCACATCATTCATGGCTTCACTGGCGTCATCATTATTTTTACCCAGCAATCGCAGCAACTTGAGGATCGCGACTTGCAAAAATGGATCTGCGATGCCGCTCACGTCATATTCGGATGAATAGCCCATTGACAACAAATTGCGCAGCTGACGAACGAGGTTTGGCACTAAATCCTTGAAATACCGCAGATTTTCCGAGTCAATCAAGATCACTTCCGTGATCAACTGCACACCAGAGAGCAAAACGCCGTGGTTCTTGCTCTTTAGCAGCCCCAAAATTGATTCGGTAAAATCTTCAACAAGTTCTGGGACCTTCTTGAAGACACGGATGGCTGCCAGCGCTGCTTTCTTGCGGAGATGTTCGCTCTCCCCACGTAAGTGACGATCAATATCCATCACTAAATCGCGCGCCATATCAGGCTAGTAATATGCGTTCACGTGACAATCGCAGAACGGGCCTCAGATTTTGGATATAGACAGTTAAGTGAATCAAAAAATGTTGTCTTACCGAGGCGATGTTGCCCACAGCTGTCAACGACAGACTCACGATGAAGTGGTTGGAATTGTTCAGGTCGCTACAACAAACAAAATATTACGCAACCGTCAATAATGTAAAGGAAATCATTTATGGGGAGCATTGTTTCTCAATAGGTGTGCGCCGGCAACCTACTTTTTCATGGAATTGGTCACAAGTGTCAGTACATCTTCCTGATCCGTGAGCAGCAAAATCAGACCCTGGCAAACACATAATCAATCAAACTTCTATCAGCCAACGTTATATACAGAATATACTATAAGAAACGCAGCCAACGATACCAGATAACCCATGCGCTTCTCGGCGAAGTACGGGCTAGCGATCAGCTTGACACATTCCATTTGCCCGAAATGCGACGGATACCCGAGCATGTGCATAAAGAGCAACTTCGCAACGTTCCGGTGGCGGTATTGCTTGTCTTGGTCTTTGAATGCTGTACGGATCAGCGCGCTCTCTTTCACGATGACTGCGCGTTCCTCGGCCGCGGTCTTACACGCACGCACATTGCGAATCAAGTCGCGCAATTTCTGGCTCATCTTTTATCCACAAAATAAGGGGAGTGATCGGGATGATACCAAGGAGGGAAAAGAAACAACGGGCCACTTTATAAGAGCAGACACCCCTTCCTGTTGCCACACAGATAGACAGAGAGAAAGAGAACAAGAGCACGCGGCGCTGGGAAGGATCTGCAAGCGCTACTGATCTCCCCACGGTTTATTGTTGTATTGGGGTGAAAAAGTCGGTCCTGGGGCGGAAAGGGGATAAATTTCAACCAATCATGATTGGTTAATGTATGAATGTATACAATTATAACCAATAAAATAATGACAAGAGGCATTGAATCGATGCCATTCGCTGTTATCAGGTTTGCGTTATTTAATAAGATGCTCTTATAAAAAATATACTCCTTTATAAGATCAGATGCTCTTATGAAAAAATATGGTATTTAGTGTGACTACCGTTTATCAACAAGATGATTATGCTGAAGATTGCTACTTCCTCACCTCTTCAAAAATTACTCGGATTTATGGAGCGCACCGAGGCACAAAGGCTGGGATGTCGGTGATGGCACGACCCAAGATCAAAGCATGAACATCGTGCGTGCCTTCATAGGTGTTGACAGCCTCCAAATTGACAGAATGACGGATGATATGGTACTCGTCCGAGAGACCATTGCCACCGAGCATATCACGGGCCGCACGAGCGATTTCTAGCGCCTTGCCACACGAGTTGCGCTTAACTAATGAGATCACTTCCACAGGGGCTTTACCCTCGTCCAGCATGCGTCCGACTTGCAAGCAGCCTTGCAGCCCAAGTGCGATTTCTGTGGTCATGTCAGCGAGCTTCTTCTGAATCAATTGGTTCCTGAGCAAGTAGCAATCATCATAAAATATTGTTAGATCTTGAAGTGTACACAAAGCCTTAGCATGATGTGAGAACTCACGCAGCCAATGGAGCCCCAAATTGATTGCGGTCAAGTGTGTACTGACGGGCGATGTCAAGGCAGGAGTCTACAATTTTGGTCACGCATCGTTATATCCGTAAGAACGTCACATATCCTCGGTAGCTGTTGAAAAGAAGAGCACAAAGAAATTCGTACATGCAGCACCGAGTGCACCCCAGGAGATACCGTATCGTGCGCTGTTCAAGCAGGTGAATGGTCCCTATTTCATAAGACAACCTGTCAATTTCATGAATGTGCTTATCCGGTACAATACTGATGAGTGCATGCACACCTTGAGGCCCTTCACTTTGGGTAGCATATTTTCTTTTGGCACTTCCACATCTTCCATAAAGATCTGCGAGCAGAGAGCTATCAGTATCCAATAAAGTATTTAGTACATTGCAGCTCTGTGTCTTACCATGCCGGTAGCCGATGCCATCAATGTGGCCTTGCCGTGGATATATTGAGTGGTGAGACCTGGAAAGTCCTACAGCCAGCACATTTGTTTTATTCTTAGCAAACCACCGAGATCCATATCACAATATCGTAGGAATTTAACGAGATTTTTGACATACTTTTTCAAGGAGGAACCCTCTGATATCACCTTCATCATCCTTTGCCCAGATCAGAAAGAGGTCGGCGATGGGGGCGTTCGTGATCCAGTTCTTAGATCCATTCAAGATATATTTTCCTCCCTGAAGTTTGGCGCGAGTTTCCATTCTGTTCCACATCATTATTAGTATTTGACTATAAAGTTCATCATTACCATAGCAATAGCAGCTTACGATCCAGGATCAGAGCCGTGGTTGGGCTCCGTTAGGCCGAAGCAGCCGATGATTTCACCAGAAGCAAGTCTTGGGAGGTACTGTATCCAGAGCATCCCTTTTATTAATTTTCTGGCATTTGTCGTTAGAGAAATATCAAAATTTCATACCTTCTCCTTCTGCTCGTCCGATCCGAACGTGTTGATTGGGTGCATCACCAAAGAGGACTGCACGCTCATCGCCGATCGGTAGGCACTGTCGACTTGCTCGACGGCATTCGCAATGAGCCCGTAGGAGACATAGCCAACACCTGCGCAGCCGTAGCCTTCAATCGTCGGTCCAAGGAACCCCATCTCACCCATTTCCTTCATGATCGATTTGTCGAACGTGGCGTTGCGGTTCGCTTCTACTATCCGCGGCAACAACTTGCCCTGGCAATAATCATTCGCAGATTTCTACAACGAACACATACAATCTGATGTGAATACCAATATTCAACCTTTTTTTCTCCGCAATGCACAGAGAATAACTAACTCAGTAATAGTAGCATGTACCTTGATCATCAGCTCTTCATCGGTCAATTGCGTTTCCAGCAAAAGCGGATCGCGCCACTGAAACGCCGCTTTCTTGGCCGTCGCCATCGTACGTGCGCCCTGGGGCTTTGCACCTACACGTTGCACCAATTGCTTCGTTGCCGCCAACATCATCAACTCTAGGAAGCGCTTCTTTTTCTCCTCAACTGCTCAAATGCGTGTGTTCGTTTACACCTCTTCTCCCTTGAAGTACAAGTTGAGATTCGTCCAATCACAATCCCGTCCAATCACGTTGATGACCAAAAACCAGGCGTAAAAAAAATCCCTGTAAAAAATATAACCCCGAGTAATTACCAATAGCTTTCTATTTGGGAAATCACAGTACTCCACTGGGAATGGGAAACGAAGTAATTGAGCAACAAAGTGCAGTAAATGCAGGTTTTGACGATGGAAGTTGCCGGGAATGTCGACGAGCAACAGCAGCAACCACAAGAGAATGAATCTCAAACGGAGAATATGGAGGTAAACACCGGAGAGGAAATTCAGGAGCAACAGCAACAACAAGATGAAGCGAATGCCGTTGCTTCGACTGCTGATGAGAGTACGCAAGATGCGACGACTGAAGAACCAATTGCGGATGATTCTACAGCAGATGAAGGAAGCAACAACCAGGATACAGCCAAGATAGAGACATACTCGAAAGGGACAGATGGAGAGATTGCAAGTCCTATTGATGAGGATAGTAGCGGGGTTGCGCATAATGTGGACGAATACGATCCAGCACAGCCATCGCACAGAGTGGTAGTGATTGACAATTGCAACAATACTGGTGGTAACAATGACTTGAATGAGCCCCCACTTCATGGAGAAGATGAATACGATCCAGCCAATCCGTCCCATGACCATGACGAGTACGATCCAGCAAATCCGTCCCATGACCAAGACGAGTACGATCCAGCCAATCCATCCCATGACCGAGATGAATACGATCCAGCCAATCCGTCGTATGACACGAGAACGTCAACTGTGACCGAGGCAGAGTACGATCCAATGGGGGAACACAATGGAGTGTTCCACCATCAACAACATCAAGAACCAGAAAAAGAACAACAGGTAGATAATTTAAGCGTGGATCAAACAGCTGCGTCACCACAGAAGGCAGCACTAGGAGGTGACAACGAGGAACTTCATCCTAGTAAACGTCAGCGTTTGGACAACAGCACCTTCGTTAAGCAAGAAGATCAACGAGAGAAAACATCATCCTCCACTATAAATGGTCACCATCACAGCACAACTCGTGCTAGCTCCACAAGAGATCGTAAAGGATTAACGGATGCCGCGTGGGATCGCTTGATGGATTTTCAATCAGGAGGCGATTTCGAAATGGCACAAGTGAGCCGTGCAGCATTCGCATCGGTCGGATCACTACCTGAGTTTGCACAATTCGCTGTAATTGCCAAGTTCACGCGGACATCCATGAAGAATATTCGCGATAAAAATGGTTTGCTCATGCGTATTTATCGTGAGTATCAAAAAGAAAATCCGCATATTGCCTCGCTTCAGCCGGTAGAGACATTCATTGCAGATTACAAGGCTGATCCAGGGCTTTTCGAGTACGGGTACGCGCCTCCACTCCCAGCGACGGGGATATCATCGACGCCTGTTCCTTATCAGCACGAAACAGAGGCTGATACGACTGCCACGACCACTACATCGTTAAAAAAACCACGTACGGAAAGCCCAGCGAAGCGAGAATCCCCACAAGTTGACGAATTTGGCCGCATAGTCAATAAAACGGCATCAATGTCTACCTCTCCAGCAAAGTCAGATGCGAGCGATCGTCGATCTAGTATTGGTGATCGCCCCACTGTGAGAGCAACAGATCCTCGACGAGCCCGCCAACAGAAAGCAGAGGAATCCATTGCTCAAACAAGACAGGAAGGTGCAGCTACTAACGAGGGCATTCTTCCTGCTGGCAAGCCGATTGATCCGCGACGACGCCAAGCGCAGACAAACCCAATCGGTGGTGCTGGAGCTTCAGAAAACTTATCCCAGGCAGATGCGTACTCTAGCGGAGGACGTAGTGGACATCCAGGTGACCCTCGTCGTCGTGGTCCGCCTAATGCAACGATAGCAACAGAGCCACCCCGTGTGGAAAAAAACGATTTGTATGAACGGCTACCGCCAAGTGTCCGGACAGTATTGGATACGATGATTCACGAAGGACGACTGAAAACGATGATAAATGACAACGTGTTGTCTCGATTGTTGCACCTACCCGAACATGTCGCACTTCAAGCAGTCGAGAACTTCAGCAACGTTGATCTTTCTCAAATCGAAAACTTGCAAGGTTTCTTAGTGGGCATAATCAACCGTGTTCACGAAAAGGCTATCGCTGCAGAAATGGCAACGACGCCCCATCCGTCGTATGCACCTGCAGCTGCCGTTGGGTATGGTCCTGGAGGAGAAAACGCTGCTGTATTAGCATATCCTGCCAATGGACCACCATCTGGCCGCCAAGGGGGTAGAGCCGATGGATTTAGAGATGTGCAAATGCCGCTGGCGGGAGGAAATCGGCGACCGCCACCTCCGCTTGAAACTCTGAGTCTTGGTCATCAGAAGGCTATTGGTGCGCTACCACTCTCGGTGCAGCACCATTTATTCGACATGGCTGGCAATGGGGTCTTATCATCAGTGGACGAGTTTGGCGAGAAATGCTACGAGGTGCTCGGTCAATTATCGGAGGCACTCGCTAATGAAGTGTTGACGCGGTTCACGAATGCCAATCTCAGTGCTGTTAGGAATAGAAGTGGGTTCTTGATCGGTGTTGTGAAGAGATGTCGGCAGGAATATGGCTTCAACTAGACGAACGAAGTGGATTCAAGTAATTCGAGAATTATGTGGATCTACTGTGGCAAATAACGTCTATTTGATATTTTTATTGTTTTGCGTTTTTCTTCCACAACAGATCAGCTTCGAATATCAAACTCAAGTTGTACAGCCAACAAAACGAAAACAAGATTCTCAAATTCTTTTTTTCAGCACTAGTGGTTCAATTCATATTCGAACGGCACATCCGGCAGACTATCGTCATCGGTTTCTTCGCTCTCAGTGCGACAACTTCTTCGAATTCGGAATTTGCGCTCGTAAAACAGCATATATGCACAACAGGACAGCACCTCCTCGGTAGAAGCATGACGGACACTATCGTCCGACGTGTAAAACCACTGTCCATTAGCAATCCGACGGTAAGCCGTGAAATGGCCACAGCGGTCGTTCCCGTGGTGCAAGATGACGGCCGCCAGTTCATAAATAAGGTGCTGCTGCATGAGCTTGGTTACAGGAAACGCTGGTAAATACGAAGCGAGTTTCGCCTGCCCACGGCTGTCACGTCGAATGAAGCCGTTCATGAGTTTCTGCTCAGCTGTGGCGCCCAATTCATATTCGCAGAACGCGCTCATGTCCAATTCCAGAGGAAATTCTACAAAGCTATCGACTTTCCGCGTACTGCCACTCCAGGCGTTGTAAACTTTCCGGTTGAAATGGAAGCAAAACACATCCGGGCTGCGTGAGAACTGTAGCCGCTTGTGGCAATCGCCTAACACCCGCGGCACCGGCCGCTCCAGATCCTCGAGGTTAAACGCCGTGTTGGAGGCTAATAACTGCTCCAAAGTATGCACCCAAACTTGCCGTTCATGCTGGGCGATCAACACATCGACTTCCTGCTCACTTTCATCATCACCCTCATCGATGTGGTTATGTGTTGCTGAGTCGCCTCGTTCTTGGTCCTTCTTCTTTGCTGCCTGCTTCAGTTGGAGACGGCGTTCTACTTCCGCGAGCTCGGCCAGCTCGCGTCGTGTGGTTGCCAGTCCTTCAATAGCACTGCAATAGCTACACTCAACGCCCGAAATCACTTCGGGCTCTGTGTACATCTGCAAACACTCGACGAGCTTGATGCTCTGGGGTTTCTTCGCCATTTTAGCAAGCACCGACGGGTCACCAAATGAGAGTGAGACATCTAGAAACCGCTGATTCTTCATGGGGCGATACCGACGACAGCGTGTGCATTGCAGGAGATTAACCTGCAGGCCATGTAGTGGGTTCCAGTGTTTTTGTTCCACAGCCTGGTCGAACTGTAATTCACTGATGGATTTTGAAGAAGTGTCCATCCCCATGGGACGAAACAAGTCATTTAATCCAATATCCTTCACCGCACACCTTCGCTGTTCGTCGCTCACAATGTTCATCAGAAACTGCAGCAGCTCTTGCGAATCCTATCATCAGATATAATCAGACAAGACAAAGAGATAGAGAATTTCCGTTATCATCTTATGCACATCATACACTATCTATTGCAGTACATATTACCTGCTGCTTATTGCCACGAAACGAAACCAATTTATGGACCAATTGGGCATTCAATGTGCGAGGTACCACCGGTGGCTTCGGTTCATCTTCGCTTGTCGGCGCTAGCGCTAAATAGGAGAGCAATAGACAACAACAGTCAGTTTTTTCTTCTTCTTCAGACATGCATAACCAGGCAATAATAGTACACCATGAAACCAATCACTTACCCTTGAGGCAGTCACGCAGAGCTTGCGTGAACGGGATCTGGTGGGTCCTACCTTTCGACAACCCCACGATCTCGGTCAGATACTCCTGGAAGCTGCCGACCGACGCCAGCGCCTGCAAGATCGCGTTGAAAAAGCACGTGTTGCCCAGGTTTTGGATCCCAGGCACCATCATCCGTGGTGAAGCTGCCGCTGCCATCATCTCCTTCCTCCCTTGTCGCTCTCAGCAAAATGTATCTCTTCCTTCTTTTGTTCGCGTTTAAATAACATAAAATAAGAGATCAGGAAAAGCTACAAACATATTTTTAGCCAATAAAAAATGATACATATTATTTTTTAACCAATCAACGATAATTTTCGAATGTTTCATATTCATCAAAATGGGCAGCTTTCATACTGAATGGAATGGATACGCTCGACATTTGAGGCGACACCAATCAATTTGATGGAGGCTCTACGACCTCTATCATGTATGACTTTTTTCTTCTAATTATCTGCGGCTTTCGGTCAATGCTAAGGACATTTCGACAGTCTGTAATTGCTCGCGTAGTTGTGGTGCAATTCGTTCCACGAGTTCCTTGCAACTACAAAAAAAAGAGAATGTAAACGAATAAATGAACGTATATACCAATCGTAAATCAAGACAACATACTACGCGGTGATGTCCTGAGCTTTCTGTAGTGCCTCATGATTTCGACTTAGCCTCATAGAGGTCTACGAAATGTCCTCAAGAAGGAAATTTGGTACATTATTCAACAATATGAACAAACGATAAGGCCTTACCTCGATTTCTTCGAAGAAGCGCAGAGCTTTATCGACGCGTTGATAGGTTGTGTGAGCTGTTTTGCCGAGATTTGTAACAAGCTCTTTGTTGGTGGTCGATGAAATGGATGACGATGGCGCTGTGACCCAATATGCAACATCTTCCTTGAGCATATCATTCGCCCTATAGCCAATAAAGCAGACTCCCATAAGATCAATGACATCAAGCTACCAGT
Organism: Pilasporangium apinafurcum; assembly: GCA_001600495.1. Classification (NCBI taxonomy): domain Eukaryota; phylum Oomycota; class Peronosporomycetes; order Pythiales; family Pythiaceae; genus Pilasporangium; species Pilasporangium apinafurcum. The sequence continues at coordinate 147,511 of BCKE01000015.1, read as the reverse complement.
AATGTCTTTTGAGCAGCACACCTTTCCAGGAGAGGAACACATTCGGTGAGATTCTGTCCCAGTTCACGACTAAGTGTCTGCTTCCCACATACAATGAAGACGATTTTTAATTGATATCACTGGCAAGCAAGAAATGAGCTGAGTTTCATTGAATTCTAGTACCTTGGAATCTTTCGAATCGAGGCTACTTCCATCGGAAATATCGTTAAGTGCTTGTAATCGATCCATGGCAGACGCAATTCGATTGCGAAGCGCTTCTAGTTGCTAACATACCAATGAACACGACATAGAAGTAAATACATGTGCATTGATAATTCACAGAGAATATGTCAAGGACCATACACGAGTTACTGAAGCCAAATCCTCTGCGTAATGTTGCGTAGAGTGAACTTTGTCACCGTTAACCGACGAGAGCATTTGAATGCTCAAGGGGAACAACTCACACCGGGCATCAAAGACACTCTCCTGCATGCACATAATCACATCCATCGATAATGCAAATCGCAAAATATGGTCGTATTAGTAAATTGTCATCACTCAAACTGAACACACTTGCCAAACCTGATGAGTAGCTAGATCATCTAGCAATTGTAGCGACTCATCAAGACATCCTGCTTCCCCTTTCTCCTAATCAGCATCACCGTAAGAGCTCTATCACATATACCATGCTCGTTAACATGTTTTACTACTATATCACTCACCTCCATCAGTACACGGCCATGCACCACCTCCACTGCCAACAGCAACTGTGTGACCACTTGGTTTTGCTGCATCGCCTCATTCTCCAGTATCCCTGTTGCATCTGGCATACCCTACACATTAAAAGAGTATTGCATTAGACACATGCAGACAAACCGTCCGATATATATGATTATATACATTTTTCATACAATGACATGTGTGAGCCATTTGTGCAGTTGCTCTGGGGACGGTTCTTGTAGTGCCCAACTATCGTCATTATCACCGAGTAGACGCACGTTCGGGTGGTAAAAGACTGCATAAAGCCATAGTAGTAGTGTCTTTCGATACGCAACGGTTTGAAGACTTGCAGCTGTTGCTTGCTGCAGTGGAGATGCGAGAAACGCCGGCCAGCGCAGCGCCGTTAGGTAGAACAGCAGCCGCCCATGTTGCTCTTGCATATTTTTCTTTGGCTTCGAGTTCTGATTGGTCCAATTAATTGGATCGGAAAACTATGGAGCTTGAAATTAGTGACTTACCGCGATGAAGTGACGATATCTTAGACAGACACAACAGTATCATTTACGTCTGCTTGGTATGACAAGTTCGATTCATGCGAGTTCGTCAACCATTCGAAGAAGAAGCAGTCAATATGACCAGATCCCGCGCTTTTTCTATCCTGTACGTATATGCATATGCGTTCTATCACGTTCTCTACTCCATTTCATACCCATTTTCAATGCGATTGTGTTGGTTGCGTTTGAGTAGAAGAGTGAGGAACAAGGAAGGACAGCCCAATCACAAACTGTATCGATCTGTCAAAAACGAGTACGGGAGCGATTAAACACTCTCTTGCTATTACCAGAGGAGCTGCAATTGGTAGTGAACGAGATATGTGCGTTTAAAGGTTTGGGGAATCATCTTTTCAAGCATGTGGTGGATAAATGAGGCTGTGCTCATGGATTTTGCGTTAATTATGTAGTACAGACAACAATGACAGGATATGATCGAGTCGTGTTGAAGAACGCTGTGAAGCCGTCGGGTATTGTAGTGATTGACCAAATGCAAGCAGAATATTGGCAGCTAATGCTGTCGTACGAGGATTATCGAGATGTTAAAGAGCGAGTATTGGCAAAGTCAGCAGCATTATGCAACAAGATCCATCAGCTATTTTCCACAGGATGCTTTTTGATGGTCTGCGTCGTCTAGAATATGTCTTATTGAATTTTGTTGTGTACAATCGGTTTGTAAATGTCTTACCTATCTTATGTAGCTGCCACAGGACGAGAAGGGTAAAATCAATGGCTATACGCTTTTGGAATATGTCTATAAACTTCAGCTTTCGATCACCATCGCTAAGGCTGTCAATGAGTATGTTGTTCACACTGATGGATCACTATCTGAGCATGATTACATTGCAATGATCACACTCATTCAAAAGTCTGCTCAAACCCACCTGGAGATCGACGTGAGTTATCTTCATTGAGCGGAAGAATGCAAGTATGTTCTAACGGTGCTGTCTTCTATATCATGCAGGTAGATTTCCAAGAGTACTACGAGCTCATTTGCACGCGCTTGCTGGTGTTGCGACACGAACGAAAGCAGCACAACCCTCGCACAGGGAAAATGATTGTTGGTGGTGTCGATGCCATTCTTGAGTGTCCATTGTTCAGCGAGTTTTACCGATTGATGGACCCCGCTTTCACTGATGTATTTGATCGAACCAGCAATCGCTTCCACCCACAGACGATTCGCTATATCCATAGGCAGTATCTGCAATTAGACTCTGACAAGAATGGCATGCTGAGTGGGAAGGAGCTACTGGAGTATGGCAAAAAGAAGGCGTTTAACCCCACATACCAGCAACCCACCCATGATCTCACCGAGGCGTTTATCACACAAGTTCTTAATGAATGGCCAACATACCCACCAGATAATGAAATGGACTACCGAGGGTATCTCGACTTTACAGTGTTGATGGCAGACACACGATCCACCAATGCTTTACGGGTATGTACGCATACACAGGCATGGCATGCCTTCAACCTTCCCTTCTATCTGTGTATGTAATGCATTGACTTTTCCAAACTGCATCTTTGCTTGGATGTGATGCATAGTTTCTTTGGAATATCCTGGATTTCCAGAAGCAAGGGTTCTTGGATGCATTTTCAATCGATTTCTTCCTGCGGGACATAATAGCCAAGATTCGCTCGCATGATTCGGATGATATGCATACCACAGTCGAAAAACTTCGTGTAAGCAATGTATATGACTAGGCTGGATTTGTAAAGAATTATCTCGTTCTTTTTGTTAGACTAATGTGATTATTCATCCACAGACTCAAATATTTGATCTCGTGGCGCCGGTGCATCCGAGTCGGATCACATGGGCAGACATCAAGCATTGTAAACTTGGCCACGTTGTCCTTCGTCTGATGGTGGATTACATGGCGTTCCGCTCTTATGAAGACAGCAGCGGTCGGTTTGCCGTGATAACCTGAGTCACTTGCTTGTTCAACAAACCAGTAAGAAACAGATGCATCCTGTTTTTCCTGGAACTAGAGAGAGCGAAGAAGAAATCGGCTACCATTGCGAAGCCAAGTGTTTTTGCTGTTGTTTGTTTCTAGGCGTTACTATTATGAAGAGACGACAAAATCCGAGTCACACTTATGCCTCGTTATCGCACAGATCTTTACTTTTTTTTTCTTTTTTCTCTTTTCACTGCATAGCGCTGCTTTACATGAGCAGGTTATCTCCCTGGAAGTGGAACAAGGTCGCGCTACCGACAAAGATGACGACACTAACCAACACCTGCTGACGCTGCGGAGTGAAGACACTGGACACCGAGTCCTTGAACTTCTGGTAGGAAGACTTGGGTGCGGCAGCGGCATGGCCAGCGAACCCTCGGCCGGCCAACAAACTCGACTTTGGCTTGGAGACACTGGCAGCAGCGAGCGACCGCTGGCTGGCGTTCAAGCGTTCATACTTGGTGCGGAGACTTGCGGCTTCGCGTTCCAGGATGTTGAGCGCCATCTCCGCTTCCTGCTTCTGCTTCGAGAGCTTTACGGCTTCTTGACTGAGCGTCTCGATTTCCGACAGAGTAAAATGCGCCTGCACGTGGAAACGAGGACCTACAGGCGCCGACTTTGTTTCTTCTTCTACTACAGGGGTGACATCAGCGTTTTCAGTCGCTGCTTCCGTTTCTTCGGTCGTGGTGGCCTCTTGTTCATCATCAGCGATTGCGGCTGGCTCATCTGTCTCAGTTTTGCTCTCTTCTTTTGCTTCCGTTGACTCACCAGCGGATTCTGCTTCCGCTTGCTCTTCATCGTTCTTCTCCTCTTCCACGGGTTTTGTAACAACTTCCACATCGCTCACCTCCGTCACTTCTTCCACCCTTGGAACTTCAACTTCTTCTTCAACCTTCGTGTCCTGAATAGCGTACCACTTGTCCAATGCTTCGCCCTGCATCAACGACGTAATAGGAAACTCAATCTCCTTGATTGGCTCCACTTCCTCCTCCTTCGAGGTTGACGTTGGAGCGACGGTGATCGTCACCACTGCCTCACGAGATTGCACAGGATCAAACACAAATGTCGCCGGGAAACCGTCTTCTTGGTCCCATGCCACAGTTCGAACGACTGGTTCTTTCTTCTTCTTGATCTTCTTCGTGATGGTCGTACGGATCGTCTTGATCACCGTCTTCTTCTTCTTCGCCGGTTTCTCGGATCCTTCTTCGGAGGAGTTCTCGTCTATTTGTCCTTTGCTCTCCTCGGCCGCATGTTGCTCCTCTACGATCTCTTCTGCCTCCTCATCGTCATCATCGTCATCAACTTCCACAGCCTCCTTCCGCTCCTGCACTTCCTTCACAACCTCATAGTCGTCCTCATCGCTCACATACTCTGGATCGAGCGTCACCGTGATAGCTGCACCTTCCACAGGCGCATCCCCTTCGACGCCAGCGAGCGTCACGGCCAAACGCCCAACGCTCTTAGTGGCTTTCGTGTCCTCCGCATTCTCTCCGAGTGCCGTGATCTTCTGAAAAAGTTCATGAATTTGCGTGTCCAACTTCTTCACTTCTTCAACTTTCGCGGTGACACTGCGACGACATTCGAGATATTGCTGCGATGCACGTTGCACGACCGCTGCAGCAGCAGAGGAAGACGAAAGCGACGCCATATTGTCTGTTCCTTTTTACCTCGTGAATATGATTCCACGTAATTTTCCTGGTGGATGACTGGTGGATCCGCAAGTCGGCAACACACCACACCATTTTTACATTAAATTGAGTTGCATAATTTAGTGTGGGACACATGAATCTACATTAGCGAAATTTGCCAACAACCATAATCATCCTATCTGTTGCGCCCAAAGAGTGTTTTTATTTGGATGTCGCTGATGTTTGTATGATACAGATGTTGACCAACTCCTCCCGGCTATTGCTGCGCTCAGATATCTTGTCCTCCACTCTGTTTTCCTTAAAGTCATTCAAGGATCGATCTCACTGGAGTCCTTTCGTGTCTACTTTGCATTCGTTCTGTCTTCCTATGATTTCACTGAGAAAAATTCTCTATGGTACAAGTCGAATTATTACGCTGCTCTTGCGGCTGTGAAATTGGAGATTGATTGGTATGTATAGTCAGATGGCTAGAACCAGGTAATCCGTCGCGATGCTATTCCTAAAGCTTCATCTCTCCGAGTGACTCATCAGCTTGCATAAAGATGGCGCATCGCGCTGCATATGATTTAAGTGAGCATTGTTGTAGCTCCTCTCCCAAGAGTATCTTAGAGCTGGTGATGGATATGAATCAACTTTGCGTAGTCGTGAGCAATGCATCAGCCTCCTATCCCCCATTTCTTCCAAATCTAAGCAATTGTCCGGAAAGCGTGGCGCGATAGTATCGATGTGAAAGGAAGGCAAAGATCACACATACAATTGTGAGGAACAGTATACAACACAGGTTTGTTCTCAGTGTGGGAGAATCAACCACGAGATGAAGCACCAGAAAGTCTTTGATTATCCTCACTGCAAGTTTGTCCTTGATAGCGATGCCAACACTACTAGAAACATCTTTGTCAAGAATGAACACTTATTCATGGAGTTCAGGTGTCAGAGATGGCTACTCCGCGGTTGACTGGTATCAACTAGCTTTTGCTGGTCAAGTTGGATTCGAACAAAAAAAGGAGCTCCTCCTTTGGTATCTCATATGATCTCTTCAAGGTAAGTCTTCCAAAGTGAATTTTTGTGTAATGCAATAGGGTGAGAGGATAGGGGTACTTTGATACCTAATAAAGCAGAGAACGTGTAGGAAACCTGCAGCAAAACTAACTTTTTTGTTATATGAGACCAAACCAAATAAGAGTATCCTTACACGCTTTTTGAGCTTTTTTTCAACTAAGCATACCACGATATTCTACAACGTTTCCGCTACATTTTGAGCTATCAAGCATAGAAATCGGCCGAGTATTCATGAAGTTATTAGGACGAGATGTGAAGGGTCATTTTTTTATTGTTGATTTTGGTACAAAAATTGAGATTTGTCGAATGGACCTACATATAGTTTCAAAATCGCACCAACTTTGAAGGCACTACAAAAAACCTCGAAAATGCATTAAGGATAATTTTGTTTGGTTTGGTCTCATATAGAAACAGACATCATGACCAATATCATTGCTTGAGAGACCGCCGACAAGATAAGATGTTGATGTAATCGAATGCCGATTTCTCTTGCTTTTCTTTTTATTTCCATAGAACCGTTTACAAATGTATCAACTAACGTTGTCGCGTTCATTTTGCTCTATATTTCCATTACGATGTAATGGAAAATGGAGACAGAAGCATGATATCGATGGGAAATCGCTGTAATGTGAAGGCGAATCTACAAAACGAGATCTCGTAGATTGCTACGGGAAGTTAGCAGATGAGACAGATGGGTTCGTTTCGATTTTGTACTAATGCGTGCGAAGTATGCTGTTGACTTAATAATCAAAATCAACGCAGAGGAGGAACAGAATCATCAATAGAAACGATTCTTTCCTGCTCGACTATCTCGGCTAGAATGAAAACCCTGCATTATGGCAGCTTTTGCTCTCATACAAAATAACGGTTCGCTATATGCTCTTTGTTTTATTCGCCCATATGTTAAAGAATCGTTTAATTTTGTTATAATATTCACACATTTTTGCACTGATGGTCGAAACGATGACAAATAACCATCTTTGTCGACTTAGCGAGAGTTGGCACTTGTATCCAATATTTTTATGCTACGATCGCCGACAAAAGTTGCGCCTGATCCGTTCCTATGCGAAGATGGCATTGGTTCCACTTATGCATCCGTCTGAAGTCAGTCGGTCTACGTACGTGTGAGAATGATCCACCACCACCCATCCGTTGCACTAAAGAGAGGCTCGATGGATGGGTAGATCAACAAATTTGGACTTAAATAATACATTTGCACTCGAGTCACACACTGTTGTTGTATGCGCATGCAATGACTATTTCAATGCAATAACGTGTCGCTCTCAAAGCCTTCAACACGGCAAACTCCTTTATATTGTTTCTTCTCCTTCTTCTTACATTTAATAATTGCATACCGATGTTTAATAATTAGATCTATGATGGCAACAAAAGGCCAAAAATCGCTTCCTCTACCTCTTAATCACTACCTGCCTCCTCGTACTAGAGGAGTTGGTCATTTCCTTTGGGATATTCTGCTCGTCTTGTTGCATTCCAAGAGGAGCAGAATATCCCAAAGCTTTCATTACTCTCTAGTAGCCGTTGAGTCGCGACATTGCCAACGAACCGTCGGTGGACGTGGGGGAGTTCTGGAACCACCCATGGAGTTGGTCCAGCGCGTCTTCGTCTTCCTGAATGACCGCAGGACCAAAACTGTCGAAGTAACCGCGTGGATTATAGGACCCGTAATTGTTCTCGACACTGCAATCTGACGAATGCGACATCCGTATCGAACTGGCGTTGCTTGACCGCCTCACTAACGAATCGCTCATGGTCCGGTTGGTTTGGCTGTACATATTGCTGTTGGTACCGGTCCCTCCACGGCCGTAGAACTGGAAGGAGCAGCCTTCTTCTTTGCGAATCGCAGAGTTTGCGCGCGAATTGATACGCGCAGTTGTCAACGTTGTCACACTATTCTGATGGCCGCGTGATCGCTTGCGGCTGTATCTATACTGTTGTGAGTTCACATCGATGTAGTCGTTTGAGGATTGACTCCGAAAACTGCTCGCTTTTCGTAATATCATCGCTCCAGTATTCTTTGTAACCAATGCTGTACTCTGTGAAGTAGACGTAGGTGTCGCACTCTTCTTGTTATTCTGGTTATGTTGTTGCTGGGCACTTCGAAGCGTCTGATTGGAAAGCGACGATGATGTAGATGAACTTAACGTACTCTGACTCAGTGGTGGCTGTTGCTGATTGCTGTTGATCGTACTCGGCGCATTCGGCGGGTAACTCGGGTTGTAGTAATAGTCTGTGAATCGGAATTCATCGCCCAGGGACCCTCGCATCAGCACCGTGTTGTTTGCTGTCAGTACTGTACTGGTCGTGGACGTGACCATCGTGTCACTCACGTGACTGAAATTCCGTGCGCCATACTTGTTCTTACGCTCCTCCAGGAAGAAAATGTGTTCCAATGCCAGTGACGGTCGCTTGCATACGCATTTGCCGCCACGCACACCACACACCTTGCACTTGCGCAGCCAGCTAAACTTGAACAAACTCAACCATGCCATGATTCCCATGCTATGTCTGCTCCTGCGTCGATTGCTGTGTTGATCTCTTTCTGTCTGTAATTGTCTTCTGCTATTTGGTGTTAGTTTTTTATTTTCTCTGCTGCTCCATCCACCCAGTGAAATTCGGCGTGAAGCTTGATAATGACGGAAAGATGGCGTACGGATTGTGTATCTGTAGTTGGATGTGACTTCGCTCTATCCGGATCTGTTTTCTTTTCTCCGTCGAGTCTCGATTCGGATATGTGAGGAAGGATTTGTGCTGGAGCGGGAGTTCCTCACGGCAAAAGTGAATGATTGCCAAGCGCTCGAATGCTCGTCCAAAAAAATGTGTGTGTGCTGAACCGTGAGGGAGAAAGAAGCCACACAATCTGTCGGGCGTACCGTACAAATGCGCACATACACAATGGAGACGTCGACGGTCCACCTTTTGCAAATGGCCCGACTCGTACCCACCCAGACGCCACATTCGACCTCACAAACTGCATCTATTCGGCCATGTATCGTTCAATTAACCTACCCCTTGTCAGGTTGTTGGGCTCGAACCTCTTAAATTTCATAACAAAAAATCCCACTTTATGAGGCCAGAAGCGGGACAACATCAGCTAAGCAATGCCGCATGTTGTACATCGGCCACTCTGGTGTTGACAGATACCAGAATACGGACTAGACTGTTTGAGAGATTGTTAGACTCTATTGTTGCCCACGCATACTCCTCCTACACTCTATACTCCTCATCGTAGCTCTAATAGTCTTGGAAGTCCATGTAGGAGACACATGGCGAGTGTAAGAATGTTCTTCGATCCATTCACGTCTCCCTGTTGTTGCAGCGAAGAATCTGATGGGAAAGCTTGACGTATGTACACGTGACACTTGATGAAGTCCTGTCGACTTCAGGCACCAAGGCCAATGCAAAACTGAGGATTTGGTGTGGGCACCAACTGCTTTACCAGATGTGCCAACGTCTTCCGACCAAATCTGGATTGAAGGAAACGCCATTTATGGAATGGACGCATCGCGCAAAAGCTCACCAAGAAGTTGAGGTGCCTCCACACGTACTCGAGGCTTGTCATATACTGGTCGTACAACACCGTCTTGAACGAAGGCATCGCTCGGATGATCCTGACGTACTCGTGTTCTCTCTACTTCAAGTTCTCGTGCCAAAACGTATACTTCTTCGTCCCGGCGGGATGAGGCTTGGTTGGGTGAATAAGCCGCACAAACATTGCTTCTGTTGTTACCCTTTAGTCCCATTTGTACCGCGCGGTACAAATGGGACTAAAGGGTAAAGAGGATTATATTCAAAATTACGGGCGTATTTTTGGATTTCCCTCAAAATTGAAGTGAGTAGACCTCCCAGATTTAACACCCAGAATGTACCTTGGGACTGGCATAATGTCTATGATCAGCATGCGTTTCTACGTTGCAACTTTGACGTATTTATCGCATCCTGGTGTTAATGGCGACGTGATCGAAGGCCAATTACAATAAAAAGATAGTTACCTTATTCTATGGGAGGATGATTTGCTTACAGGCGGGAGAGGAAGGAACCTATCATACCTGTATCTTTGCTGGACGCTAGAAAGGAGATTCCATCTCAACTACAAAACTAAGGAGCGAAAGCTTTGCTGCGTCTCTTTCACTTTCGAAACTTACTGGCGCACACAATGTACCATATATGTACCCATCGCAGGAAAGAATCATATGATTAAAGTCCATGTTGAACATGAAGGTATAAAAGTTCGTTGATTATCCTTGGGAATAACAAGACAGGTGCTGTGTGATTTACTGGGTTCATAAGCAGCTGAGCACTTATCGGATTGCGGCATGTAAGATTTAGCTTTTCCTGACAGGAACGAACGGATTTATCCCTTTCCCGCGCGAACATGTTATCGCCGACTTTTGAGGCTGGTACATATTGATACCGGTAGGTGACGGGAAGCAAGCAACATAGCATTTCGAGAGTGGGAACAAAGTGTTGAAAAGTACTACTAACGAGTTCGTTGAGTATGCTACTGTCTGTAGCCTCGGTCTGAATTTGTGACCTCTCTGAACAGATCCAATCAGATATCCACGCAACAACGGCATACCTACTGTTGGAACCAGCTTCAGATGTCACATAATGCGATCCGTGCTGCTTGCTCAGCCTTGTAAGTGGGGAATTAGGATGCGTGCATTATGATATATGGTGGTTTCGCTTATGATGCTTGGCTGAGTGAATGAACCAAACAAATATTGCTTCTACTATTAAAGTATGCAACCAATATACATCCTTTTTGTGCAAAGAGGGTTGAAGTTTCTTCGATGCACTTCTAAACATTGTCTTCTTTCCCTGTACTAGTTCCTCCTGCGAAAATCACTATTGGCCATCGTGTCTGGAGTGGTTTCTCAAAAGTCATCGTCTGACTCGATTCAGATCAAATATTGAAACGGAGCGTGTTGTGCAGAAACGTGGGTGTCATAGACAGTCTTCAGTGACTAGTCTGCTTTCAGTTTATATACCTCACAATACTGTGGTCATATTCCTTCGTCAATCGATGGTAGACGATTGAATTAATTGTTGGCGTGCTTGGTGTGAATTGAAATCTACTGAAACGCAAAGCACAAACTCAATCGACAATCTTTTCCGAATATCTGAATGTCGTCATCCAACTCCTGGTTTTTTAACCAACCGGGTCGGAATCATCACACACGCAATGGTATTTCAAAGCTGTTGTTAAATTGTGTTTTAACAGTAATGTGCCTCTTGGCTTCACCTACATGACGATACCCTCACTTCTCATCCCCAATAAGTATCATCATTTTGTGCAAACTGGATATGCTCTTAGTTCAGATAAAATCGGTCCATGGAAAAGTCTGTTCAGAATCGTATGAAACATGCTCTAGTGATCAATCTTCCTGTCTGCCTTGCTGCAAATTGCAACGTTGCATAAAATTTCAGAGTCATGTAAGAGTGGTGCCATTGTCACGTTTGCCCTAAATATTCGATCTGTCTCTGCTTATGTCCCCATGGCCATGCATCTTGATTGATTGTACGAGGCCGATTCACCGGAACTAGCGTCTCATCCAGGCATGTGCATTACGCCATGAGTGCAGTAATGAAAAATGTCGTTCGTTCTGCTGTTACGACTTTCGCTGACTCCAAGTCTATACAGAAGCACCACTCAACTGTTCAGCCATTTGTAGTGAACCGAGTAATCTACCAGTGCGATTGGCAATAGTTATCTTGTATGCGTGTATTGTGCGTACTTTGGTGGCCGACATATATATCGTTGGAGAGAAAAATTTGTGTCCATTGAGGATGTTACAGGCACTCTCAGCTCACCATCACGCAACAATGGTGTCCTTTGGTGGACATTACCTGATGCTGCACTACCTATATCAACACCAGTCGATTAAATATCCATCTTCGAAGTAAATGTCTCGTGAGCCGTGCGCGGTTTCCTTACATGACTATGTAGGCACGATCATCGAAGTGCATCCAATTGCGTCATGCACAATTTGCGGTTGGGTACTCCACGATATGCCAAGTGACGCTGGAGCAATATCTTCTATGATTTGCCTTAGATCCAAAAAGAGTGATCGCAGCGCCATTTCTCCTAACTGTCTTGATTTCTTTTCGTTTTCTTCATCTGGTTCGGCTTCGTGGGTTATTGCGAGTGGCAAAACTACCAACCGAACGGTACGCTGACCAGACGAAATGACATTTGCGGCCTCCCGCACAATTTTATCGCGATATGCTTCATCGACAAACACTTGCTGGGGATCGTGAATGGAGATCATGTGCTCAGTAAGTTTGTGTGGGATAACCATCGACTTGGTAGAAGTCTCACTTGACAACACGGGAGACGCCGTTGGATCTCCGTCTTCCACTAACTTCTCCAATGCCTTCGTTACGGAGAACGAGTTGTATTGTGGTTTTTGGCGATCTCCGTGTTCTGCTTTCGACGGTGGTATTGGCAATGTTAATGGTTTCATGACGATACTCTGCCACATCTCTTCAATCCGATCAGTGCCGTCGCTGCGCTCGAATAGACTTGAGTAGTTCAATTTCAATGAGGATTCAGTTTCAAACACTTCTCGGTTTATCTTTTGGTTTTGCACATATTCCATGGATAATCCTTGCCTTGATGTGGATACTATTTGAGAGTGCGTTTCTTGTTCTTCCAGCATTCGTTCAATTGAGGCCATTTCGTCCAAATACGATGGTCGCGCAGGTTCATCTGGCAGAACATACTTTATCTCTTTGTTCACAGCTTCCGGTTGGGTTTTGTACGATTGGTATTTGGAAGTGATGACTGGATCGGAAGAAGATGCTATTGCTATCGTCGATGTGGCAGATGGAGATGAGGCGAGAGAAGGTAGCTGACGCGGTGGTAACTGGGCTATGCTCATAGATGCTGTGGGCTTCTTGGTTCTTAGGGTCGACTTTATGGTGGTTGATGTGGTTGGCACTGCTTCTGCCCACTGCTCCCGCAAGTAGTGGTAGTGACGAACACAAGTGCTACATAATGGCTGCGGCTCGTAGAGTTGATTTTTTTCTCGTTGTGCTAATCGATGTTGCAAATGGAACGATAGTGCCGAGGTGAAATTGCTAAATCCACTCGCAAGACTCATATCCTGCTTGGATACGAATGATTCGTAAAATTCGCAACTTATAATAACTTTTTTCGTCAGATAGCCGCTTGGATCAGACTCTGGTTGCCGTCCACGTTCTTCATTGTTGTTATCTAGTGTAGACGAATCTGATGGACATAGTGAACAGTAGCGTCCAGCACAACGCCATTTCTTTCGAATCAGATGAGACGAGCTAGAAGCAGAAGATGTAATTGTTTCGAGTCGATTTGGAGCTGAATTCACTCGATATACACTTGAACATGACGATGATGAACACGAAGCAGCGGAGTTAGGACGCTGCTGACTTCGTACCTCGAATGCTTTTACCTGCAACAGCCACCACCTACCGTCATTTCCTTGGAGAATATCTACGACAAACTCAGAAAACGATACTTTTAACAGTCCTTCAAGTGTATGAGCCATTGTAGAAGCGATGAGTCGAGCGTCTTTCCAGGACTGAACACCTATAGACTTCACAATATGGCATGATTCATTCGACGAGTTCGTCATCAATGAGTCCTCGCTATCGGTGAGAATCCATACGACAGAAGATGCATCCTTTTTCCGATATGCTGATCGGACGATCCAAGCTCTATAGTTGCCTTGAGCCGAGCCAATTGATGCTCCTTTGCACGGAATGTACTTCTGAATAGCACAGTAGCGACTTTTATAGATTTCTTGCTGATTAACATCAGAAATAGGCGTCCAAAATCTCTCCAGTGCTGTTTCAATTTCTTCTTGTGACATCAAAAGAGTACTGGCGTTGCTTCGGCAATCTACATTTTCTTCTTGCTTTAATACAGCTTTGACCTCATGTGTGCTGTTTGTCAAGATTCTCATTACTGCAGAACGTTCGGCATCCCCCCATTGATGCTGTGATGAGTAATGTTGCATATGAAGAATCTGACTATCATCGCTTCCGTTCGATATTGCGTCAGCACATTCCTGGGTATAGAATAGAGCAGCCTGGATCCCATCGTTTCGCATAAATCGAATCAATGTTGGTGGAACGCAAATCGGAAACCCTGGCAAGGAGTATTTGGTTATCTGTTGCTGGTTGTTCGTTTTGGGAAAATCTGTGGTACTGTGCTTTATTTGATGGCTGTTTCCTCGAATTAAATAATTCATAAGTAATTCAAAAAAAGCGAGACCGGGACGGAATGGAGTCTGATATCGAAAAGCGATGTAATTTGCTTCATTTGCAAGAGCTTGATGTCGGCGCTCTTTTGATTCCTCAATGGACGCTGCTGTTGGTCGAGTAACCAGTTTGGGCAATTTGGATTCTTCCTATTCAAATCCACAGTCAATGAAGATATGATATGAGAACTGCTCATCACGTTCACGGGCATATATACGTCATACCCGTTCTATCACTGCGATCTGCTTTTGCGAACTAGCTTGGGTAGGTTGAAGTGCGTGCAAGAATTGTTGTTTTTTCGCTTTTTTCGACTTCTTGCGTCCATGCTTATGCAAGGATTTGAGCAATTTTGCTGGATTGTCGTCGTCAATTTGCTTCAGCCATGCCGCATACGTGTCTTTTAACTCTTGGCTGCTATCGCTAGGAATCATCTTCCCCATGCTCAGCGCGAGTCAATTTTTATAATCACCATCCACTGGAACATGAGCACCGAAGCTTAACCAGCGTTATAATTACCATACAAAATTTGGGTGACTAATTATACCGTCGTCGACACCCACAGTTAAGCAGGTGCCGTCAATACCATGAGTAAAGACGAGTAAACTAAGAAACAACATCGCATTTATTTCATGTTTCCTTGTACTCCATCTTATTGCTCTTGCTCACCTCTTCCTCGTCCAATTTCAGTTTATTTCCACCCATATTTTGTCGGATCAAAGTGCTCCAATGATGTGAGAATCTCGTCGGCATGTTGAAAGAGCTTTTCGCGTTCCTCACTGTCATCATGAATGCGTGTATCCGGGATGGCGATCGTGTGCATCCCTGCGGCATTTCCTGCTTGGATGCCCAGTACCGAATCTTCAAACACAAGATATTTCGGCAACGGTTCCTCTTCTGGTTCTTCGTTGGCATCCACCGCATTTTGCTTCATGTGAGCATGAAGTCGTTGCGCTGCGACGAGAAAGATATCTGGCGCGGGTTTACCCCTCAACACGGCTGCATCGTTGCCACAGACAATCACAGAGAAGTATGAGAAGAGTTCCTCATGATAGCGCCGTTTCACACTCACTGCCGCCGAACTGGAGGAGGTTCCAAGTGCCTAATTAGCAAGACGCATACAAAAATAAAGATAGAAAATCGTTGACAACAATGCGGGTGTCTTGATTAATGGTCTCCTTTGTAATTGAAACAAAGAATGATGGTCGGGTGGGGACATTACCATGGGGACGTTCAACGCATGGAGGCGCCGAAGGAGCTCTAATGCGCCTGGAAGAACCTCAACTTCGGCCATCATTTCGTGCATATTGTGCTCCCATTGCTGTGCCAACTCCAGTGGTGAAAGGTCAGCGTCGGAGATGTTAAGCCCGTCCAGCACCATACGCGTCCATTCTGAGCTAGGACGACCGAGGATTTGCTTCCGCAGGCTCTCCGGAAACTCCTTGCCGAATTGTGCGACGATTTTCGCAATTGATCGCTTACTGATGCCTTCCGTATCCAACAATGTGCCGTCTAGATCGAAGATGACGCCACGAATTCCCATTTGATAAAGTTGGTTGGTTGCTTGGTGTGTGAGTGTGGGTGCTTTAATTGAGAATGACGAGGAAATTGACACAACACGCGGCGAACAAGCACGGGACACTTTCGGTATGGAACCTACAGAAAACTTTCAGCAATCAAAATGGCATTTGGATGGCATTGCACAATAGGAAAGCAAATTACAACAAGCAGCACACCCTGTAGTACTGATTACAGTGGTGAACAGAAGTTACTCTTGTATAAAGCATTCATGCAAGCGACACAGCGCTCGACGTATATGCCGATGACAATGATATGCCCAGGGCATTGTTTTTACTCCTTTAAAACTGCACATTCTTTATCAGATCCAACAAACTACACACGTAGCTTCCTCGCCTATTCCAATTCATCCTCAGCAACCTCGTCCAGGTCGTTACCGTCGTCTTCGTTGTAAATATTCTCGGCCAACTGCCAGATTTGCAGCACATTGTCTTCGGCAACCGAAGCCACGACCCAAGGATCGTTCGGATTCCACGAAAAGTCTGAAATCTTGGATGTGTGACCACCGTGGATGAACTATCGAGGGCACGAACAGACAATGGTTAGCAAGGAATTACGATGGACGACCAAGAACAAAGCAACATATAAACGCACCAGAAGTTCCGGTGGACCATCTTCAGCGTCTTCTGGTGTTTGTTCATCACCAATCTGTACAGTTTCACGATGAACAAAATACATTTAAAAAATGCGAATAGTACAAGTGAATGAGGCATATAAAGAAATGCGTACCTTGCTGAGGTCCCAGACGTGCAGCCGTCGATCAGCCGAGCAGGAACCGAGGATCGTCTCATTATGAGGCGACCACTGAATCTGAAATACTTCATCGTTGTGGCCTTCAAATGAATGCAGCTTGGCCTTCATGTTGCGCATATCCCACAAATTCACCATCTACACTCCAACAGACAAATTAAAAATAAGCAAATGCATAATGGCAACTATTACACAAGCACAACTTTACAGAAGCAGAGGAAGTATACCTTATCCGCAGATCCAGACGCAACCAGGTATTCACTGAACGGACTGAACGCAATGCAATTTACTTCAGCTGTGTGCGCGTACACAGTCGTTGCTGGCTGATCGTAGCTTTCAGTACGCATATCCCAACTGCGTGGTCAAATGAAAAGGCAGTCAGCTGACGAGAGTTTTTTTCTGACACAGAAAACAATTGAAAAATAAACTACTCACATCAGCAGCTTCTTGTCATCACCGACCGAGCCAAAGAGTTTCTTGTGATGCATGTGCCAGGCTACATCTTCAATGACATCGCTGTGTCCAGTGTATTTATGCAGTGGATCAACCGACTTGCCGGCATTTCGGATGTCCCACTCACAGATGACGGCGTCATCCGATCCAGAGATGAGGTGTAAAGGCTCGTGCGGGTCCCAACACAGCCCGTAGCCTTCTTTCGTGTGACCCAATAGACGATAATCCGGATCCGATCCAGCGTTCTCTTCAGGATGCGAAGGTCGTTTCGAGATGTCAAATACATGGACTTCGGCGTGGATAGTCTTGGTGGCCACAATGAATTCGTTCGATGGCATGTATCGCGCGCGGTTGACTTCACCATCGTGGTTGATGCGAATTTTGACCTCCACTTTGCCCGAAACACCACCGAAGCCGCCGAGCTCTGCTCCACATTCGTGAAGATCATTGTATTAGCATGTCAAGTCATCTCCTATCACCAAAGCATCTGAAGATCCCGTACCTTGGCTCTCCTCATCAAATTTACGCGCGTCGATTTCCGTATCTTCTAATGGAAGTCGCACTTCGGCAACCATTACATGGTTTTGCTCCGCTCCAGACGTATGCGTTCCGAGCAACAGCTTGTGCACCGAGTAATCATCACCTGCCGATCTGCGAGACAAACGCAAGTCCATCAGCGTCAATATAACTCTCTCATCTAATTATTAGCACATTATTTTGCAATCCAAATGAGGTATAAACGTACGTATGGCAACTCGGCAACCATTGCACAGACAGCGACGGCCATTCCAGTGCATGCGTCATCACGAGATCGTACAGAAATGGGGTATTTTTCTTCCATATCTTGTATTCTTCATTGACCAATTTGTCGTGCATGGCAGCAGAAGGAGCGGCATCCGTCGTGGATGTATCCGCAGCGTCGGGGGTTGACATGGTTTGCTGTTCTTCTTTGAATAGATAGTTGCGTATTTAATGAATCGATGGTTGATCCAAGAGCTCCTTTATGTTGCTCTCAACCGGAAAAAAATGGCGCGAGATCAGACCTCAGGGATTTTTACGCATTTTGGTTGGTGTGATAGAGTAATTACGCATATTAATCGTAGTGAGCCCAAATAAAGGATCGTCAAACATTCTGTTGACCAAATGATCAACATTCTGATTTCTTTACTACCTTTTGATAGTAGAACCAGAAAGCTGCATGATGAAGCGAAGTACGTCCAAGCAAATGGGGAATACTGGAATCTTATAGATAAAATCGCTTACTTCTTCTGTGTATGATATTGCTTTAGCTATCTTGCTGTCAGTGTTTGGTGTTTTATTCCTTCTGGCACTCGTTGCGGTGATTTTGGAGGCGGCGCTCTACCCAACCCAGTGGGGGTTGTTTATATGTGAGTACTTACCATGCAAACCATGGAATGTACTAGTATATTTACAGCTTAGCTAATAATGTATTCGCTCTGCTATGTAATTGTAGTGTTCCCGTATGTGCTTTTACCAGTGACTGCTGCTGCATGCGCAGCTATGGGTGATAGTGAAGATAGCAGGTGCGTTATCAAACAAGTGACACGAGGATAGTACAAAACTTATCAAATCTCTTTACTGGTAGGATTTGGACACATTTCGGCTGTTTTTTCGAAGCATTTTTCTGGGTTGCTGCGTTTGCAGTTCCATCCCTCCTTTATCGTGTCGATGCGGTAAGTTGACAAAGCACTGGCCCCTTTTTACCACCGTTGACCATATCTGAAAAACGCCTTAATCCATGTTGGTACGAACAGATCAACTCGGCACAATTATGGTGGCTCATTGCTGCCGATATTCTAGTATTCGTAACGTTTGTAGGACTTGCCTGGATCAGTAACTCGGATGTGTAGCCATTCTGTGAGTCAATCTTCCAGCGTTAATCGTAGAGGTATAACTTTTCGCTATAACCTTCATTGGTAACAAACAGTGATCTATTGAACAACGTTCATTCATGCGTATAAGCAGGCATTAGGCTTGTGAAATTGAACTCTTTGTCACTATGGGTCTTACGCGTAAATGTGCGTGTGGTCTCTTGCCAGTGCATTTGCATGCTATCGCAAACACAAATCTGTACCCGTTTTTATTAATACAGATAATCAGATCCACTAATGGTGGTAGTATGGCAAGGTGAGCAACAAAATGAAGCGCTCCGGCATGAGGGCAGTCCTCAAGGACGTCAAATTGCTCCAAGTCGAAGATATAGGTGTATTAGCAGTATGTATTGAGATGCATTTTCGACGTAGAAACAAACGATTTGCACGTGGTCACAGTTGATAAAGAGAAGAAGACTGTCTTTGATTTCTTATTTCCGCAACTTCTCTCGGAAGCAACAAAAGCGAGTGTCAGCCCCATTGAAGAAATCGCGTACACGAGAGGCGAAATGTAAGCGCAAGCAGTAGCATGAAGAACGAAAATGATCATCAACTTCCAGTGATGCACAGAAAATTACCAAGCAGAGAGAAACAATGCTACTGCTTAACTTAATTGATAAGTATCCACACTATGGCGAAGAGATCCTTGAAGAAGACGCACAAGTTCATCAAAGCCGCTTGCTGCCATGTAACGACAAGGAATAATGGTTGGCATATCAAAAGAAACAAGAGAAGGATGCGGCTAGCTTATGTGCCAAAGAATAGACTCAAGAAACACAAGAAAACATGAAAATCATGATGACTTGGCAGTATTTAGGGACAAACATGGAGCAACCAGCACAAAACCCGGATTTGTCGCACTAATAGTGTAACCATTTCAGAAACTGATAAGGATGATCAACCATGCTGAATGAAGCCGATGAAATATGTCGGCTACCGTCGAGCTAAATTTTCTCTACAGGTTCTATCGTCTGTTAATATGCTGCAATCGGTACTGGTGCAGAGAATAAAATACGTCGAACGTTCCAAAGGCAGCCATCGTAGATCTTCCATGGCTACTAAGTAAAGTGACAATCGTCCACAATCCCCAGGCATTTGCGACAATAGAGTTCCACGAAAAATGCATTTCATGAGAAGCGAAGTCAGCAGCTCGTCCCAATCATTCAAACTGATTCCTCGAATGTTCCATCCACATAACATCGCAATGAGCTGTACTCAGTATCGTCCTACTTCGACCAACTTAGCTTCTGACGAAAAAGAATCATCACAACCCATGAGTAGAACCAAAAAGAAATCACAACTGCACAACATTTTTAAAATCTCAATACTACAAGCACACAACACTACCAATATCCATAACTAATGCCAATTCCATTCGCATCTGTGGCGCATGGCGTTCTTGTCACAACATTCACAGTTTCCTGTTTCGTCTCCTCTAGATGTTCCACGCACCAGGTTTGTTAAGAGCGGACAATTCTAGGCACAAGCCAGTAAGTGGATGCAGCGTTCACTCAAGCCTTGCTGATCAAATATCATCCATCCGTCTCCACCACCATTGGTTGGCCATTTGCCAGGCACGTTCCGCGCATGGCCCTTCTGGGACAATTACGCAGCAAGCAGTAATGGGCAGCTGTTGAGTGTTTGTACTTGAAGCCAGCGCTGAAGTTCTTCAAGTTTGAACGGTAGGTATTGAGTTTCACCGCAACATAAGTAAATTCAAAAAAACAAAAAAAAAAATGTTTGGCCAGTATCACCCAAAGCACGAACGCTTGATATGACAGAGTTTGCTCACATAGTGAAAGAGATGCAAAAGGAAAAAAAATATGAGTATTTTGGGGTTCATGTTGGGAGCACATCTTGGCCATTTGCTCTTCCTTTTGAGAGCATCCCTGCCACCTGAGTCATGTGATCACCACAGAAATTGAGTGCGTTTTACTATACAATCACGTGGACGAAAACAGGCGCCGTGGGTAATAAATCATATTTTTCAGGCCTACGAAAAAGAAATTTACGGTATTTGTTTCCTTTGAGCATCTCCAATTTTTAATGAAGAAAAACCTTATTTTTAAAAGGAAAAAACCTCGGGAAAGAGACGAAATCCTTGAGGATACAATTGTTTTTTTTCGACGAATCGCGAAGAGGTACTTACAGTACGATTGGATCTCGTATAACCAGAGCAAGCGAAAGCGAAAAAAAAAGTAGCGATCCATCGACTGTCTCCTGACTGATCATTTGGCGAACGGCCAGCTCAGGAACAAGCGGTAGGAAGAAGAAGGAAAGGAAGACAAAAGATCTTATCAAAAGACAAGATGAACATCAGTGTAGGACCTGCGGGAAAAATCGGAGATGGCGTGAACGCCTATCATGTCTACAAGATCACAACCACTGACGCTCAAACGGACGAACCTTTCCAAGTCGAAAGGCGCTACTCTGATTTCCTTTGGTTGCACAACCAGTTGGCAAAGCAATGCGCGGGATACATCATCCCTCCACTTCCTGCGAAAGTCGTTGGTATTTTACAAGGTCCGGCGTTCCTGGAACGTCGTCGTGCCGGACTCGAGCGATTCCTTCAGAAAGTTATTGAGCATGAGGAACTGAAGAACTCAACGCACTTTAAGCACTTCTTGGAATGTTCAGCCGTGGAATTGACGGCTGTGAAGTCCAAGGTCGCTTTTGAAAGAAGTGACAGCCTCCCACCACCGCTTACATTTGCAGCGGTGGTGCAGAAAACCCAGACAATCAATAGCTGGTGGGGAAAAGCATACCAACGTATCGCTGAGAATAATCAGGTCAAGTTGTTGGCCGCGAAAGCTGGCAAGGAGATCCCACATAGTCACACTATTGAAGATCCAGAGTTCCAGAAGCTGATTGACTATGTAAGCGATCTGACAGCCCATGTCAAGACGTTGCAGTCCAAGGTCAAGCACGCTCGTGAACAGACCAAGTTAACAGCCGGCGCGTACTGTGATGTGATTGAAACTGTGAGCGCCATGGCCGACATGGACGAAGCCCAAGAGGAGATGCCAACCTCGGACTACAGTGCCATTCTGGAGCTACTGGACACACGCGCGCGGCAAATCGATGCCGAAATGGATGCTTTCTCCTATGG
Source organism: Pilasporangium apinafurcum (assembly GCA_001600495.1). NCBI lineage: Eukaryota > Oomycota > Peronosporomycetes > Pythiales > Pythiaceae > Pilasporangium > Pilasporangium apinafurcum. The sequence goes on along the minus strand of BCKE01000015.1, from coordinate 125,557 downwards.
CGTCGACGACTTTGCACGATGGTTACGCGCAGTCGAGCGTGCTATTCACGTCCGTGAAGACCGTCGATTCCATTATCAGGCCAAGTTGGCTGCTCACGCACGAGCCACAGCAGCCGCTGCGGCTGCTGCTTCCAAAAGCAGCAGTGGTGGGGATGCTGATAACCAGGACGAGTCGGAACCATTAAGCTCGTCATCGTCTTTTTCTGTCAGCCACAACTTGACTCAGGATGTGAAGGAGGGAAAGGAAGAGTTTGAGAAAATCCACACACGTGTCATGTCCGAGATCGCACGGTTCCGTGCGGAGAAGACTATTGAGCTACGCAGGATGTTTGCCGAGTTCGCGGCGTTACAGATCCGCTCCAGTGCTGAACTGAGTGCAGTCATTGCGTCAAGCACCAAGACTTTGGATGAACCACTGCCGCCAAAGATGACGCGATACATTTCCCAGTCATCGATGTCAATGTCGGCTTCTTTCTCATCCGAAGGCGATGACAACCAGGTGAATGACTTGAAAGATGCCATCATGAAGATGAAGGCGCGAACCCAATCATCCGACAACCAAACTGCGAAACAGCCAGCAGCTGTTGATCCGATCGCTGCACCATACTCCGATGTCCTCCTGTAAAAAAGATGGTAAAACCATACACCCACCAACGCGACAACATGAATGCGCTGCAAAGCTGAAATTTGTATAATGTTTTTTAATCTATGTATTCTTTTATTGGTTTTCCAAACCATTCTCTGTCCTTGATGGCTTTACTTCTTGGCCATCGTTCGATGCTTCAAATTGGTCCATGGACTGATAAAGCCGAAGCAGCTTTGCTGTGACTGCTGTCATATCTTCATCACTAAGGATATGATTGCGCAGCAAGAAAAATCATTCAACAGCATCAGTATTCATGGGTTTGTGACACAAAAAATCCAGGAAATCACATCAACACAAGCAAATATATAAGGTTTTGCTTACCTTGTGTCATAGACATACCACCACTTCACACTGTCATCTACTGCGTTGTCCTGAAAGTAATAAGATAAGAAGATTAGCTTCATCATCCTTGGCCAGTCAAAAGACTTCACAGTTTTATCATACCTTCAAAACAAGCCCTGCGAGGCGTAGACACACTGCCCCAACAACAAATGGAGGGATATCGATGGCGGACGATTCGAGATAGAGATCACTCGCCATGGTCATGGCACAATGTACCGTAGCTTCCGAGAAGCTAAAATGATTAAAATCAGTCAGCTGTCATTCTTTTATTCGTTGACAATGAAGGAACATCTTAGACTTACTTGTGAGTGTACGCGTAATTAAACAGGAATGGGAATGGTAAGGTTACATCCACGTCAAAACGGAGCACACGAAGTACCGTTTGTTCGGCGTTAATCATGCATGTCTTTATATTCTGATATCTCTACAAAAACTCGAAAAGTTGAAGAGATAAGTCCAAAGAGAGATCGTGTTATTAAAACCAGGATGGGTTCTTACCGTTCCTGTCCCGAGTGGCTCAGCTATTTTGCTTGTTCTTGCATACACCACATTCACAATGCTCCGCAAAGTCCGAGGAAGTTCGCATGTCTAGCACAATAGGCAAAGACCGTAAGGAGGTATCACGCGCAGCTGCGAGGGAAAAGTGAGCCGGAGCGAGTGCACTTCCAACCTTGGTGGCGATGAGCAAACAGGCGCCAGCGATGATGCGTGGATCAAACTTCTCGTAGCTATGAGCATCATCCATGAATTGTACACATAATCAAAAGAAACACAAAAACCAAGAAAATCAGAATGAATGAGGCTAAAAAGCGAGGCATCATATCCTCGTGGTTTACAGCATAGATCACTGTAAAGGGCCAGAACACTCGAATCACCTTCCTTCTAAGCGAGAAAAACTTGTGACTGAGTATCAATGCCGTCACTGTCGATGGCTACAGGCCGACGTTCACATAAAGCATCAGTGTTAAGATATCTGTTGCACAACGTTGTAAAGTGCACCAACCACATCATGGTTTTACCTGATCTAACAGCAGGCTATTGGCACATTTCACGAGAAAAATGGACCTCTCCATAGTCTGTCGACTATTCTGGTCATTATTTCCAGCAGATACACCATCGTTTGATCCTGTAACGTCTGCTAACACCGAGGCAACCACATCGCCATTCGCCGGCCAATTCTCCTGCGCCATTTGCATTTGCAAATTCCGCAAAATTACCCAAAATTGTCCACAATGGAGCCCAAACTACAATTTTTTCATTGTACCTTATATAATTAAAGAAATTAGGGACACAAGGGACATCGCTAATATTCACCCCATCACGGAAAAAGGAAAACCACGAAGATGATGGCGACGCTGCATCCACAAGACACGCCATTAACGATGGTATCATATGCTCTCTCTGCGTTATTACACACAGATGGCTAGGCAGTCACGCGTCTGTGAAACTATATGAAGATTCATTTACTAACGTCCACTGTTCATGTGCGCTCTTCTACCTGTGAAATGTAGGCCGACGCAAGTTCCTACTTTCCAGATTATGAGGCCGAAGTGATCCGTGAACCATACTCTATTCAAGCCTGGACAAAATACTTGGACGCGGTACATGCATCTTCTTTATCGTCAATGCGATTTATGATTTATGAGCGCGCGTTGGCACTGCTACCACGCAGTTACAAACTCTGGAAACTTTACTTGGATGACAAATATGAGACCGATGTGCGTGGGAAACGAATCGATAATGTTGCGTATGAGGAATTGGTAGCGCTCTACGAGCGTGCGCTCGTGCAGTTGAGCAAGATGCCTCGCTTATGGCTGAATTACGTGAAGCTACTACAGGAAATGAAGCGTGTTACTCTGTGTCGACGTGTGTTTGACCGTTCCCTACGCGCGCTACCAATTACACAGCACCACCGCATCTGGACCAAGTATGTGGCGTTTCTCAAAAACTCGCAGGTCCCTCCACAGACGGCTGTGCGGGTCTATCGTCGATATTTAATGCTGGAACCGACAAAACGCGAAGAGTTCGTGGACTACTTGTGCTCGATCCAGCATTTCGAAGAAGCGAGTCTGCAACTCGTAGAGCTCATCGAGAATCAAGACAAATACCCATCGACGCGCACGTTACATAGCCTCTGGATGCAGCTATGTGATATGATTTCGCGATATCCGGACAAGGTGTCGAAACAACTAAACGTCGAGGCAATCTTGCGCAGTGGCATCGCACAATTCACCGATGAAGTCGGCAGGTTGTGGTGTTCACTCACGACGTACTTTGTTCGATTAGGCATGTTTGAAGCGGCACGCGATATCTACGAAGAAGCTATTCGCACGGTATTCACAGTTCGTGATTTCAGCATGATCTTTGATGCATACGTGAAGTTTATCGAAGCAATGCTTACGGCCGAGATGGAGTTGGCAGATCACCAAAGAGAAAGAGCGGAGCAAGGAGAGGAGGAAGAAGAAGACGACGAAGACGATGGGATTGATCATCAAGCGTACGTAGATCGGTTATTGAAGATTTACGAAGACGTCGCCGATCGACGTCCAATGCTGCTCAACTCGGTGCTATTGCGACAAAATCCACACAATGTTCGTGAATGGGAAAAACGCATTGAGCTACAACAGGGAGATCCAGAGAAGACGATCCGCACGTACGCTGAAGCAGTCAAGACTGTGGATCCTGCCAAATCTGGGGGTCGTTTACATACGCTCTGGGTGAAGTTTGCGCAATTTTATGAGAAACATAAAGATATCGCCAATGCACGCGTGATTTTCCAAAAAGCCACAGACGTCGAGTATCGAACGGACCAAGAGCTTGCGACGGTATACTGTGAATGGGCTGACATGGAACTACGAGTTGAAGCGTTCGATGAGGCTCTCGAACTCTTACGACGTGCCTGTGCGGCTCCAGAAAGTATGACTTTGCGATTACGCAAACGAGCCGTACTGACAGCGAAAGATAAGGTGCATCAGAATGTAAAACTGTGGACCATGCGATTGGATTTAGAGGAAAGTTTGGGCGACCTGCAATCGACTCGTGCTGCATACGATGATGCCTTTGATCTGAAGATCATCACACCGCAAATGGTGCTCAATTACGCTTCATATTTGGATGAAAACAAGTATTTCGAAGAATCTTTTCGGGTCTATGAACGCGGTCTGTCACTGTTTCCTACATTCCCGCATGCGATGGAATTGTGGCAAGCTTATCTGACGAAGTTTGTGAAGCGCTACGCCGGGAAAAAGACAGAGCGTGCAAGAGATTTGCATGAACAAGCGATCAAGGCAGCACCAGCAAAGTTTGCAAATGCTTTGTATGTGAAATATGCAGATTTTGAAGAAAAGTATGGCATGTTGCGAAACGTGATGAATATTTACGAGCGCGCAACGGATGCGGTGCCGGAAGAAGAACAATTAGACGTTTACATGGCATACATTAAGAAAGCACAGAAGTTCTTTGGGGTCGCGAAAGTGCGTGATGTTTATCAACGAGGCATCGCCAAGTTAAAAGACAAATATGTGGCACCATTGTGCCTGAAATTTGCGGATATGGAAACTAAATTGGGCGAATATGACCGCGCACGCGTCATTTACGCTCATGCATCACAATTTTGTGATCCAAGACAGCACGAAGACTCCTTCTGGAAGATTTGGCATGAATTTGAAGTCTCTCATGGTTCAGAACATACTTTCTTGGAAATGCTGCGCATCAAGCGGTCAGTTGTAGCGCAGTATTCACAGGTAAACTATGTTTCTGCTGAGATCACACCTCAAGCAGTGAGCAGCACTGGAACGAAAGCTTCAGATATGGTGTCAGGAATGGCATTGGGAGGAAATGGCGACGCCATGGCGGCATTGGAAGCTGACCTTGATATCTCTGACGATCACGAGAATGGAAAGCATTCTATGACAGAATTCAATCCCAATAAACGTAAAGCTGAAGATAGTGAAGAAGTTACTGATCGTCAAATCCGTCAAAAACAAACTGTCGAAGTTGAGAATAATGAAGAAATAGATCTTGACGATGAAAATGAAGATGAAGAAGAAGACGACAAAGATATCGAAGAACAGGCTCTTCCAGCAACATTGTTTGGTAGCGGTATACAGTCGACAAAGAAATAGGATAGCTGTTCATAATGAGATGAAGACTAAGGCAACTCTACTCCATGAGAGGAGTGTAAGGTCCGCAATCTTTTATCATGCTCAGCGATCAGCTAACAGGGCGAAAATATTGTCTCTTTGATGTATACTGCAAGTTATTTATATCGAGTGCGTGCCTGGTTGACTTTCTGACGTGATGCATTGACTGTAGGTCTGGCATGCGAACTATGGACGATCCCTACAAGTGTATGCTTGCCAATGCGTCTCGAAAGCATTTGTTGCGTCAATCACATATCAATAGCCAACTCGTAGGCAATGTCTTTCTCCCAGCAATCAACAATCGAACGAATAATCCCAGCGTTGGTTCCTCCATGCAACATTTGAAGATCATTGAGCAATGCATCATAGCAGAAAATCGACGAGAGGCGAAATTAGCAACATGCCAATCAGATCGAGAGCGACGATACTGGACCAAAAAGTTCCAAGTACAACGTAAACATGAGAGCAAGTTGGTTCAGGCGATGATGGCGTGCAGTGGAGGAGCTAGCAAAGGTGAAGACAGCGAGAATGAAGCAGATCTGCGTATCGTTGCTATTGACGCTGGGTCACATGAATCCTCCACGAAACCTCCACCGTCAATGTGTTCAGTCGTAGGGCAAGCAGGAAATCCAATGACGGAACTTACTGCGTCCATTACAAGCCCAGATCACTATTTCCATAAAGGGGATATCACGGATAGTGTGTCCAAAGCGAAACCGCACATTCGTAAAAAACTCACACTGCCAGATTACAAAGGTGGGTCACCACAGAGGGTGAAGCAACAACTAGAAGGAGTCAAACCCTTTGCAATGTTTCCATCCCCTTCAATGAGAGAATCTTCGTCCGGATCGCTCACAAAGAAGATAAGTCCAGCACGAGGAACTCAATCCGCGGCATCAACGCGGAAAGAAGCAGAACCAAAGGGTCCAAATCATAATAGTAATAACTGGCTTTCTCCTTCCCTAGCAAAATCGCCACTGAAGAATGGTCGTTTTCCAACGAAGAATTCTACTAAAGTATCGCCAAAACGCAAAGTTGTTTTGGAAACTTCAGTGAATGGGGAAGTTACCGCAATAGAACCAATGTGTGTACACGAAATGGACACTGGGTTAGTCCCGTTTGAAGGAGCAACGAGTTTTCTGGACGCGCGGCAGATGGCCATGAGAGCCATAAGCCAGTCGCGAGGGCTTGTGGATAAAGGCACCTCGACCGAAGTGCTACGTCAAGATGACGATGACCGAACCGACAATAAAGGGGACAACCCACTATTGTTCACAAGACGAGAGGATGGCGACACGGATACCCATCAATTTTCATTGTCATATAATGGGAGTACATCATCAGCAGCTGCGAGACGATCACATTCCAGTCCTTCCTTCCGAATAAAGTGCGATCTCGATGAGCAACCAATAATGCTCAAGAATATTACATCGAATATGACTTGCTCTTCAGAACTCCTTCCATCTAAAGAGTTGTCGGCTCACCATGTAGAAGAAGTAAAGAACAACACAAGCGATCCACATCTAGAACAAACAGAACCCGTCGTTGTCGATGATGGCACAGATCCATCGGATGAACAACGTATTGACATTCCCATGGAAGATCACAGCATAGCACATGGTGACAGAAAAGAACAGCAGGATGAATTTCCACCAGCTGAGGAGTCAAATGACAATAATACCAACGGTGATGATGCCGAAAAAGACTCCGATACGATTCGCCATGACCAGGGCGATATAGAAGCAACAACGGCAATCACATCTACGTGTGATGAAGCAGATTCGAAAATGGACAATACACAGGACTCTATTAAAGCTGACAATACACCCGATCATCTTCATCATGATGCCGTTGGCAAGGAACAACCCATCACTTTGGTGTCGAAGGAATTGAGTGAAGAGCAAGAGATAGATGTTGCAGAGGTGTTATTCGACCTTATTGACCAAATTGAAGCCATGGAGACGTTATTATCGTCACAAGCACCAGCCAATACGACAGAACAGTCGGAAACGATGTTGATGATATCGTCATCAGAACAAATGAGCGCTCGCTCCAGGTATTTGGTAAGCGCTTTAACAATTCATCATTTGCACTGTCTACCATCTCAATATACTCAATCTCACTTGTTTGTGGCATATGATATATCATGTAGGCATCTTTCTCCCACCGAATCATTCACATCCAAGCCATGTTCCGTGGCCACCTGTCGCGTCGAGCGTTTCGCCTGGCGCTCTACCAACAAGCACTCAACTGTGGGGTTTTGGGTGCCATGCCAGGCACAACCCAGGGTAAAACTGGATGGTACCAAGACCCAAAGAGCTTGCTGGCGTACTACTTTGAGGTCAATGAAGATGGCGAGTGGAAGCAGAAGCTCGTGTTACGTTGCAGTCACCTCATTCTCACGAGCTACGACATGTATCAGGATATCCTAAACAAGGTGTTTCTTCCCTCAGATGGTCATATAGTATGAGCGCGAATGGAGCGGCTGATCCGCACTGCATGAAACTTCAACTCAATGCGATGTGTGACAGCAATAGATGACGAGCATGATGACACTAAGGTAGATGGTGGAATGTCGAATCTGATAATGGATAATAACCATCAGTTAGTCTTGAGACCACATCATGAAAGATAGGGGTTATAGCCATCTTGCCTGCATGATTGTTAGAAAGCCTGGACCGTTCTGAACAGGAAGATCTGGTAGCTCATCCATCCTGATGTGAAAACACATTGAAGTTACCCATATGGTCGCCATATTCGCCAGAATATCTGCATGTGATTACAGTACTGTGCATACTACGGTTCGATTTTAGATTTCAATGTAAGGACCAATCATTCTAATTAATCGGTAGGAATGGATACTGACATTCTAAGCTGCTTTGATGTCATAGTGTTTTCTGCTGCTGAATTGACTTTAACTGGCAATCGTATTATATACCGCTACATAATGTTAAGCTGCTGCTATCTATCCCAGCATAGTTGACTCTGTTGATAGAATAGTTTATTCACAGGCAATGTATCTCCACTCATTGGCTATAACCTCTAAGATTGGCATTCCGCCGTTACTTCAACTGGCTATTTCATGGTGCCTAAAAACAAATAACGGAATGCAAGGAGCAATGATGATGCTGTCTCACGAATCACATTCGTTCTAACTTATGTTGCTGTCTCTTCTTAACATTCCATTTAACATTCATTTACTTTCTCTAACATTCTGATTCTGGAATGCTGCTAGTCTAGGACCTAGAAACACCATCACTCTCGAAAGGAAGCGCCTAATACCGGAACATGTTATTTTCGGTATTGAGGGAAAAGAGAGAGAGAAATCAACAGCCATCCACCAAGAGCGAAAGAAGAAACGAGGACTGTGCGTGTGTATCGACAGAGAGCGACTGAGTATCCACACACACGAGAGCTTCATCAGAAGAATACACACAGTCCGGTGTGTGTGCACGCGCTAGCAGCGACCTGCCTAATCGTCATCGTGCGTTCAGAGTATTTGAAGAAGGAGATTGAAGAAGAAGCGACGAGAGGTTGTTGGCGATTACGTGAAGATATAAATGGCAAGTGAAGCGGCCTACACAGAATACGTGGATGCAGTAAAAGAACCTATAGCAAAGGCTGCGCACTCGAGAGACGAATACGATCGTGGTGAGTCATGCTTTGCATCACCGATGATCACGAACTCGTCGTCGAGTAGCCTTACTGGGAGTTTAAACGAAGATGATGCGAATTGTGAGAGTAATGGTGGTTTTTACTATGACGAAAAACCTAAACAATTTGATGTCGAAGAAGATTTCTATACTGAAAGTGATGATCCAGATGCCGACACAGACCGTCGATTTTCGACGAATTGTTTTGGACCACAAGAAATGGTGGTATCGTCCACATCTTCGAGTAGTGTCGAGTCCAGCGGTGAGTTTCATCCTATAGTAGGTAGTCAGCGACAGATAAGTGGCATCAAGCGAGGAGTCGAGGGCGATGAACGAACGTCAGATGAGACGCAGCAGGTGGCAGTGGAAGCAGACGACGGTCTACCAGAGCAAGAGGCAATGCGGATGCGGAAGAGACGGATGACGTGTGGCGACGAGTTTGACAGAGATGGAGAAATTGACATGGTGAACGTGGAAGAAGAAGAAACAGCAGGTGAACACGATTCACAAGTTGCAGATGTGACGGAAATGAATGATGAGGACGATCCAAACACAACAGAGGAGGACGTTGGCCCTGGAGAACGTGGTAGCTTTATCGACCGGAAATTGTCGAGCAGTTTCTCGGATTTAGGTGATTACGACGACTTTTCTTTTGTTGGTGCTGCAGGAGACGGATCTTACATGTTGAACACTACCAACTCGACTTTTTATCCGATTTCTGAGGAAGCGTTCCGGTTTTCGCATGCAACAATGGGGAATGGCGGTGGCTATCACCATGTCAACATGGATAGGAATACCAGTAGTAGCAACGGTAGCCCTGTGCGGTATGGTGGACGCAACAACAGCTTTGGAGGCCGTTCAACCCCAACGTACAGGGTTGTTATGCCCACTGATGAATCACAACCGCTTGTGGGTGGGATCTATCCAGTTTCTGGGGAGCTCTTGCGCCTCAAAGTCGACAATGCTGCATACATTATCTTTTATAAGAGCGGGGATGGATCGGACAATGCTGGTGGAAGGAGTACAGACATGGCGTCATCATCATCATCCGATGAAAATGGTGATTACGGTCATGAATCAAGTGATGATGGAACTTCGATCAGCAAACCACCACGGTCGTTGGCATCATTAGGCGCTGCAGGCCATAAAGTGCAAACAACGAATTGCTTCTCACGTGACTACACACATCCGACGCGATCACTTGGACGAGGATTGTTCAGAGCATCCACTAGCGTCGGCAGTGCGTTCTTGAAAGGTGCGGCTGGACTTGTGAATCAGTCTTACCAAGGTGGAGCGAATGGAGGTGTGTTTGGGTTTGCGAAGGGACTTGGGATGGGGATGTTGGGATTGGGTGCACACACAGTGAAAGGTGCGTTTCGTGGTGTTGGGCAAGTCACGAATGTCGTCGGTGAGATGGTTTTGGGCACAGCGCCACATTTTAGTATTGATGGTGCGTTGGTGCTCACCAACTATCGCATCATTTGGATGTCACAAAGTACCAAAGATGCTATAGAGATTCCGATTTCGTCAATTTTAACTGTGGACAGCTCGACCACCGCACCCCATGTCGCCACAATTGAATGCAAAAGTTTGCTTCGAGCTAGTATTGCTTTCCAAGATGAGACAACTTGCTATGACTTCTTGAATTGCATCTGGGAGCTGTATTCAGGCTCCCACTATTTGTTTGCACATCTTCACTATCAAGCATTGCTATTGAAAGATGAAAACGCGGCATCAATTATTGAAACTCCGACCCATCGGTTTTATGATCCAGAAGAAGACTATCGACGATTGAGGCTACTTGACGAAGAAAGCTGGATGCGGCTATATGACAACTCAGACTTTGCCTTGTTCCCATCGTATCCGGAAGCTTTTGTAATCCCGTCCGTTTTGGACGATATGGATTTGCGTGAACTCAGTGCATATCGTAGTGCCAGTCGTATTCCTGCCGTCGTGTGGCGTCATCCTCATACGGGAGCTTTAGTGTCTCGATGTGCGCAGCCTTGTGCTGGATTGAGTGGTTATGTCGTTGAAGCCGACCAAAAACTCGTTGCAGCGTTGCAACGTGCCACCAGTTTCTTTGAAGATTCCAAATTCCATTTCTTTGATGCAAGAAGCCAAATGGCAGCGACTGCTAATTCAGCACAGGGAAAAGGCACAGAAGACCCACGGAACTATCCCAATTCGGAGCTGCATTTTTGTGACATTGCGAATATCCATGCCGTCCGTTCGTCGTACTCAGCCTTGGCGTCGATTTGTCAACCTGGACAAGAGCGTTACGGCACCGAATGGCACTATCAGCTTCGCAATACATTTTGGTTCATGCACATGTCACGAATATTATCAAGTTCACAGGAGATCTGTCGATGGCTCTGCCAGGGTGATTCTGTGATGGTGCACTGTAGCGACGGCTGGGATCGAACGTCACAACTTACTGCACTTGTGCAATTACTTCTCGATCCATATTACCGAACACTCCGTGGACTGTTATTACTGATTGAGAAAGAATGGTGCTCGTTTGGCCATATGTTTCGCAAGCGATATGGGCATTGCGAAGCCCCTGGTCAGCAGGAATTGGAGGAACAGTCTCCCATCTTTATTCAGTGGCTCGACGCAGTGTGGCAGATCTGGAGACAGCAACCATGGGCTTTCGAATTTAATGAAACTCTATTGGCAACTCTCTACGAACACACCTATTCAGGATTGTATGGAACATTTGCCTACAACAATGAGCGTGAGAGGAGGCAACAAGAAGCAGAAGCACCAACCCAATCATTATGGTTCGCTTTACTGGAGACAAGGGACAAGTATATCAACCTCGAGTATGACTGTGCAAAGAATTTCAACAGCATTGGGCTCATTCTTCCCTTTTCATCTGAGGAAGATGATTTGGTGATGTGGGAAAACCACCTTGTTTATGCTGATCCTGTCTGCCGCAAATACGATTGATCATGGTACTGTACATGATTTTCATGCGATGAGCGTGTACGCAAGGTATTGTTCCTCCCACGCGCGCAATATATTGCGAGCGGTCGATCAATACTTCAAAGTTGATGCCACCATCTGTCACGATAGAATCATTTCGATGAAATCAAGCACTGGCAATTCGAATTTCTCCTCCAGGAGATGTTTCTCACTACATTCGTACACAAGAAACATTGTTAATGTTCGACTCGTACACGTTACACATAAACCAGGCGCTATCGCACATGAATGCCGTTGTGTTGTCAGTCGGTGCTGTGGTGATTAGCTTTTCGATGTTTTCGCGCTGGTTGGGAATCGCTTTCTGTATTGGTGATTTGAAAGTTGCGGTAGTATTATCTAATTGATGACCAAGTATAGGATTAGGATTTAGGATAGAAAACATGAATTGATGTTCTAGAAGTAATTCAGAAAATTTTAGATAGTAAACAAGGATTGAAGCATAGTACTCACGTTCACTAATGCGATGCGATCGGTGTACTGCTAGCGGTACATCGGGTTCGCAGTGGATGTATCGCTTTCTCGTAGTCGAACTACTTTGTTGTTCCGACCTTGTTGGGTTGTGCGGAACTTCACTGGTGACAAGTGGTTGCAGTAGCTGGAAACAAGCCTGATCCATATCTGCGTCATCATCAGAGACGATAGCTGGTACAGCACTTCCGGTTTGTTGCTCTGCTTGTACATAACTACATGAGAGGAAAGAAACAGTCTAAACACAACAAAGCAATTTACCTGCTCCTAAATCAACCACTTCGTGTTTGTTCTCCCACTCGACAATCTCGGCAGCAGCTGCCAGTTCTTGTGATAGGGACATGTCCGAATGACGTGCAGAATTTTGTTGTGGTTTCTCGTATCTGTGTTCCAAATTGTCAAGTATGCTCGACTTGTCTGTAGCATAGCAATGGGTGAAGCCAAGATCATGCTGTTCTTGTTCTTTCTCCCATCGCACGATATCAGCTGCACCTTCCAGTTCATCAATGAAAAACGGGTGCAACTGTTGTCCGGTCACAGGCGATCTTGCAATCAATGATACGTTCGAATTCGACTCTTTGACAAGTGGTTGGGAGCGTATGGGTCTAACTTCTGGTGTTACCAGGCGTGGTGTTGATGGCTGCTGTTGTTGCTGCAGTTCCCATTCCACGATTTGAGCTGCAGCCTCTAGTTCCTGTCGGGTCGCTTCATCTGAGATTACAGTGGCAAATCTCAAGTAAATATTTTCATACCGTGCTTCAAAATGATCACCAACACTTCCGTACCCAACTGTCGTTTCATGTCGACTTGCATTAACTCTTTCTGTCGTTTTCGTTCTATCGCTTCCCTTCGCTTGCGCTCAATCTGCTTCTTCTGTTCCTCAGTCAGCACGTCTGGCGAAGACACAGGAATTACCACTGCCTTTTTCTGCGGTGTAGCTTGTCTCTTTTTCGACCTCGCTACTGGAGGAGGAGAAGATCGTGGTGGTGGTGGTTGATACCCATTGCGCACCAAGATCTCCTGTGCAATCGATTGTGGAGTCTGTTGACTTCGCAACTTCTCAACATCTTCATAAACCAGATTCATCCCAACATTCCGTTGTCATTACATCATTTCTGGGGCATGCATGAATCCAGGCAAATAAGCGAAATATGTAAAACTGTACAGGCTTTCGCGCGCGTCACCATATTATCTCCATATACTTTTTGAATCTGAGTGAATGTGAACGAACAAAACGAACTTTATGTTATTTCCTCTGGTAGCCCTTCTCTTCAATCACACATCACATACACACCTCCTTCCATCGCCCTGCTTTCGCTAACTCTCGTACATGCTTCTTCTTCTCCGCCAAACTTTTCGGCGCCGCATCCGTCGTCACCACCTTCCGCTGCTTCTTCTTCTTCTCCTCGCGTTTCCGCATTCTCTGTATGATTCAAAGTTGAAGTTGCTGTTTCCGTTGTGCTCTTTAACCTTTATTCCCTCACTTCTCCCACCGGTGGGATATATTTTGACGTGTTTTTTTCACCCTATCGATAGAAATAGAAACGTTTCCAATTCTCCGCAATATCTTTTAAAGCCTGATTGGCCGACACCTCCCTTCCATTACACTGTCAAATTATTAAAAAAATGGTAAATTATTCGTAGTATTCGAAGAAATCCTTTACTATTCGAGACAGTGAAAAGAGCATGACGAAAGTGCCGCATTTGCAATCAACCGGAATATAACCGCAGAACATGCCCAGAGTGAAGCGGTGCCGATGCTTTGGAAGTCGCCAAAATGCACAAGACTCGAGAGTTGTAAGTAACTGAGGCCCGAGCCGTTGCCGACTGGGAAGTTGTTCCACATTGTTCAGATTCGCAGGATAATTTTAGCATGAAATAATCAATAATTCATCATTTTTTAACAAGCAATCCGCAAGTCAAGGGAGCCAAAAACAGCCTAATTCTTAGGTTGGCCAAAATCCAAAAAATCCGCTATTCGTGTTCTACGAAAATGTGTGGCAGTTCGAAACAGATCCGTCCAAGAAAACTTGTTTCCCGTGATTATTATCCAAGTCGTAGCATCCAGAGAGGAGAACTGGTACGACAAAATTTGCATTTTCTGTCAGATGGTCATCGATTTTGCGATTCTCAAGGTCGTTCAGAACATAAAAAATACCACAATACCATTTTTGTCCAATGATATACTCTGTAGCACATAGTATGGAACTCAAGTGCTGAAGAGTGGCTTAAGACACCAACAGTATTGCACCAATAACTCGAAGATTGCCGCCAAATTACTTGGACGACAAACACTCTTGACAATATTAGAGCTCATTTTATTCAATATGGTTAGGGTAAATGACATATATGAAACGAATTATGAATCAAAAGAAATAAAAACGATGACCATCAAGCTAAAACAATGCCAAAATGGAAGCGAATACTCATCTTTGACTGCTAATTACTCGACAACCACTAGTTCGATTTGAACGCTGTTTGCTTTGTTCATCATTACAAATAAAAAACTATCCTATGCCAAAATATTATGTGCTAAAAGGCAGTTGCGGATTTTTTGAGTTTAGGAAAACAACTGAAAACTGGCACCGTTGGCTCGCGGATTGCTTGTTAATAATTTGCTAGTGTGACGCAGGGGAGTGTCGACGAATCAATTTTAGGGTGTTAGCCAATCAGGCTCCTAAAAAAATACATACCAAATGATTGAAAAATAAAAATAGTGTAATAAAAAAGGAAAATATAAAAAACTCTATTTAAGTAATATTTCAGTAAAATACGGTAAATTACATCATTTAGTTGCAATTTACTTGATATAGTGTCTTTACTGCTAAATCAATCGTTTATAGCCATCAAGAAACTGCTTGTCGAATCTGACCAATCACATGGACTAGATTGTAGAAAATCCGCCAAAAAGTAGATCATATTCTCAATTGGTTCTGGTTAGTAGTCGGAGAAATGGAAAGTGTGACGATCACTTGGTTTCCGAGACTCTGATTGGACAAAAGTAGACTTGACGGATTCTGATTGGTCGAAATACGAAGAACTTCAAGGACGTTGGTGGGCGGAGGTGGTGACTTGATGGCAAAATGAAAAGTGAATTACATGGAGGACTTAGTTCGCTAACACTACATCTAAGCTCCCGTTGAATGCATGTTTTCCTAATYTGATTACGATCATCTTTCTACTTTCTTCCTTTACACATGTATTTATATGCAACTATGTATTTCTGACTATTTTCCCTCTTAATGTATTAAAATATCTTTAAGGTATGTAATGTCGTCTGATCTCGAACGCAAGGTCAGGCACATGCCGATGCCACGCTTGTCCCTTGCGTGCGAGGTCAGGCATGTGTTACAGAAAGTCCACAATATTAAAAAATCCTAGCTTACATTATTCACAGTACGATGATTAAATGGCTCGGCAAATGCTTGATCTCATAGTTAATGTAAGGATCGTACTAAGATACTACTTCTAGCTCAGCTGATTAGTAATTAAACTCTGTCTCAGTTATTATGCCACTTGAAAAAAGCCATAACTTAGAGGGTTAAATAAAATCCTCATTCTGTGAGTAAAAATCGACTCTGTTTAAATTAAAATGATTGGTTTAAAATAGAGTAAAGTAGCTTTATTTTGAATCATCGCTTGTAATCAGAAGAGCAGCGGTTCCAGAGATAGAAGAAGACGAAGATGGAGAATCTGGCACCTCAAGTGGCGAACGAAAAAAGGCAACGCCGTAGCAGAGTGGTTTCGGAGGATACAGCCAAAGCAATCAATAACCTTCGAACCTTTTTTGAGGGTGAAGCAAAGGCAAGCAAGTCATACAAGTTACTACGTCCCATAGAACGCATAGCAGACTGTTTTGATATCCATCCCCGTATAGTCATCGCAATATGGACGAAGCTAGAGCAGAATGGAGAGTTTGATGACACCGATGCGCGTCAACGTAACATAGATGTATCCGATTCTTTCATTCCTATAGTTCGCTAGGCGATCCACACTATGTATGCTGCAAAAGAGCCTGCGACTTTGAACACTGTACTACATAGACTCCAAGATCAGTCGGGCACACGATCCACCTCATGGAGATGGAGTCGTGCGACCTTGCATTGATTCCTTACCACCAAGATGAACTACCTATAACACATGCCTGACCTCGCACACAAGGGACAAGCGTAGCGTCAGCATGTGCCTGACCTTGCGTTCGAGATCAGGCGACATTACATACCTCAAAGTCATTTTAATGCATTAAGAGGGAAAAAAGTCAGAAATACATAGTTGCATGTTATACATATGTAAAGGAAGAAAGTAGAAAGCTGATCGTGATCAGATTAGGAAAATATACATTCAAAGGGAGCTTAGAAGTAGTACTAGGAAACTAAGTCCTCCATCTAATTCACTTTTCATTTTGCCTTCAAGTTGCCACCTCCACCCATCAACGTCCTACGAAGTTCCCGTGTTTAAACCAATCATAACAATTGTATCCTATTTTCGTCCAATCATCGTCATTGAAAATTAGTAAACGTCACAGATCGAGTGGTTCTTGGTAATATTAATGTGTACGAGGGTACCTCTTTGCAGGCGGACTTCGTATAGCCCGTTGACTCGGCCATTATTGCCAAGTTAACGTAAGGTTTACGTCCTGGCAGCAAGATGACATTCTCAATGTTCTTGGTAATAATTGCAGCAAGGTCAATTGCCATTTTGGCAATCGATTGACTTCCAGGTAGTTAATGCACCAATCCTCCATAATTACGAAAATAAAGGAATGTCGAATTTATTTATGAGATCTTATTAGGAGGAACTACAGCTCCTGGCGTATCGTTCCAAAACCCCCAACAATTGCCCATGCAGGTTGCCAGGCCACACGTTCGACAATGGATTGGGCGCGGTTGCTTCTGCTGCTGTTTGATTTCTTCGCTGTCTGTACCGACCACATCCAGCGCCGCTAACCGCACAGCAATTTTGTGGAGTTGGTTACGGATAGTGCGCCGCTTGTTGGTCCATCCTTTCTTCACAGCCACTTCTTTCAGAATGGCCTCTAACGCTTCTTGCTGGTTCAGTAGTTCTTCACGCGTTTGATACTGGAGGAAAGTGACGTAGCAATGCTTGAGATACTGATGGTCCGTGCAATGCACTTCACCATGACGTTCGAAGAAGCAGGGATCGCAGACCAGCACCAGGTCCCGACACACAGAACACACTTTCCGCCCACTGAATTCGTCAAAAGGTACTTGGCATTCGATGCATTTGCCCACCACTTCGCTGTTTTGCGACTTCATCAACACACTAAACAACAAGTCAAACAAACAAAAATGTTTGAGTACCTAAATATGCACAATTTTCTTACATAACTTTACTTACCGCTTGTCAAAGACAAAATTCTTGCCCTTGAAGAAACCACCATCCTGGTACGCTTCGAGATACTTGTGGATGCCACCTTTCAAGTGATGTACATCTTCAACACCGTTCGCACGCAGAAAATTCGACGCTTTCTCGCAGCGAATACCTCCGGTACAGTACATGAGCACTTTCTTCTTTTTCATTTCATCCAGTCGATTCTGCAGGAATCCATAATACTCGGAGAAATTCTTTACCTCCGGATCGACTGCATTTTCGAAATGACCCACCAAGTACTCCTTGTGTGCTCGGACGTCCAGCACGATATGGCTGTCTTTATTGGCGATGGCATCGCGTATGGCCTCATGGAATTGATGCGGTGTAAGGTACCCGCGTTCTTCGTCTGAGGCGTTCATGTTGGGGCGATCGACGATGCCTCCTGTTGAGACAATCTCCTTTACGTACTTGACGACCAGTTCGCAGAATGGCGCAGTTGCGTGCGGATGCGTACTGTGCTTGAAATCGTCGTTGCGCATGGTAAATACCGGGTGGTTGCACAGAAAAGAGATATACTCGTCGATATTGGCTTTGTTGGCACTGGACAACGTCGCGTTGATGCCTTCTTCACTAATCAAGATGCGTCCGACGAGTCCAAGGCGCTGGCAGAGCTGCTCTTGCTCGTACTTCATGTCTTCTGGTGAGGTGACTTCGACATACTTGTAGAATAGAATCACATAGTGGTTGGTGCTACTGGAGGATGCTTCCGCTGGTGTATTGTCCATATTCCTGATGCAGATGGCGGCTCTTACGTTGCTCCTACTTGTCCGTTTGGTCAAGTGGCGCCAATCAAACCCAAAATGACAAGTGGACTCAAAAATCGATTGATACCTATATAATTTAATAAACTCTTCAATATAGTTTCGTTAATAATTTTTTACATACATTTGTAAAATTATTAAATTATACAGTTCCACTATTTTTACCGCGAATTTGTTCACTTACCGGATACTATTTACCGTAAACGGTACAAAGACACCATGGGCATATTCACAACATTGGAAGATGGATGCGCCAAAGTCTTCAAGTGAAGATGCATCTGCGCTGAGTGCGTCTTCATCTGCTGACAATGCGCCGACCGGTTCCGGGGTGACAACACCCGGGAAGACGAAGATACGGCTGCTACCGATGGAATTGAGAGTGAGTATATTGCTGTATATAATGCATTGAACTATGATGGGTACGGAAGTTATGTTGTGATCTCCGTGCTGATGAGCTCTTGTGCTTGTAATATCCGACCAGAGACGCCGGCGAGCTGCAAAGCTGCTGATGACACAGCGCAAAGAAGTGAATGAAAATATCGTCCCGGCTAGCGATTTGCACCAGTATGTTTTGGTTTTTACTTGAAATGAAATAACATTTAAATGCTAAAGTTGTCGTTAATGAAGAAATGCGACACCGGAGGAAGTAAATGCTGCAGTGAATGAACAACAGGCTCTAGAAGCGATAGACCAACGATCGGAGGATTCGAAGCAACCGGATCACCATGATGCTCCAAATGTGTTCCAAGAATCGACAAGTTCGCCAGAGGAAACGCAATTACCGGATGAATTACCCCCACAACAATCGCCATCCTCTACGTCCGCTACTGCTACTATTACTACTACCAGTGCTTCCATTACGGCATCGGCTCGACTGCACTCCATCTACGCTTTATCGGGAGCTGATCGAAAGCGACAGAGGCTGCAGCAGCGTCCACAAGTCGAAGTTCCCAACATTTTCCATGTAAGAACACCAGCAGCAGTTATAGATGCAGTATGCTTGCTGTGTTACTTACATAATATGTTTCTCATATCCGGTCCCTATGCAGTTAAAAATCATTCCTGTAGACCTGGCACCAAAGTCCAAGGTTGTGCTTCTCACGTCTTTCCCATTTCCGTTCATTCGAACCAAGTATGTAATCATCCACCTGAACCAGATGTAACACAGCGGCGAACTAAATCTCTCGCTCTTTTTGCTTTTTAGTGCGCGTGCCAAAGCTGCAGCCATTCAAAGCTTTACAGCTTCTACCAGTGTGACTCTATCGGACGCAACAGTATGGTGTTGTTTTATTCTTCATGTTATGGGTTATTTATGTAGAGCATTCATCATCAAGATTGCCCTGTGTCTGTCTTTTTCAGGAGTTGGAAACGGAGATGCGATGGCACCAAGCACTGCAGTACTTCACTCACCCAGGCACACCGTTACCTGCATCTATTACACTCAACCGCATCACTGCAACAACGAAGAGCAATTTAATTTCAGCTAAAAGTGAGCTGATGAAAGAAGAGCACGAGTTTTACATGACGCGACTGCATACTTGGCAAGAATCATTTCGTGACGCCTACACCACATTTCGACGGTTGCGTGGGACTAGATGTTTCTATCTGCATTCCGATGAGTTTACTGTTTGCTTTTACAAACGCGACGGCAATCTCCAACGAGATAACGAGATGAATTACAAAGAAGATGATCATTTGCTGGACATCATCAAACCACATCAAAATGATACAGAGATTTTCTTAGAGAATGATTCACTGGGAGACAATAATCCAATCAAGAAGGATCGGTCGCGACCCAGAACTGCACCACTGCTTCGCTCAGTCATGTCTCAGTCAACAGCTCGAGTCCGGAAAGCATTGCACCATCTCAATGTTCCCTATTCCATTCCATATAGTACCAACAATACCCAGCAGCGTCAAATCGGCGAGTTCCATCTCATCGAAGAAGAGCTTGTGGCTCTGGAGGCACAGTCACAACAGGCCATATCATCGCGGCAAGCAGTGCAACAAAACGTCCACGGTCATGATTCACTGCTTTTATTTCAGGGTCACCATGAAGTCCATGGACTCTACGAATTCTTGATCAACCGCAAGCGTAAGCCTTTGTGTTGGTCATTTAATGTGTTTCAGCGAAATCTAATGGACTAAGACAAATTGTTCATATGCATGCAGCCTTGTCAAAGCAAGATGTACCAGAGATATTTGCGCTTCATCCGTTCGCCAATGCCACGATTAAGTCGTTGGATGTCAAGTACATGGGGAAAGTTGGAGCCCCACAAACATCCATCGATGTGGCTGCCGAGGGAAGTGCAGAAGGAAACGCGAATGTTTACTTCAGGTATGAACATTCTCAAAAATTTGACGACCACTTACACCTGCTTACCGGTCTCCACCTTCATTGATCTTTCCATGTTTCTTTTTTGGCGATAGAACGGAAATTTCAGGATTTTGCCAACCAACTTGCTTGCAAGAGTTACTGCATGTACTGAAGGACGAATGCCAGTCTCATAGCCAGCAACAACGAAGAACGTCTTCCTACATGGAGCATAATGACAATCAACAATCACCCAGTAAAAACCCAGACTTTGCTCTTCGCGCATATATAGAGCCTGTGCATGGTGCTGAACGCCTCAACGCACTTGTGGTGGATGAAAAGTTCACGAAAGCGTGTGGACCTTTATCATTGACATTAGAGATGCGTGAACAGCGTAAGCAAGAGCTCGAGCTTACCAAACGGAGGATACAAAACGTGGTCATCCCGAAAGCGGATCAAGCCGACTTGATTATTGAGACAACAACGCGGATCACGAACTAAGGGTACGACAAGTCCAGTTGCCTTCCATTAGTGAAAGTTAAAAGATCTTTGGAACGTTTACGCTCATTAGTTGGTCATCTTGGTAGATCTTTTGTGGAGCAATAGTATGCAGAGCGGTGGAGAATGACTTGACATAAGAAAAAGTGGCTAAAGGATGCCGAATGATGAATCACCAA
Organism: Pilasporangium apinafurcum; assembly: GCA_001600495.1. Lineage (NCBI taxonomy): Eukaryota > Oomycota > Peronosporomycetes > Pythiales > Pythiaceae > Pilasporangium > Pilasporangium apinafurcum. The sequence continues at coordinate 104,178 of BCKE01000015.1, read as the reverse complement.
CGATGTAGGGGGTCGAGCGTTGAAGGGGGTACCAAATTCATTCGCAAATTTTCGATGTTGGTTACTGTTGTATATATATTATCATTACGTGGATCTGTACTAGTTCTTTAAGGCGTGCTAGAGTTGGAATGTCCGTTCTCACTGCATTTCTCTGTTTATCGTCCAGATCCCAGTACAGCCTGCAGTCTGTTAATGATCGGAGTTGCTGTAGTGGTCTGGATACTTGGCGACGTGCTCAAGCATTTCTTTTTCTTGTTCCTGTAATCATATCACAAGGATAGGAGTGTGTGCACAAAACCATTAGCTTTTAAGCACAAAAGCCCACAACAGAAAAAGAAATTAGTCACAACTTACAAGCAAATGTGGGATCTTGACGTCGTACACATCTTCAAACAGCGTTTCAAGCGGAGGCGGCCCCTTGTTTTCCGCCTTAATAAGAGCAGATAGCACACTCGTCCGCTCATTGTCACGCAGATGCTGATCCTGTTCTTCTGTGAGCCAGCCTCGTCGCTGATAGATACCAAAGCAAAACATATACACACATGCCATTAGTATGATTCCCTTCCTTTCGATCTTCCATCAATGCGTCCAAAATGACTTACGAGAAGATATTTCTTGGTACGATCAATTGGATCGCAAGTATCTTTCCAGTGCTTAATCTCGGCCACTGCACGATACCGCGTCGAGTCATCCGACGTCGAGTGATGACCCTGGCGGTAGGACATCGCCTCGATCAACACGGGGCGGCCCTCACGCAGAATATATTCACGAGCTGTTCGAGTCGCTTCGTGTACTGCAAGGAAGTCGTTGCCATCCACACGCATGATTGGAATGCCATACCCGCTACCACGCGACGCGATGCCATCACCTCGGAACTGATCGATCGTCGGCGTACTGATCGCAAATCCATTGTTGCGGCAGAAAAACATTATCGGACAGTCTTTTGTTGCAGCAAAGTTGAGTGCCGCATGGAAATCGCCCTCGCTTGCGGCGCCTTCACCGAAATAGCACACTGAAATTCGATCTTCCTTGGCAAGTTTGAACGAGTATGCAGCCCCGACAGCCTATTATAGTTCGTAGAGATTTGTGTGAGTGCATGCTCACATCGAATGCATATTATCGTTGACTATTATATGCGCCTTACATGTGGCAGCTGAGTTGCCAGTGGGGAAGAGATGGTGTGATAGTTATGCGACTTTGAACCGTAGTGGACAGGCATTTGACGACCTTTGCCGTGTCCATCCTTGTTGCTAAAACACTACATGGAAGACACAACAGCTTCATAAGATCCATTTGGTTCGTACAAGGCAAAGATTCGAATACCAGTGTTGCTTACCTGATCAGCAAAGTTTTCGAGGGTGAACCCACGCCACATCAATACACCAGGCTCGCGATATTGTCCAAACACCATGTCACCTTTAAACGAACATTGTAAGTGAAATTTCCCAAATTATTGCCTAGGCGGAATATGAACACAAGAGATGCACATACCAGAGCGAATAGCAGATGCACTTCCAAATTGGATTGCTTCTTCGCCATACGATGTCATGTAAAATGAAATTCGACCCTATAAATGCACCACCACATTAGCACATACTGAATAATTCATTCCAGTATAACTACAAAACAAGACGGAAGTACTACGTACTTGGCGTTGTGCGTCATAAAATATATTGTCCATGGCCTACAAAAAGAAATGCAGGAACACAATTATCATCAGTTCAGCTCATCAAACTAAACAGCCACATGTACATGTTTTCTCAAGAAAGCAAATACGAAGGAGTACTAACATTCAATCGGATCATGTGCGTGTACATCCGCGTACATAGTTCGCGACCCAATTCCGGATCATGTGCTCCTTCCACAACATCTCCTTGCTCGTTTAAAACTGTAGATTCACACAGTCACAGTTCATTAATCCATTATATGCCTGGGTCAAACACCTTTACAGTGCAAGCATACATACTGCGGTAGCATGGAATGAGCTCATTCTCGCGTGGGTCTTGAAATACCACATTCGGCACGAATGGCAATTTTGTACCAGGAAAATAGCCTACACCAAACACCAAACAACAGTAGCAACCATCGTCAACATTCTTCCGCAGTTGTAGTACTATTTAAACTTCAATGGTATTCATTCGAACCAGGAGAAGATGTCGACGACGAGGTGAACGCGGCCGTAGCATTTCTGGAGGTAGAAGCCGTAGAGTGACGCAACAGCGAGGCACGTCGCGCGGCTTGGAGCATCCATTTACTGTTGCGCTGCATCTTCACGCTTCTGCTCTTGTCTGTCAATGAGGAATGACAAAATGATTGAAGAAGCTATTGGGGCAGACCAAGTATTGAAGTCATCAATGCCAATCTAAATTTCTGTCCTGGACATCAAATAATGGCATATTATTGGTTGAAATAGTACAACCTGAAAATACCAATCTATATTTTTCACTGTTTAAATGAATGCTGAACTGCGAAAAGGTGCAAACTTTTTTAAATTCTATTGTCTTCTACACTTTGTATTTTTTTACCCTATCCTCAAAACCAAGCTATATTTGCCACCAAAACGGTTCATCTAATCAGACGATTATGGCACATGAAACAACACACCACCTCAAGGGATACCAGTACGAGCAATTCTCCTGTTTTTTCTTTAGGTCCGACTTGACCAGCAAAAGCTCATCAAGACTAGATAACCATGGAGTAACCATCTCCGACATCTGAACTCGATGAATAAATGTTCATTCTTGACAAAAGATATTTCTAGCAGCCATGACGTCTCTATCAAGGACAAACTTGCAGTAAGGATAGCCAAAGACTTTCTTGTGCTTCATCGCGTCGTTGATTCTCTCACACTGAGAACAGATCTTTCTTGTATACTCTTCCTCGCACTCGATTATGCATCCTCTAGTCCTTTCCATCTTGTMCTTCAGTAGTATCTTGAACTTGTAGTGAGACCACATGAGCATTGCTCTTGACACCTTGTTTGAAATCCTTTTTCGCTTGGACGTCATGTTAGATGTCTGAAAGAACGAAAGAAGGACTTCATGATAGTTATCCGACAATCACTTGAAGACTTTGTGATGCATGTCCGATATCATTGCTTTCACCCATTGGGAAACTCGATAGATCATTCTTCTAACCGATATCGCTTGTGTTTGGATTTTTCTTGAGACAACTAAGACTAGAGACGATCGATCAACAGACAACGGTAACCACGATCCTCGAGATCTGCTCTCTACACGTCATCTTCACCAATCCGGATGGTCTTGTCTTGTTGTCGGTTGCATGAAGAGAATGTGCTATACAGCCACTTCAATCGAGATTGCTGAAGTGCTTAATTTTTTTCAATACACTTCATAGGTAGAGCTAAATATGGCAAAAAATCACGCATTGACCGGTGGTGGTGCTCTTGGTAAGCACCAGATAAGTTGGTAATCATCCGACTGCGTACTCGATCTGTGTGGGGAATGTTGAATCATTGTATCTTACTTCTCACAAATGATGACTGCCAAGCTACTGGAAATACGAAAGAAAGCACACGTACTGATTTATTGTATGGTGTGCCATCGTCCAAGATTCTTAAACTGTGTGTAATTCTGGCGACTTTCGTTGGACTAGATTGATGAGATATGCAAAGAAGTCGATGAGTATTTGCTGGCGGCATATTAACGTGCAAATACATCCAGACAATGAGTATCAGATTGTTGCTACCAAGATGGGGCAGGCGTTCACACGTCACATGTTTACCATGTTTATATCCAATTATAGATCAGTCGTTATATTTTTGGCCAATAGAAGTACAATATACTTTGATTGGCTACTGCGAGGAGGCTTCTTGGTATTTTATCATCGCACCATCCAATTTCGCGACACCAACAAGTGCACGACCAGCAGCAAAAGGAAGAGAAGCAACAAAGGAAACCACGATGGCCAAGAGTCTACGCTCCAAAATCAAGCGAAAGTTCCGCACGGAGTTGCGGAAACGAGTAGGTGTGCCACATCAGGAACAGATGGAGCAGAAAATCCAAGATAACCTCAAGAAAGCGATCGAATCGCAAGGTCTGTTGTGGAGGCGCTATCCACCCATACTTTGTTGGAGGGTAATTTAATTGACTTTATTGTTTGGTTTTGCGCAAAATAGTCGGCGGTAAATCGATGATGGAACTGAAGCAATTGATGGGCGGCGCGTCGGCTCCTGTCGCAACTAGGAACGATGTTTCCATGATTGTGGATGATAGTAATACTCCATCCGTCGCACAAACTGAAGCTGAACTGCTAAACGGTGAAGCAGTGAAGGCGGATAAGAAGGTAAAAGTCACCAAGAAACCAACCACGAAGCGAAGAAAGAACAAATTTATGCATTTTCACACGCTGCGCAAGAAAGGTGTGTAAATTCGAACAATGATTATAGAAAGCTCTCACACAACAAGAAAAGAACGAAGCCTGCAATCTGCTGAATCCAACCGTTATGATCGAAGTTGAAGCGTATTAATGCGCTATAGCTGGTTTGTTCGTCTGCATGCAAAATTTGTAATCTGTTGTTTATTTTATAATGAAAAATGGTGCACTTGTTTTATGAATGGTGCGTTTTTGCTGTCGTATATTCAATCATCCCAGTCTGACACCTCTTCGGCTACATTGAAGGCCACTTGCTTGTCGTATTGATAGCCTTCCTGGCCAGGACGCACGACATTTTGCTGAAACATGACGTCCATTTTCATTTTGACTTGCTTCAATTGCGATTCGGATACACGATTGTAATCTGCCTGGGGTAATAGCGTGGATGCAGTGATGTTTTGTTTTACATTTTGCTCACTGAGCTTCTTCACTAAACGAGAAAGCTATGCATATGAAGTGGTTAGCACGTAATTTTGATGGAATAGGAAGTGCTCTCCACGTATTGGATACCTGTTGGGTGGATACTTTGCGGTCACCAAAGACATGATTGTGCTGTTGAAAGAGTGTCTGCACGATCTCGTTGACTCTGGATTCCTTTGTATTAAACGCACTTTCTTCTCAGTTTACCAGGCGCTTCGAAAGCATACATAAGGGAAACGCACGCCGACAAAAGAGACTTACACTGAGTACTGTCGAAGTTAGCACATCTTGAAGGCTAATTTCATGATGATACAGCTGAGCTTTTGATCTCAGTGCGTACTCCACAATGATCCCTGGTGGAACAAAGCGCAGCGCCAATCGTCGAGGTTCCACGACGCTACTGCTTGCCATCCCCCTGCACGAATAGAAGCTGGTCACGTTGCCATGAGGTTTGTAATAACAACGACACACCTACTCGCCTAAATTTAGCAAGAGCGACGGACGTCCGAGTCCATGATTCTCAAATTTATGCATCTTACTTCATGCAACTCCATTTACATATACGAATTTATCGCTTCTATCTTTCGCTTTCTTCAGGATAGTACTTTGTGTATTACTGCTCTCTGCTGGCAGCATCACACGTTTGGAAGCACAGCAGCCATCTTCCGTACTGCTTCGCCTTGTTGCCATTCTACATTTTCCTTCCACATGCGGTCGTCTCCTTCGTATTGTTCACTTTTCCAAATCGGTACTGTGGCTTTCAGTGTGTCTATTGCGAACGCGCACGCCTGTAGCGCCTCCTGTCGATGCGGTGAAGAGACTGCGATGACGACGCTCGCTTCCTTCACTTCAACCACTCCCAAGCGATGAAACATCGCAATTCCCACGATCGATGGCCACTTTGTACGGATTTGTTGACAGATCTTCAATATCTCTGTTTTCGCCATGGGTACGTATCCTTCGTATTCCAAGCGCACAACTTTCTTGCCTACGATGAACAAGAAACAAATGAAATGCGTCAATGTTGATCAACACATGATTGCTTGTAATCAACTCATACCCTGAAAATTATCGCGGGTGGTACCAATAAACGTGGATACCGCACCGGCACTGGCATGAGTCACAAGATCCACTGCGCGTTGTGCGTTCAAGACGTCGTAGACGATCTCCACATAGTCGCCGCGACCTGCTTCCTTCTCGATTTCCGCCATTTTTGTCTATCATGCTTGTGCAATCCACTCAAAATCCTATTTTCATCCAATCGAAATTGTCTTAGAAGTATAATAGCCAATGATCGCGTAAAATAGCTGATGACGACAGAGTGATGGTCAAAAGTGGAAGTCGCCAACCATAACACAACACGGAAACAATGGGTGAGATGTGGTTGTACCTGGACACCGTGAGTGGCGCGCAAAAAGGTCCTTTTCCGGAAGAAATCCTGAAGCGACTGCTACGCAATGGTATTATCCAACCGACTCAGTTTGCATGGACACAACGGCTGGCGTCATGGGCGCCACTAGCGGAAACACCACCCTTCCAAGCGTATTGTCAAGTCTGGAGTGCGTACTGGTACTATATAGGCGAAAAGGCAATTACAGATCCCATAGATGCAGCGGGTGAACGACTTGGACCAGTGACAACGAAGGAGTTAGTGTCGTTGTTTGTTGATGGCGAGATAGACGGCATGACGTTAGTCTGGACAAAGGATATGACCGAGTGGAAACCCATCAGTAAGTAGCTCTCTGCATATAAAGGGTTTGCTTGGAGTTTGAGTGCTTGCTTTGTTGATTTGGAGATGCCTTGGCTGTTTACGTGTTATTGTAGGTGAAGTACCATCGCTGAAAGAATTTCTACATGAAGCAAATGAAGATATGGAGCGTGAGACACAAATCCTAGAGACACAGAATGCAGTGAGCGCTGCCGACCAAGTGTATGACGAAGCGTAAGTATCTAATCTTGCTTGCAGCTGCTTGAGAACTTATGCCGGTAACATACACTGTCTGCTTCACCTTGTTGGTAACAGCGCGAAGGAAGTGTTTGTGGCGGAAGACGGAAAGCAGTACATCTTTGATGCGGAGAGTAAAAAATGGGTAACACCTGAAGAAAAGATCGAAGAAGATCTGGAAGCGCTTCGCCAAAATGACCATGTGAATGGAAATGGAGATGTGGGAGAACATCCGCAGAGCAATAACGTTGCTGACCTCAAGGCACTACATGATTCCAGGTCTCAAGTCGTAGAACAACCAAAGGCAGATGGTGAGAATGGTCACAACAATAATTCAACCAGTTCTTCTGCAGCCAGTGTCAACGCAGCGAATACTACAATCCAACAGCAGAAAAAGAAGAAGAAAAAGAAAAAATCTGATAAATGGCAGACAGCCAAAACCAATACTTGGATTTACGTCAACGGGCTGCCACTCGATATCACTGTCCAGGAGGTCCATGATCACTTTGCCAAGTGTGGTGTCATTCAGCAAGATCTGGTAACAAGTGAACCACGTATTAAGTTATACCGATCCAAAGATTATGGTGGACTGAATGTAAGTCGCTACCTCGCTTTCTCAATGCTATTTCCTGCATAATGGATTTGACCTGCTGTGTATAAATTGTTGAATAGGGCGATGCATCAGTTTGTTACATGAAGGAAGCTTCTGTGGAGCTGGCTGTGCAGCTACTCGACAAATCACATATCAGACCTGAGTACATATTGCTATCTGCGTTTTGCTTTGGCATGACTATGATCTGTTAGTGCTTCTAACGCTGCTATATGTTTGTGTATTTTTCTCAAGTTGGCCAATTGATGTTTCTCCGGCAGTATTTACCCAAAAAGGAACTGAATTTGTGAAGCGGAAGAAGCCAAAACTTAATGCGCGAGCCAAGGTTAAGAAAATCGAACAAGAAAAGGTGAGCTTTTTTTGGCACCATGTTTTGCGTAAAATCACTAACATTTCACGCCATTTTGCCAGGCGTTGTCATGGAATGAAGGGGAAGACGGAGAACGAGACGGGTTACGCATCGTTGTAATCAAACACATGTTTACTCCTGACGAAATTAAAGGTTTGCCCATATACTTTTTTCTATCAATAAACCATCACTGATGTAGTTTATGTTTTTTCACTATTGATTATAGATGAAGAATATGAAAATGAATTGAAGGAGGATATTCAACTAGAATGTCTAAAAATTGGTGAAGTTACAAAGGTATATCGCTAACGTTTCCATAGAGTATTGGCTTCTGTTATTCCTAACGTCTTGCCTTATAGATTACATTGTTCAGCAAGCATGTGGATGGTGTGGTGGTGATCAAATTTGCTTCTAGTGGTAGTGCTGCGAAATGTGTTGAAGTGATGAATGGACGATTTTTTGCTGGACGGAAACTTGAGTGCAGTTATTGGGACGGCACCGATTACACTTATCGTGAAAGCAAAGACGAAGAAAATGAGCGAGCAGAGAAATTTAAAGATTGGCTGGAAGAGGGATCTTCTGAATCGGAGGCTGAAGAAGAGGATGATGATAAAGAGAACCGTGATGATGGTGCACAAGAAGAACATGCTGGTCGTGTTATGCCGGATCTCGATAGCGATGACGATGAAGATGAAGACACTAAGGAAGGGAGACCTAACGCGACATCAGAGGTGCATGCTGGCCGGGTTATGCCCGATCTTGATGAAAATGACGATGATGATGATTGAGAACACCAATACAAACCACGATCAATGTCAAAAAATGGTACTACGTGCATGCATCGTAATGCGTTCAGTACAAATGAAAAAGGTATTTCTTTGTTCCTTGTTGTCCAATTTTGCTGCACAAATTGGCTTATGGGTTTGTCACTTACAGCTACACATGCACATGATGCAAAATATGATACTCTACACATGACCCTTTGCTCGTTCTGGGTTGGTAATTATGCATCCATCCTGTGGCGTTCGGAATCAGCCAATCATTTCATTGAATTTTGAAGCCATTCGAGGAAAGGTATCAGTTTTCGAGTCCGTCGACACCTTAGAGCTATTCTCGGAACATGAAGTGAATGGCATTCACAAAACTATGAACAGCGCCGATGCCATTCTCGTTTTCGAAGGATTCGGATCTCTTTCTTTAGCTTGCTCCAGTGGTTTTTATTACTCTTTGTATTATTAGCGAGGTTTTCTTGGGTGACAAGAATACACACCCGACAACAAGACAAGCAAAAGCCAGTCCATCCTTCATTAGGTCCAAGGCGAAGAGAAGAGTGCACATAGCTTAGACTTACACTACAACCAAGATGGCGGATGTAATGGACGGATGGATGCAAAAACCATGGAGCGTAACGGAAGAAATGTGGAAGCGCAAAGCGAAAGGACTGGAAGATCAGTACCAGCGGTTGCTTTCGGAGCATCAGGATCTGCGCCTCGACAAGGCAAAAATCGTGGGGGAGTTGCGTGTATTGCAACGCTACAAGGAAACTGCAGAGGATATGATCAACAAGGAAGTCGTTACTCGAAAGTAAGTGAACCATTCATTTCTTTACGTAGAGGATGAAATGTGCATAGAGTGTCATCTGTTGCTTACATTGGTATGTAATAGGATCGAGCATAAAGAAAAACTGTCAGCAACTACAAAGCTGGAGCAGTATATGAAAAAATATGAACGAGAATGCGAAAAAGTTAGTACACTGGAGCGGGAGAATGCTTTTCTCCTGGAACAAGTTTCCAATATGAAAGGTGAAACTGAGGTACGCAAACTACTGAACCCGATTTCGCATATAAAGATGGAATAAATAATATTTTGATGTGTATGCATTAGAAACGCCTGGATCTGTTGAAGGAGCTCGAGGATTCACAAAAGCGGAATGCTCGTCAAAGGGAGAAGATCCGAGAGTGAGTATACAGATGATTTGATTGGCGTTCTACAAACAGACCAATGACCGTTATGTCTATCTGATCGATTTTAGGATGGAAATCGTCGGTATTGAACACGAAAACACGATTTTGGAACTGAGGGAGAAAACAGCCAAGCTCAAACGCAAGCTTGCGACTACTGAGGATGCATTGAGTGATAAGGCCGAAGAATGCAAGAATGTATCGATAAGACTTGCTGTAGGTGCCATTTTGTATCACTTCAGACGGCACATTTTACCATAGTTCTCACCATTATGTGTTTGAATTGCGAAGGCGGTTGAATCTGCGTGGGAGGCTGCTCGTGGACAAAACAAGACAGCACTTCATGAACTAAAGAAGAAGTAAGAATAGACGAAGCTGCGAGGATTCACCGTGAATTTCGTCTCATCTTGACTTGCTGATTTGTTTTGCCTGTAGGGAATCGCTCACGAAAGAATTGGAGTCTGTCAAGTCGGAATCGAAAGTAAGTACCTGCTTCCTTGTCAATAATCTATCACGCGTATACTTAGCATACTCGTATCACTATCCACCATAGCATGCTAGCCTGCGCATTCATGCATTGGACGTTGAAGTCGAGACAGCGCAATCGAAACTCCGTCAAAAAGATCGAACCATTGACGAATTGCGTAGTACAAATGCGCAGTTGAAGAAGGAAGTATCGCGTCTGACCACGCAGCTCGATGATCTCTCGTCCAATTTGTCAGTTGTGCACGGGATCATCTCTGAAAAAGACAAAGAAATCGACCGCAAAGATGAAATGATCCGTTGCAAGAAGACTGAAGTCAAGGTATGAGCATTTTACTTTCTACGATCCAACTGACGAGCACTACAATGAATTGACCTCGTTACTCTTGGATTTGCATGATAGTGCCTCGCCAAGATCGACGATTCCTCGAAAGAGCGCATTGAGGATCTTGTGCGTCAGGTCTCGGATTTGCAACAGCAACTGCTTGATACGCAAAAAGAGTACCTCAACAAAGTCAAGAAAGACGAAATCTGGCGTGAGAAACAACGAGCCAAGTGAGTGTTCCATGTCGCTCAACCTTTGGTTCTCCAACACTAAGCCTAAGCCTGTGTATGAATGTGTGCAGGGATCGTGCAGAGATTGTGAAGGAGATGGAGATGTTGCATAAACCACGGCGATGCAAGAGCTGCAACGAAACCTTTACCAACAAGACCAACACGTCGCTGTCGTGCTCCTACCATCCTGGACGGTACGTTGCGCGGCAATACCCACTTGAGGGATACCATTGGAGCTGCTGTCAGAAGCGTGATCTCTCTTCTCGGCCATGCAAATTTGCTGGTCGGCATGTCGAAGCCAAGATCCTGGATTGAATAGCCACAGGATTATAGGCAGAAGTCAACGAAGAAGGAAAAGGTTTGTTTCTTGCTCCTGGATGAAAACATCGATGGAGAAGAGATGAATGATAAAAGAAGAAGCGAGATTGAAGGCTACACTAAATTCTGGTAATAAGGTATCTATATTTTGTGCATGAACTTGGACAACGTGTTGTTTTTTTTTGGTCTTCAAGCTTGGATCGACGATCCGTTGGAGCGTCTTTTCGTTACCTAACCAAACTCAAAGACTATCGAGCAAGATTGCTTGAGCAAGATAAAGTAGACGATGAAAGTTCTCGTAAATGTCCATGGGCTTCAGTTTGTCATTCCATGTGGAGAAGGAGCGCAGACATTCAAGTGGCTCGGGTTGGTAGTTGCGCAACGTTACGCATTAGAAGCACCCCATGGCCGCTGCCGAACGAGAGAGGATGTGCACCTGAAGCAGGGCTTCTTCCTCCCCTCTGCGGTTCTGACGGCTGTATGTCATTATTAATTAATTTGCTGACACTTTTTGATGCGTGCTTTGCTAAGGTGTGATTTCTGATAGAATGGAGAGCTACTGCCGCCGGGAAAACGCATTTCAGAAGGTGTCAAGGATAACGAACGCCTCACTGTTCAACTACAGGTATAGCTGTTGTTAAGTTTCGCGCTAACGCTTGAATTCGCGTTTTGTACCTTATTGAGTGCTCGCTATGCTTCGGATGACAGCAAGAAGTACCTGTGAACGAAATCGGAGCTCCACAGTTCAGCTCTTGGGCGACCAGTGCATTCTCTTCGCAACGTCCAGCAACCGACAACCATCCACTGTTTGCAAATGCTGAAGCCAAAACAAGCCCATACACGATGCATTCTTCCGCTTCCACCACCACGCCAACGATCCATAAAGCCGACGCTAAGCGAGCCGCTATAATGACATCGACAGTCGACGAAGAGATGAAGGAATACGCGCGATCTGAGATGTTACAACAAGTGAACTCGGTCCATTTCCAGTCCGAGATGGAGCTGGAGGCGGCCTTTCTCTACGATTGGAGTCGTCTCAAGATAGACGAGGTTGAGCGAGACGCGAAAGAGCGCGATGCAATCCAAGAGATGCTGCAAACGAATTTCGCAGCCATTAATGCTGCCTATATGCACTACGCCGTTGGCAGTGGGGAGATGACGTACGGCATGAATGGCTACGAATTGGCGCATTTCGTACACGAATGTGCCATCGGGGTGCACTTCCAAAAGGACAAGCGGATCTTGGAAAAAGTGTTCTCCCAATGTCTGAAGCATGCCGCTTTTGTCTCACCGTTTGATCGAGGCACGCTGACGCGCGCTGGGTTTCTTCATGCACTCATTCGAATCATTTTAGTAAATTCGAGCAATACTCCATTGAAAGAGAGTCTGGAAATGCACTTGAAAGAAAATATCGTCCCATCTGTCGGTCGTCTCACGCGTGGTCCATTCCGCGATCATTCACATCACGATGTACGCGATTTTATCAGCGGTACTTTTCTTGATTATAACGTGCTACTCGATGACTAGCTCTGTGTTCTGTATGCACTTCTTTTACCAGACCATAGTCGCTGTTTATCAAGACGCTAAGCCGAAACTCACGAAATTATACACGCGATATGCCCTGGAGCATAGCAGCAAGGAAGATGAATCGACCACTCCATCTTCATCCTCTTGGCCACTACTTCTGTCTACTTCAGGTCTCAAGGCTATGCTTTACGACTGCGGCATGTTTTACACCGGTGATACGACCACACATGATGATATTTTCGACAAGGTATAATAATTCCCATTTTTCACCAATGCGTCTCGGTGCAAGTAGTGACAGCTTCCTCTGTTTCGTGAATTGCGTTGATTCTTATTGTCATAGGCGATAACGCAATGCTTTTCAGGTATGCGTGAATTTGAGCATCCACATGACCAGCGCGTCGTTTTTGCTGAGTTCTTGGAAGTCGTGTCCCGTGTGGCGCTGGCTGTACTGGATGAGAATGATATCCCACCAAAAGACGCAATCAAAATAGCACTTGACGCGCTGCGTAGTTTGCCAACCATAAAAGAAGCATCGACGACAACAACAACAGGAAAGAGCCTACGCAAATAAATACACCTTCATTTTCCGGGTTTGGTGACCAAAATGTGTAGCGATTCCTACACCTGTGGCTTCTTTTTTCTCTTTGACAATTCTTACGATCTAAACGCAACATGATCAATCATTTGCGACCATACGCTACATTCGGTATGGTATGTATTACTGGGCTACTATATTACCTATCTTGACGAAAGTGTTCATTTCCACCTTCCATGATCCTTTAAAGAGCGGCATTTAGACATTCATACCATGCCTTGGACGACTCCAACGAATCGCCAGCGAGTTTCAATTTCGTTCCATTTGAAAACGCGACCACAATTCCATGATCCAAATCGCGGGATGCACCAACATCGACGACTGTACCAATGGGTTTCAGCTGGTTATCGACGTCATTCGCATACCCTAATGTCTTACCGTCAACCACGTAAAACTGACGAAGCTTCGAGCTGCTGGTCACGCTCGTAAGCCACCCACCATACACAGCCGGCAATTTCTTGCGCTTGCGACTCATTAAATATCGTTTCACATTAAAGTTTTCATCATGGCGACACGCATTTGCCACGATCGTGCGCCAGCGCTTTGCACCTTCGTAGGTTTCGACGTGAATTTTCCAGGATTTGCCACTACTTAGATGAATTAGCAATCCATTCGGCTTCCCGTCCCATTCTTCGACCGATTTCACTTTATCACACGCAAATACAACGGAATTGGTATCTTTCGCAAAACTCATCTCCAGCCCATGCAGTGTTGCATAGACACGGGTCCACGACTTGAACAGTCCTGTTTGTTTAAATACCCATCCAGCATGGTTGGATCGGGCAGTTTGAACGTACGTACTTTTGATAGCCGATACTAGCGCAGAGGATGTTGAACCACGTTGATTGGCGCTGGCAGCCGACGACATGGCGCCGTACCAGAGCATCTTGTCATCGAAAGATTCGGCGTACATGACCAAATTCACACCAGAATCTAACTGGATGACCAGTCCGTTCGGGTGGCTGTCTGCAAACGACACCGCTTCAACAAAGCCCGAACATTTCGAATCAGGGCTGCCACGTTCATCGTCCCTGCATTCCAGATAGCCATCAATGCGAAACACAACAAAAGTGCGTTTCCAGGCTTTGTTCTTCTCCTGCTTAAACAAATAACCTTCATGCTGCTCCGATGCTGTCAGTGTGTAGGAGGTCTTGGATTGGTCGGTTAAGTGTTGACTGCGCTCCAAAGCTTTCTGGATCACATCTAGCCATTGCTCGTAATCGTCCTCATTCTCACATCGTACATGCAATTGGCTGCCGGAGATAAACTCAAAGAGCAGACCAAACTGAAGGCCATTCCATTGACGGATGGTCTTGACCGTGCCGAACCCCTTCGGTGCTTGCCCGATACCTTTGCTGTACTTAAATTCCAAACCAGACAAAGAAGCATAGTATCGTTTCCAGGACTTGAATGTGTTGCTCTGGATCTGTAACCACCCTGTATGAGGCACGATCGCTGCACTGGATGACCGACGTGTATCGTCAAAGCACGATAGGCGCTGAGCATCTTTCTTTGAACCATCTGAAACGGGTTCAGTTGCGAATTGAGCTGATCGCCTTTCATTTTGAACACCAATTGCACTCCCTCGACGCTCTGCCGACCTTTGATCGGCTAGTTCGCTGTACCCTCGTCGTCGGTGACGAGCTTCGGAATTGGCATCCCCTCTTAAAATCGCCTTGTAATTAGCTGTACTAATCGGTAGCCCCATGACCGCATCATCGTCCTCTTCACCGTCAGTTTTACCACGGCTACCGCTATTACAATCGTCATTCGCCACGCTATTCCGCTGTCGATTCTCCTTGTTGTTGTTGTTGTACTTATTCTTTTCCATATACGATCGATCTGTGACGCCGGCACTGTGTCGTCCTAGATTGCGGTCACCAGCGATCATGGCTATGTAGTTGTTTGTCTCCACGGGCAGACCAAAAACCGTAGTATCTGAGACGTCGCCATAGCCACTTCCACTATTGTTGCTGATGTCATTATCATGCTGATTTGACACGGGGCTCGTCGGCGCATAGGAACCGCGTCGGCCGGCACTGTTCTGCGGTTGGAAGCGAGTATTGTTTAACAGTGCCTGATAATTGCGCGTGTTGATGGCCATCCCGAGTGTCACATCCTGGTCATCAACTTCTTCTTCACCACGTTCGTTATAGCGGATCGTCATCCGCCGTGCAGGCGACCGTGTGGCCACCTGTTGCGTCACCATCGTCTATTTTACGTGTGAATATGATCAGAGATAGATAGATAGATGAACAAATGGGTGCCTTGCGTTTCTAGGCTTCTTCTCGATCCTCCTTTTCTTGCTTCTTTGCCTGTTCCTAGCAATTTTACGAATGACGGTCGCAACCAGCAAAGAGACAAGGGCTACTATTGGAAGGTGCGAGTAACTGGGAAAACTACTTCCTGATAAATTGCCTATCCCTATCGCTCTCTTCCGCCAACAATCACGAATCCACCCAATTACCTTTGATATTAAATAATGTAGATTCTGTATATGGTGCAAATGTTATATATTGTATCAATTTTTAACTTTATTATTTATTAACCTGTTAAAATAGTTGACTATAATTTGGGTACTACAGTTGGGAAAGGGTTAAGCAGGCAGGGATCGTGGGTAGGGTTTCGGAGTGATGGTTATCATTTTTTTGGGAGTAAGGTGCATTAACTACATCGGGTCAGAATCGGGACTGGGACTTTAGTAGTGAGAGTGTGGGACTGGGCTTACTTGGTCAGGACAATCGTCAAGCGCCACAGTATTTTTAGGATGGATAGTGGCCAGTGGGTACGTCAGCTGAATGCAATCCAAAATAAAAAATTTCAATACCGTTAAAAAAAATTACGAACCGATTTACTCTTTCACGATATTCTAGATCCTGTTATGTCATTCATGCCCAGTGATATGCACAAATGATATATATATTCAAAATCATGCATAAATCAGTTTATTACATACTTTGACATGAGTGATATAAGTTGTCAGTCCGTGGAACTCCTCCTATTCAGTCTTGATCACAGATCTAGACAGTACATGTCTAGGTTTGTTTTTGCCAATATGTTTCAAAAGGTGGTGTCAAGTTTTTAACCCATTGATGTTGGGTGTGGGTAGGTTTTTTTTTTGTTTATAGTGAATGACTTTACTGGATTTGTATTTTGTTGGTGAGTGTGAAAGGCTGTTTCATAAATGAAGCCATGAGTGAATTCCAGGCAAAGATCTAGCCAATTTGATTCGATTTGATTCGATTTGATGACGATGCTGTTATCTGTAGGCGCATCCTCCTCCCCGAATGTACGGTTTTGAAGTCGATACATTGTCAAGCATGGTATCGATAGAAGAAATTGGCTAATATGCGCCAGATGATCGATAAAACATTCGTTTCCTGTGCGCTACATGTCTATATTAGATTTAACTATGCGCATGTTTCTCCAGATTTTCTTCATACCCTACAAAGAATTGTATGTTATCAGCACATGATATCTATCCATATGCTGACCTGTGAAACGATACTAGAATCTTTCTCCCAGCGAAAACATGCATATGCTATACATGGCTAAGAATGGATATGGAGCTGTTGACCAAAAAAAGGAGCCAAATGATCAATCTTAGCATCTGCATTTTTGCGGTAGAGGAATCTTTGTGAAGTACTTCAATACAAACCGAAGACAAGCGAAGAAAGGCGTTTGATGGTGATCCATATATCTCCTTTATTCGTCATGATGCGCCCATTTCCGCTGCTTCCACACCATCCAAAGGCAAGCCAAACAATTCTGGTTGGATAAAATGATGGAATATTGAATTTATGATTTGATTGGCTATAAATGAGATAAATGGGAAACTTGGCAACATCAACGCAAGTCCAATGCGAGCATCAAAGCAGGGTTTGCAGGCAGGAAAAGACGAGCATGTGCGCGTGCTGCCGCCCTCTGCCAACTGGTACAATTCCAAGGTATAATACTGTGCATCATGGCTATACGGCTTTCACTGCCTTTCGCTGGTAAACACGTCTGATTACTTACTGTCTTTTATGTGTAGATCTGTGATTGGGGGTACAATGATGCACATGGATTGCTCTTCGCATTTGGAGCAAAGAATAACGTTTTCATTTACCAGGTAATACAATTCGTGCAGCATCAACGCGTCCAACTTGTATAGAATTAATCGTGTAAAGAGTCACGTTCCATGTACGGATTTGGTTATATTTACTCTGCTGTTGCTTCCGTGAATGGATGGATAGGTTGGCGAAGCACAAGATGACGACAAAAACACAGCTCAACAAGAACAAGGGAAGAAAAGCAAGTTTTACGATGGCATAGAGACGCTGTTTCATGCGCAAATTGTGCGTGGGAGGAAAGATCAGCGCGTGACGGCTGTGCAAATTCTTCGCGAAGACTCGAGTGATGATTTGCTCGTATTGTGTGGTGGAGAAGAAGGCAGCGTACAGATTTGGTATGTTGGTGCATTGATCTCGTTTTAGACACTCTATTAGATTTGAGAAGATGACATAATGTGTATTTAGAGGATTCTCATTATTTTTTTTGCGCACAGGAACATTGCAACGCTGAAGTTGGTGGAACAACATCGTAACCACGCTCCATGTGAGATAACAGTGACTGCGGGTTCTGCATCGCTAGAGCCGAATGTTATTATTGCAGGTGATCGACAAGGCCAAATCAGTATCTGGCGACGTGATACGTAAGTTTAAATGGTGCCTAGTAATCTTTGAGACTTAACGATGAATAATGCTGGTAAGAATGATGACTTGATGTGCTCGTGATTGCAGCGGAAAGGTGACAATGTTGAAACCTGTCAGCGGCGACTGCGTGTTTGCAATGGACCGTTGCCCACAAGACAAAGAGCTCGTTGCGGTGGGCTACCGCAGCGGCGTATTTTGCGTCGTCGATATTGGTCACGGGTCGATTCGATATCGACTAGATGGCCACGACCAAGAAGTTCATAACGTCGCATGGCAGATCCCGTTCAATTCTTCACTAAACTCCACTACTTCAAGTACTTATATGTGGCTCGCATCATCGTCTCGAGACAAGACGATCAAAATTTGGAAAATCCCATTAACAGCGACTACAGATGAATCGCCTCACCTTTCAAAGGTGCTTGCTCTTCCGAAGAGTAATAAAGGATCATCTTACAGTCAAGCTAAATGGCTATGGCTCCCAATTGCGTGGAGCTATGGAAAAACGGATAAAACCATCAGCAGTTCAGAATCACAACATTCATCATTCCGTTTGTGGTCCGGCTCATATGATGGAAATTTACTTTTATGGGAGTGGCACGCCGATGAAGCACAGCAATCACATGGCATGACGCAGAAAAAGCCGGCAGTGCCATGCAAACCAACTGTTGTCAAAAATGGCCATAATCGTTTTTTATTCAGTATTGTCACGATATCACCAATAGTGGGCTTGCCGGCGAGCAAAGCTGCTAGACTTCCGTCTATGTTGACGACTGCACTGGACCGCGAATTTCGATTATGGCGAGAACAACCGATGCAAACAAATAGTAGTGCTAGAGAAATGTGTGTAGACACACTTTTGGGGCTTGGTGGTCACGTGTATAGCGTGGCATACAACCCTCATACTGAAGTGATTGCTGCAGGTGTCGGTGACAACACAATACGCTTGTGGAGCATCAATGCTTCCAAGTCCTTGTCATCGAAAAGCACTTTATATCAAACGGATTTGCTATGGAAAGGATTAAAGAGCAAAATTACGTGTGTCATGTGGCATCCATTGCAACAGTCGATCCTTGCATATGGAACGGAAGATGGCCGGCTTGGTGTGTATGATGTTGACTCCAAAAAACACTCCCGTTTTCGTTCGTTCCATGACCATGAAGTTAAGGAATTGCATTGGAGAGTGAAACACTCGAAGAGTGAAATGAACACACAAGCTGGGACAAGCAACTCATTTCTTGAAGCCATGAAAGCGTTGGAGACAGCAGAAGCAGAAGGACAAACCTTAGAAGAGGCATTAACAGCCCAAGGCAATGATGTCGAGAGGCGGAAACGCGAGACAAACAATGATAACAGCGTGCAGATACTACTATGGAGCCAAGATATTAAAGGAAATATTTTAGAATCCGATAGTGAAAACGTTGAATCACCGTCCATAGAAGTGAAGTCAAATTTTTGTGCGTGCTTTGGATTTGATGGGCAATGTGAATTGGTGGCAATGGGGCGACAAAACGGCAGTGTTGAGATCTTGGCATGGAAGGCAGAAGATGAACGCAATGATTCGAATTCAAATGATATCGATTGTGGAAAACAGCTAACAGTGCTGCGGAAATTCCATGAACAGATGGACAAAGTCACATGCATAGCTTGGAGTCATTCTACAGTTGGAATGCTGGCATCGGGTGCTCTGGATGGTACCATTTTTGTGTATAACGTGAGTCCTGTCAAACATAGTGATGGTATCTCTGGTTCGTTAGGTTTATCGTCATCGAAGCCGTCATTGGCTGGTGACGGTGTTGTGGCCACTCTTGCAGGTCATTTTGGTACCATCACTTGCTTGCGCTGGTGTTCTGACACAGCTTTACTAGCATCAAGTTCTGCTGATGGAGGTGTTCAGGTGTGGAATGTCCGGACTCAGACTGGTGAAGGCTATTTTCAACATCATGTAGGGCGCGTCTTGTCTGTGGACTGGATTAGTGACCATATTTTGGTGAGTGGTGGGGAAGATCAAACGATTCGAATATGGGATCACCGTCAACAGCAAACTGTGGTCTCACCTATAAAAGTGCTTCGAAAAGAAAGCAAGAAACAAAGTCGAAAGAGCCATCAAGCCAAGACGGATACTAAGGACAGTCCTGATAGTGTGATTACGTCAGATGATCTCGGAGATTTCGAGGTGATGGCAGCACAAAATGTTTCCAATATCACAGCCGACAAATCCATTGAATCACCTGCTCCCAAGAAAAGCACGAAGAGCAAGGTAAAGTCAAAGAAGGTGCTTGTGTTTCACCCAGAACAACGTGATACCAACTATGACAGAGTAGCGGAGGATTGTCGAAAAATAGCTGGGTTATGTGTTGAAAATCAGCTGACTGGGCCTGTGGAAAACAGCAACGAGCTACTCATTGATGGTGCTTGGAAGTCGCTCTTCACAGCGGATCGTTCTCGATTACAAAACTTTTTTGCAGCCGAAGAAAAGATGTATGAGTATGAACATGACTGGGAAAGACTTGCGCAAGTTTATTTATTTCAAGGCAACATCGGCGAAGCTCTTCGTGTCGTCGCAAAAGAAGGCGCGTTGAGCCCGTCGTGGGTGGCCTATGCCCCAATGGCAGGTATGGATGTATGGAGAGAAGTTACCAATGCGTACGCTCGTCAGTTACGAGACCAAGGTGATATGAAAGCTGCAGGTACGATATCATTTTTCGTTCTTATGCATTATTGAACATAATATGTCAGGTTGTGTAACTCTATTCTCTTGTTGAGCGCATGATAGCGTTTCACTTTTTAAGTATCTCAAAAGTTCATACAGCTGTGCATTGTTATCGAAGTGCTGGTGCCTACAAAGAAGCAATCGCATTGATCCGGTCGCGAATGAGCTCTCAAGATCCCATTCTTAATGACACCTTGTGGGAATATGCTGTGTATCTGGAAAAACATCAGCGATATGGCGAAGCTGCAAGAGCTTATCTATCCACGGGTGAGTCCTTGGGTAGATCCAAAGCTGTGGCGGCGTTAATCAAGACAGACGAACTAAACTCAATTGAAGTTGCACTGGATCTATTATATCGAGCATATGAATTAGAAGGAGACATATTGAGCGAGGAATTGACGTTTCCAGTAAGCTTTTACCAAGGGGTTATACGGAAAGCGCTAGAAATGCACAACTTCGTAGTCGCTGAGAAAGCAGCCTTTTTTCTTCAGCCTTCTCTGGTTTCTGCAGATGCACGTCGATCCATGCGCTATCGACTAGCTCGCTGTCTGTTTGGCGTTATGAACGCTTTCGATCAGCATCGATCATATCAGCACTTTCTCAAGGATACATTACCTGAAAAAGATCGCTTAGCAATTCGATTGAAACAATTGCATGCTCCATCAGAATTTTGCCAGTTATTTTCGTTCATGATGGAGCAAGTACAAAGCGAAGATACGGGGCATGAGCGTTCCTGTCAGATGTGGGAACTTCTAGGTTCCACATCACTCAAAGATAGCTGTGCAGCAGATATTTCGTCAGCGTTACGGGGTCGAGCAGAGAGTTTCTGGGTTCAGGTGTTCGCTGTATGTGATGAGAATGGTGTTTCGTTTGATGAAGATACTAATGGGAACGACGATACTTTAGAGGCTCAAGAGCTACTCATGGAGAAGGACAGCTTCGCCTACCTACTGCGGCCAGTATCAACCGTTTCCCGCAAAGACCACATCGTTTCCTATGCGACGGAGACTCTGATGAAGATATGCCAATGTTTGCTTCAGTTTGTCACGGATGTCATGACTGGATGCTTTGTTGGTGGACTAGAGCGCATACGAGAAGCTCTTGATATTGCATGGAAGGCTACGGAATGTGTTGAAGAGGACTATCATAAGGATGCTGCTAGCTCCCTACACGTTGATCTGGTTACACTATTACTTCCAGGTGGCTTTATTACGACTAAAGGACTGCCTCTTTTTGGCGAACTGGCTGCTGAACCGAAAGACACGCTGATCGTCTGGTGTTCGTTTCTATTCTCGCAATGTACAGCATGGCTCTCTGTTGTTACAAAGACGACCGAGGATGGTTTGAATACCGATAATCATCAATGCGTCAATGAAATGGTGACGCTACTTCGTGAAGAGTTGCTAAGTTGTAAATCACCTTCATTGGTCAACGTAATGGATCTATACAGTCAAAAGCAGATGGCAGCATTGCTAAATGACATGCTAGTGCTGGTGCATGGACGACACAAGTGGGGGAATGACAAAACTTCAAGTCTATGTGAAGATGAAAGCAAATATGAAGAGAGCAGAAATGAAGACGTCTCACAGGAACGTGAACGTAAACGCGAAGATCTTATTAACAAGCTTCTCGATCTACAATCGCAGCTCTGCTTGCCCGATGAGCTTCTCTAAAGTAGAAATCAAGATTACTGGTTCCTTAATGATGACTGCTTGAGTCTTTTAATGGACTACGGGTGCCGGCTCCTGTAAGTGCTGCTTCCAGTTCTTCGAAAGCCTGTTTCTGAAGATGTTGTGTATTGCGAAGTCGTT
Source organism: Pilasporangium apinafurcum (assembly GCA_001600495.1). Classification (NCBI taxonomy): domain Eukaryota; phylum Oomycota; class Peronosporomycetes; order Pythiales; family Pythiaceae; genus Pilasporangium; species Pilasporangium apinafurcum. Next base: position 81,805 of record BCKE01000015.1, on the reverse strand, counting down.
GAATCAGCTCCAACTCCATTCGTTCCATTTCCTGGACTTCGATCTCGCGCTTCCGAATCATCTCTTCTTCAGCACGGACTTTTTCTTGCGAGCGCTCTTTCGTGATTTTGTCGATTTCCTGTTTGGCTAAGAGCTTTTTTGCCTTTAGCGCTTCTTTCTGGTATGTGATTTCTTCTTTCCGCCGAATCGCTTCCGATAATTCCTCTTGCTTCTTCTTGTCCATCAACTCTTTCCATTTCTGCTTTTCCTCTTTCAATTGTAGGGCTTCACACCGGCGTGCCTCGGTGAGCTGCATACTCATTTCGCGTTTCTTCTGGATGCTGTCGATGCTCAGCACAAGTTCACGCTTCACCTGGATCGATGCTTGCAGCTCCTTCTCGGCCATCTGTGCAATTTCTCGAAGTTCAGCTTGCGATCGATCATTATCTTCACGCAATTTCATCAACTCGGATGCGCGGCGACGCGTTTGTTCAATCTTTTTCCACGCTTTCTCCTCCTCGGTTTTCAGCAATGCGATTCGATTCTTTAGCATCAGCGCATCTTTTGCCGCTTCTTGGCGTCTCTACGGACACATGGGAAAGCACTTGATGGTCAATTCAAATTACCCAGGCAATGCTGCCAACAGGAACACAAAACACACGCAACCAAACCTGCTTGGCTTCGATCAGTCGGCTCTTTTGCACTTCCATCATCGCCAATGCCACGGTTCCCGGTCTATCAATTGTCTTTCGCTTTTAGTTTTCGCGACTTGGGCTCTACATAATCCACACTTTCGAAATCCAAATGGGCTCGAAAATAGCTCCTGAGGATATATTTGGTGCCCTGCCAATCTCAAAAATACCGATTTCGACATGATCATGATTAACACACCGAAATATTATCATCGACAAGATGTAATGACCAGCAATCTACAAGGCATCGCACTATATTTCTCTTGTACAACAAAGCTCCTACTTCCCTCTTTCACTCAAAATAATAATGCCAGATCTCACATCACTTCATTACTTAAGACGCCACCGCTAAGGCTTCGTCTCCTTCCAAATCTATACTGCTGGCATCAATACTGGCAGCATATTTACTTGCCAGCTCCAAATCCGCCTTCAATTGTTCCATTCCGGAGGAAAGTAGTTCCCAGAGATCCGGTGACTGGCTTTGACTATCCGCGATGCGATCTTCTTCTGGTAAGTCAGTGTACTGTGATAGCTGCTGTGTCAATCGGTGGGCGCGAGCAGCCAACACATTGTTCTCGGCCTGAAGCTCCGCAACCTTCACGCGTAGCTGATCCTGAATGTCCGATTCTTCAAAGCGGCTCTGTGCCAACTTTTCAATCTCATCTTGCAAGGATTCATTGGCGTGCGCAATAGAGGCAATTTCTTCTTGAGCATCTACTTGCGCTTTCTGAGCAAATGCCTGTGCTTCTGCGACTTTCTCTTCACAACGGCGGGAGAGATCTTCGCAATAAGCTTGCGACTTTTCCAGTAAGTTCTCCAACTCGCGGTTTGTTTCTTCCAGTCGCTGGTTCACTTGTTCAAATCTTTGCAAGTCCCCACCGAGGCGAGTGTTCTCCTGCTCCAGCATACGCAATTGCGCAATTTCCTGTTGAAGGACATGCTTTTCGTTTTCAAAGTTATTCATCACACTCTGCAACTGCACATGCTCTAGCCGGAGATTCTCCAGATCTGCAACTAACGAATTTCGCTCGGAGCTCATCTGGTTGTGAGTTCCTTGGTACTGCTCCACGTCGAAACGTAACTGTTGTACTTCCGTGACCATCTGTTCCTTGTCATGCTTGTATTGTAGCACCAAATTGTTTAACTTCTGGACTTCACCTTGATTTTGCTCCATAAACGCTGCAAGTTCACCCTCCTTTGCGACCAAACTCTGGTTTAAGTCGGCATGTTCGCGTTTCAATTTCTCGTGTGCTGATGTCAAGGTTTCAAACTGCATTCGAGCTGTTTCTAGCTCCTGTTCGGTATCTTCACGAATTTTCTGAACCTCTGCGACAAGCGCAAGATTTTTCTTCTTTAGAGCTTCAACCTGAGAAAGAAGCGACTGATACTCACCTCGAGACGCATCGATTTGCTGCTCGTACTGTTTCAGCGCTGCTTGACTGTTGTTCAACTTGGTCAATAATTCTTCATTTTCTCTTTGTAGCACAGAAACCGTCGACTCTGCATGACGTGCGCGGTCAGCTTCCTCGTGACACTTCATAGTCAAATCATGCAGCTGTGCATCCTGCAAACCCTTTAAATTGTTCAGTTCTTCTTCTAGAACCTGACGTTCCGACTTGACTGCTGAAATTTGAGCCAGGAACGACTCATTTCCCTGAGCATATTCATGAATTCTTCCATTTAGTTCGGCTTCAACAGACTTATAATGATTCAGCTGGAGTTCCAAATCTGCAATTTCCTTGCGAGCTCGCTCAAGATCTTGCCGAATAAAGGTCGCATCATGTGCCGCTTGCGTGTTTACATCTGCCGTAGCGCGTAAACTATCACATTCGCTCTCCTTTTCTTGTAATTCAGCACGAACACGCTCAATCTCCTCCACAACCGCCTCAAATTTAGACTCCGCCTCATACGCGCTGTTCATGTTTTCTTGTGACACTTCTTCAAGATTTCTCAATTTCTGTTCCAAAGAGGTAATTTCAAGCTTTTGTCTTTCCGTCACGTCTTCCAAGTCACGAAGACGCATCTCGGCCTCTTCAATTGCAGCTTTTGATTTCGAAAGTTGCATTACCAGGCTTTCCCGCTCGCTATTTATGAATGCCATTTGCTCTTCCATTCGCTCGTATGACATTATACGATTCTGCAAATCCCCATTCTCTTGCTGCGTCGACCCATACAGTTCTTGCAGAGTGTTAAACTCACCTTGCAAACTTTCATGAATTTGTTTCAGCTGGTCAAGTTCATGGCGAATGGATTGGGCTTGTTCATCACTGGTTATGCTTGCAACGGCTTGTGTTGACTTGAGCTGTTCTAGTTCGACCAGCAACGCTGCATTTTTCGCTTCAGCATTAGCAAGATGGTATTGAACGTCCGCCAACGCGTCCGACGATACCTCGAAGTTCGTCTTCGTTGCTTTTAAAGCGTTTAACTCATTTAGCGCGGCATCATGAACAGATCGCAAATCTGCGAATTCCCATTCAACCGCTCGTAAATCCTCGATTTCTTGGAGAACAGTGGTATGAGACGCTTTTAGCTCTTCGAATTGACTGATGACTGCATTGTTTTCATTTTGAAATCGTTGAAGTTCTTCCCTGAGACGCTGAACATTGTCATCTCCGTTTCGAGCAGCATCAAGTGCATCACGCTGAGCAATATGCAAGTTTGCCAACTCACGCGACTGCGCCTCGTACTTCTCCTGTAATTCCTGAACAAAGCGCGCTTGTTCTGCTGCTGCGGTTGTCTTGTACGAAAGTTCCTTCTCAAGCTCCAACACTCTTGCATCCAACATTGCATTTTGAGCACTTAAATCCCGAGCGGTAGTCTCATCAGCTTCACTTTTGACAAAATTTGCCGCAGTAGCAGAGAGTACCTTGTACTGTTCTTCCAACCATGAGTTACGGTTGTTCAAATGAAGGTTTAGATCCATTGCATCTGATAATTCGCGCTGCGCTGCCGAAACTTGTTCAGTTAGGACTCGGATTGCTGTTTCTTTCCATGGTTGTCTACAAGAAAAGTTACATTAAATATTTCATCCGAGGAGTGAGATATTATCATCGAACAAGCACCTACTTATCAAATGTCGGAGCATCCCTCGCATGCTGATTCACGTTCCTTTCGGCTTCTATAGAGGCCAATTCCTGCGTTTTCTCATTCAGCTGTTCCTGCACCATTTCAAGTTGGTGTTCCAGTTCAGTGAGCTTTTCTTGTAAAGCGGATTGGTCCGATAAAGCATTTTCTCGAAGCTCTGCATGCTTCAACATGGTTTCAGCGGATGTCAGCGCAATTTGTTGCTTCAAATCTTCGTTGATCTTCCACAATTCCATACAGTCGTGTTTGTAATCGCCAATCTCCTGGGTCATATCGCTCACCAGAGCCTCAGAGTCTTGCACTTTTTTTTCTAGCTCCTCAATTCGTTCCTGAAGCTGCTTCTCAACTGTATCTTTCTGTGCCATCAACTCCAAACGAATCTGTTGCAGTTCCTGCTCTTTTTCGCGGCTTGTTTGCTCTATTTGCTCTTTCATAGCTGCCACGCCAGCATCGCTTTTCTCTGACACAAGTTCGACCTGTAATTTTAATTGAGTAATCTCGTCATCTTTTTCCTCGATAGTCAGTTGATGTGAAACTTTCATTTCCTGAACTAACTGCTCCTTTGCTGACAATGAAGCTTCCAAGGACTCCCGTAGCTCCGTTACCGACTGCAGTGTCGTCTCTTTGTCCTCTAGTTGTTGAGAATACTTACTTGATGCACTTTCTTCAGCCAAACTGTAGTAAACACATAATTCGAAATGTTAGACCTCAACTATCCCTCACAGTTTGACGAGAGCGTTTTGTACCTCATCGCTTCTTCTGCGCGTCGTTCTGCAGCTTCCTTTTCGGCTTCCATTTGCTGCAATCTCTCTTCATACTCCTCACGAACTTGTTTTAATTCGTCCTGCGTGGTCGCCAACGTCGATTTAAATTCGGCTTTCGTCTCTGCAATTTGCTGATCCTTTTGTTGAATTTCCTTCTCTAATTCCGCCTTCACTGCCGTCAAAGCATCACTATAAAAAATCAGATGCATATAAGTCAAATCACATGGAAATTCATGCATACACCAAAGAATTAAACCATATAAACAAGCCTACCGCATGTCTGTGATGTCCTGCAATCGCTCCATCAGCATCGGTTCCGAATTGTAATCGATCTTGTATTGCAACTGTACGTTCTGGTCCTTCAAATCCTGCACTTGTTGCTCCAACTGAATCACCTCTGCTGCCATCCGTTCGCGCTCCTTTTCCATCTACCAAACGATCAATCACACAAGCAATAGTAACTAAAGCGTCGCAAGTAACATGTAGTAACACACGCACGCATAGTTACCTGCTCAACAAGCACTTTTTTTTCGAATTCGTGTTCGCCAACCTTCACCATCAAATGGTTCAACCGCTTGAGTAGCATCGCCATGGGTGATTGCTCTTCTTCGTCATCATCGACTTGCTTACTACTACTACTACTTCGTCGAAATGGGTTCCTCAAACTTGACGATGACGTGGTCGACTTTGTCATCGGCGATGGAGCCGATGGGGGAGTCGATGGTGACGATGGTGCCGTGCTATTCTCTCCCGGAGACGGTGAGTAGTGAGGCATGCTAGTCAGCGATGGTCGTTTATTAGTAGATGGCGTTGCTGGTGGTGGTGGCGGTGGAAGCGGCGGGATTCGTGCAGATGAGAGTGGCGGGTCGCGGTCAACCGCGGGTGGGGAAATGGGAAGCAATGGGCTGTGGTCGTCTTCATCGCTCGCGTACACATTTCCGTTTCCATTTCCATTCGCTCTGGATGCGGCACGTGTGTCCTGATCGCCAAAGAGCACCGTCCACATCGCCACTTGTTTCTTTCCTTCAAGTGATGATATCTGGGGACTCTCGGGTGTAATGCGCGTGTGTTATGTCGTGTGTGCGTGTGGGGGTGGAGGGGGTAGAGGTTAGGTACGTAGTGTGGGTTTTTTGTTGATAGAAACCAGAACAGAAGACCGCTCTTCTATTTAGAAAAACGGGAAAGTACCACGAAAAGATATTGAAATGAGTCTGGCTAGTTCCTGCCTCGAAGAGATCATATGAGATACGAAAGTACGCCAGGAAGGAGCTCCTCTTTTTTGTTTGGGTCCGACTTGACCAGCAAAAGCTCATCAAGACTAGATAACTACAGAGTAACCATCTCCGACATCTGAACTCGATGAATAAATGYTCATTCTTGACAAAAGATATTTCTAGCAGCCTTGATATCTCTATCAAGGACAAACTTACAGTGAGGATACTCAAAGACTTTCTYGTGCTTCATTGCGTCGTTGATTCTCTCACACTGAGAACAGATCTTTCTTGTATACTATTCCTCATACTCGATTATGCATCCTCTAGTCCTTTCCATCTTGTACTTCAGTAGTATCTTGAACTTGTAGTGAGAYCACATGAGCATTGCTCTTGACACCTTGTTTGAAATCCTTTTTCGCTTGGACGTCRTGTTAGATGTCTGAAAGAACGAAAGAAGGACTTCATGATAGTTATCCGACAATCACTTGAAGACTTTGTGATGCATGTCCGATATCATTGCTTTCACCCATTGGGAAACTCGATAGATCATTCTTCTAACCGATATCGCTTGTGTTTGGATTTTTCTTGAGACAACTAAGACTAGAGACGATCGATCAACAGACAACGGTAACCACGATCCTCGAGATCTGCTCTCTACACGTCATCTTCACCAATCCGGATGGTCTTGTCTTGTTGTCGGTTGCATGAAGAGAATGTGCTATGCAGCCACTTCGATCAAGATTGTTGAAGTGCTTGATTTCTGTCGTACAAGATAGAGTGCTTGGCTACTTGATGAGATTCGGCAAGAAACAATCGTATATGTTTGTCAATCTTGGTGTCGGAATGATGAAATGGGATCCATTCCTTGTTCTAAACAATCATCAATCGATTCAAAGTCATACAACTGCGTCCTGTGCTTTCTAGTGCTTGAGATAGCTCTGACGTTAGTCAGTCCTTGAGGAACTTATCCTCTAATGATAGTGGCGAACAGTGATTTATTAGATGCCGGTGTACGACTCAATGGTAATATCGCGGGCATGGATGCACTTGGGACTCTCGCTGTCCCATATAACCTCGTATGTGTAAGCTTTGCCTTCCTGTCGCATCGATACTACAGCGCCATGCTTTCTAGACAATCATTTTGATTTTCCATGCACTCAATCTTCTCGAGCACGAACTGTTATCGCGCCACATCCGTTCTTGAGCTCATCGCGGAGAATTGGAAACAAGTTTCTGCTTCTATTGATAGAGATCGGTTCGCTTCAAAAAATCAGTTCAAGATGTATCCTACAGGTAGGAGAAATGGGGGTAGAGACTAAGAACAAAAGTTTTCGGAACACTTACATATCAAATTGACCCCGTTATTTGACCATCGAGTGTCAAACAAGCTCGACGTAATGAATCCATAGAACACCAATAGAAAAAGCCATGCCAAAAGGCACACCAAATATGAAAACAAGCACAAGCACGTATTTTTAATAAGCAACCCAAAAACAACCTCTCTGTCGTACAGAAAGCAAAAAGCTTCGCTTCCCTTTTGTCTATGCACCTACTTAACGAGACCGAGTCGTGCCGTTCTTGCGCTTTCCTGAGTTCTGCCACTTGGCCAATTTCGGAGTTGCAAATCGATCGGCTTCGCCTGCACGTGCGCGTTTGTTGGCCTTGCGTTGTGCCAATCGCGACACGCGTTTTGCCTCTTCGACAGCGCTTTCATCGGGGAACCCAGTCTGGTCACGCGGCGCCACCAGCGATTGTGAGCGGTTGCGGGACTTGGAACGCAGTGCCGATTTCGAACGTGCACGTGTACGTAAATCCGTGCTTTCAACGTCTTCCATCTCCACATCTTCCATCTCGTCACGGTCACGTTTGCGGCCACGATTCTCTTCTCCAGCCTTGCGTTTTGCTACGACCTCTTCAGCGTGTTTCATTTGACTCGTATCAACACCCAGAGATTCCAATTCTTTCTTTGTGTCAGAGAGTGTGCGCATCTTGGCCAGCGCCTTTCGTGGCAGCACCGAGCGATTCTTATTCTTGTTCATGCGATGATCAGCAATGATAATCGCCTTCTTCTCACGAATGCGACCCAGCTTATCCTTTTGTTCGTCATCCAAATCGCTAATGTCGTCTTCGTCCTCCATATCCATGGGGGCGTTGGCCATGGCCTCATCTTCTTCTTTCTCGAGCGCATCTAATCTCTTGAGGATATCAGGGTCAATGAAATCGGCAATGTTCTTACCGTTCCAGATTTCTGGAATGGAATCCTGTACCCAGTCATCGCTCTTAAGCATGCCCTTGTAGTGTTCCTTAAAGTCAAACGAGTACACACCAGCACCACCATTGGCATTCATCTTGTCCTTGAGCAACACACGTGATGCATTGTTGCCACCATTCTTGCGAGCTTCCAAGACACTTTCAGGGATCGACACTTCACGTGTCACATTGTCACGAGCCACAGGCACCGCAACCGACAAGCGATTCAATACATCCGCAACCTTGTTGCCCTTAACCTTGTTGTTTACACGATGTGCGAGCAATTCGTCACACGCATAATTCTTGACATCCGAAACGTTTTCTTCCGAATGGTTTGACATCGTAAAGAACTTGGCCTTGGTCTGCTCCACAGAGTTATTAATGAGATCCTGATGCTCTTGCGACAATGCCTCAAACTTCATTTGATCAATCTTGTTCGCGACGAGCAACAAAGGCTTGTTTGCAAACAATGGACGGATATTGTGGAACAAACTCAATTGCTGTTCAATCGTAAACCCGCATTGCTCCGAAATGTCCATAAAGAACAAAATCGACGCCTGCAAGTGCGCAAGCGCTGTCACGGCCTGCATTTCAATTGTGTTACGCTCCTCCAACGGATGATCAAGAATACCGGGTGTATCAATCACTTGCCACCGCAGGTACTTGTAATCCAAGTGACCAACGTACAACGCCTTGGTCGTAAATGCGTATGGCTGCACGTCAACATCAGCGCGCGTAATCTTGTTCATGAAACTGGATTTACCGACGTTCGGAAATCCCGTGACTAGCAACGTTCGTGTATTTGGGTCAATCGACGGCAGACGCGACAAGTGCTTGCGCACTTCTTCCAGATACTCCAATGACGCCTTTTGCTTCTTCAATAACGTACACATGCGACCCAACGCCGCGCGCTTGAGCTGCTTGCAACGGTAGAGCGAGTCACCGTACTTGATCATACGCACATAATCCTTCGCAATGTTATCAATCAATGCACGTGCAGTGTTGACCTGTCCAAGCGCCAACTTGTAGTGGTCGCGATCATACAAGATGTTGATGAGATCAGCATAGAATGGATGCAAATCATCCAATCGCGGGAAATCGTCGATGATCTGGCTGAGCTTCTCCTGGCAAGTTTGCTGCGTGAATTTGACCTTGCGCATGTAAAACGCGCGGATACGAGAGATAGCATACGTTGGGTGGATGACAGTTGGCGTCTTGCGCTGTGTGCGTGTGAGCACAATGTCGATGAAATCCGACGCCGACGGTACGGTCTGAATCTTCTTAAAGTTGTATACGACCATCGTTTACGCGCCGAATATATATGTGTGTCTATGGAGAGAGAGCGGCGTAGAGCGATTGGCGGCTGACTGAGCCTTTTCTCCTTTCGCGTTCAACGCTATAGGTTTTCAATGATGTGCGTCCTTTTGAACCAACAATAGGCTACGTTTGGTTGGTTCTCAACGAATTGGTACAAGGTACCAAAGGTAACTCATAATAATGTGTCTTACATAAAATTGAGTGATGCACACTAAATTAAAAATATTATATCCAAAATTAGTATAACTTGAAGAGAGTCATCTATGTGTCTTTTTATTGCGGAACCACCGAAGTTGCGATCGACATCAATGTAGTGTCATACACAAAAAAAAACATTGTCCTTGAACGCTTGTTGCTGAATGCAACAGGTAGGAGCAATATATCTATCCAGTATATTTCGCATAGAAGTAGTTTCTGTGGTCACTACATTCAGACTTGAATGGGCAGTATGTGTTCCCACCATTTGCACAATTTCATAGAATCGTATTGATATATTCCTTTTCAACTGGTCATTTTTACCAGCCTATCCGTATTTAGGCTGTTACGGCGTCTGCAGTGCCTCCGAGGAGGCGAGCTTTGGTCGATAAAGACGTCGAAGACGCGCGTAAAGCAACCGTTCATTGCCCGTATAATCCTCTAGCAGTTCATCAGCCACTGATACATATCGCGGATCATATTGGTTGAAAAATGTTTTGAGTTGGTAACTGCATATGATCACCAGGTTACATTAGATCTGGGATGCATCCATGCATTTTTGCTGCTGTTATCTGCCTACCTGTGTCGCTTGAAAGTGTATAACATGGAGGGTGGCGGGAACAACGCATAGCGTAGCATCAACACGAACAGCAGTACCATGCCGTATTCATATGCACAAGCTTTCATGGAATTCTCCTTCCAGTGCCACGAAGGGTGCGAATATGGTGCATTTTGTGGTGTTGTCGACTGTAAAGACAATAGCAGCATCCCTGCATGCAAGCACGACACTACAGAGTAACATTCCACGGAAAGAATCCTTTAGGCCAAGACTCTCATTTTATAGACAAGAATTGCCAAATACAGTGCTTAGCGTGAGTTAGAACTACCAAGAACAAAGTATGGTAAAACGACCATCCACATAGACATCAGTGTGAGTCCCAGTGTCATGGCCATGCGCCACCCAGCAACATCCAGTGATTGTATCCATTGTACATGTGCACTTGGTACTATGAGTTCCAGCACATGATGTGGGATGACATATATCGCCACACCCACAGCAAGAAGTAGGAGCTTCAACCAGCCTTTGCATCCCCTTGACATCTTGACCATCATTCTCGATCAAGCGTCTTCCATAAAAAAAGGGAAAAATTGAGCAAGATCCTATTTTAAATCTGAATGAAATTAGGGACAAATTGTTCATTAAACGCGGGATGTTTTGCTCTTTGAATTCGATTGAATACCAGCACCAGCAATGGATGCACGAACTGCAGGTCGATAACGCAGCGTTAACAGGAGGACGGGGCACTTGGTATCCTGGGACGCGGCGAGACGATTCTTCTCTCCCCTTAACAGTTTCTTCAAGCACGCACGCAGCATCACAGTCACTGGAACTATATCCGTGCGAGACGAGACTTAACCCATCAACAACCCCGTTAGAATCTTGTGTGAATCGACGTCCGATATACTTACGTCGAGAGCACACGTGAGAAAAATCTTTTCCAGGCATTGCACATCCTTAACGGACAGACAAAAAGGAACGTTGAAGCTTTCCCCGTTGATTGAAGTAGAAAAAAGGGGCAGAAAAGAAGGGACGTCTCAAGCGTGCGGGACTGGGGAGGACGATGAATTTGGCGGCGTTGGCACGTGAAAGAAGTGCAGATGCCAATAGTCCAACCGCTGCCACGGAGACGAGCATGGGTCCACCAAGTAACAATATAACAGGCAATTCAGCGTGGAATGTGGGGGTGCACCGACGCGACCGCAAGCTCTGGTGTATGCTGAAAGAGCGTGTAGACGCCGATGTGGAGGATCCGCAACTAACGCTGGTGGAATTGGATGAGATCTTGCGCCAGTTGATGACGATTGCATTGCCCAACCCGCGCATTCGTGGCGAAGATGTGGCCGCAATGGTGGCCGCATTGGTGCAGATCTTGCCGATAAATTCAGAGTTGCTCTGTTCGGATTTCACGCGGTTTGTGCAAAAGTGCTGTACGAAGGAAAAGGTGCACTTCTCCACTGATCAATTGCAACGCGTGGTGGAATTTTTCCTTAATTTCATTAAAGTTTGTTCAAGTTGGTACACTGCGAATGCGATTCGTGCGCTGGGATTGATATTGCATGATAACGCTGACCGCGCGAGCACGGAGTTTGAACTGCTCTTCTCTATACTGCTCAAGTATTTGGATCCATCGGGTGTAGATATTGAAGCGCGGTATGCTGCTACAAGTTGTGTAGCGAATATTTGCAATCAAGCAGGCAAGACCCCTGAAGTGTATAGGTATTTCACGTCGCTGCTTCGTATGGTTGTGGAAAATTTCCGACAACAGTCACAAAGCTTGACCAAAGGACAAAATGAGCGCATCTTGGTGAAGACGTGCACATGTAGCATGAAGTGCGTATATACGATCATTAATTCGAACTTTGATCGTCTTGCAGATCGCATTGAATCCGTTCTTCCAACACTTTTGAACTCCATGCGTCAGGTTATGGGATATGGACTGGTACTACAGCATGAACGCGAAGAAATGGTATTTTCATATCAAGAGGAACTTCTTCCTTCAGACTCGGATTCATCAGTATGTGGTTCGGATGGATATGGGAGTTCAGGTCGTCAAATTGGAGAGTAAGTGCATTTATCCTATTTGTATTGTGTTTCTTCTATCTATAATCAAGCGATCTCGTGCTTTTTTGTGATATAGAGGGCTACTTGCTCGGTTACGGATCACTGTACTGTATACCCTTGAAGCCATCGCACAGCATTTCCCAAAGTCAATCACTTCATCTATCGGTCTTTATCTGCCGGAACAAACAACGCCGTACATGACGTTATTCAACAGCGCTCCGTCTGTATTGACACTTCTGATCGCGGATCCATGCGAAAAAGTACGGATTACCGCAGCAAAGTTTTTGGATGCATTTTGGGAACAGATTCCATTGAAACAATACTTTCGGCATTCATCAAGTTTGGTTACTCCTACATCGTCGTTTGCATCGATGCCAAAACGTCTATCACTCATGCTATATCAAGTGCATGTAACCCTCGTATATTGCATTCAAAATGAAAAGGAAAGCGCGCCGCTCACTCAGATGCTGAAGGTAATACTAATGCCGTGAATGATCTTAAATGAATTCTTGCTTGACTGTGCTGCATTATTTCTCCAGACTACTGCTTCTGTGATCCAGCATTGTCCATACGTCAACGTAGCTACTGTACTGGACAGAAGTGAATTGAAACCAAGTCTCGGCGATATTTTGAACACGCTAGCATCAAGTTTGTACGCAGTGAATTCATCTTCAGGTAGAAAAACGTCATAGGTACCATCCCTATTTATCTATGGAAATCGTTACAGGGCTAATATTTGTGTGTGCAGATCATGGTGTTCGCATGGCTAGCTTATCATGCTTCTCGGCTCTCCTGAACATCCAGGACCGTTTACCCTCACTACTGCAGTGGATGATCTCTATTAGTGATGTGGAAAAGATCATAAAGGTTGCGCATGTCACTATTTTGTGTGGAACCCCATCATTGTCCAAACGATCTTTCGTGGAGGAGCTGCTACTGCTAGCATCACGACCAGATGATTCTACGCGTACGCTGCTGCGTCTTGAAGCGATGTCATTATTATCAAAAATTGCCAAAAACTATTCGCCTGCGCTAAGGTAAGTTGTGATTCGTATTTTTGGTGATGATCTTCATTTCTATATGCAAATCATCGTCTATTGTATGTTCGAAATAGTGCCAAATGGAAATGGCTTGCAGAGTTTATGCTCGCAGCATTTCAAGATATGGATCCTAATGTTCGTCTACAAGCGGTCAAAATCTTGGAAAACTACATCAAGGGTGAGAGCACGAATCATGGTGATGCTCACGTACCGTTAACTATATCCCCGACGCATGGCGCGGTGGAAATAACTCCTGCACATTCGCAAAATTGGCTCATCAACGTTCAGGTATATAAGTAAGAGATTCTTTACTTGTGATCAAAGTAATGAGCACTCACAACACTACTGTGATTGTATCTGATAATCATAGTATGCCAGCGCTGTATCTCGATTCGAGTGCTTGGATTTTATGGCCACGCACTTGATACGAGCTTTTTATGATACATCTCATCATGTTCGAGCGAGTGTTTGTGCTTGCTTCACATTGTTGCGTCCGAATGATTGGATCTACCTACGCGACAAGCAGAGTCGGTTGCCAGCGTTAGCTAAAGCGCGTAGTCATTCTCTCGACTCGTATACACGGATATTCCTGGAAATACCAAAAGATAGCTCGCCTGTTGTCCGCGCGGCCGGATTTCGCCTTCTTGGCTCGTTGTGTTTGGCTCCATCGTTCAAAACACGACCATTTGCAAGTACTGTGGTGACTTTGGCGTTAGGGGCACTAGGAGATTCGACACTGAACGTCCGTGTTCGCGCTGCATGGGCTCTTGGCAACGTGTGCACCACACACGGCCCAGAGATTGGCGATGGTTTTCAATCATCTTCTGATGATGATCCAAAGACGCTACCGCTGTATGAGCTGCTGCCTGCCTATCAAATGCGGCATATTATCGAGAAGATGCTGTTTTATGTTAATGACAATGACAAAGTGGCATCTAGTGTCGCACGAACGCTTGGTCTGGTTTGTCGATGGATCTGGTTTGAACCCTTCATGAACTCCTTGTCACGTAGAGAAACGAGTACTCTGGAAGACCTGTTGGGGCAGACGATGGCTGTACTCGCAGTTAAAGTCAATGTTGGTTCGCCAAAAGTGCGCTGGAATGCCTGCCACGCCATCGCGAAGGTCTTGCTATGTCCAGGATTACCGTTGGCTTCAGTTACATGGGCACCTGCGGTTTTTCAAGCGCTCATCAGCGCGATTTCCCAGCAGGAAAACTTTAAAGTGCGCATCAGTGCATCCAGTGCATTGCGCGTATCGGCAACTAGAAGTGCTTATGGACCGTTCTTTAAATCTGCATTGCATGCGACCATCGACGCGTTGGAAACCGCCTCGGATCTTAAAGATGTGACGGAGTTCAAGTACAAGGAGCAATTGGAGACGCAGCTGTCGTTCACTCTCGTGCACCTGATTCACATTGCTACCGATGAGGACGACCAGTTGATCTGGCAAGCGCTACATAATAAGCCGGAGGAGTTCCTGTACGATTGGTTACTGCATAACGTTCATCGTATGTGCAACGCAATTGAACGCGAGCAAGAGGCTGCTGAAGCGGGCGGAGATGGTGGCAATGACGATGCTCATGGAGATATGGATGGTGGAAATGGAGCTGCAGGTGGTGGCATTGGTGGTGGGGAGGTTCATGATGTCAATCCTATCAAAAAGGACGAGATACTGTCGGCTATTCGGTCTCTCTTACGCATCATCCAACGTGAGGATACCGGGAAGATTTATTCAATTAACTGTCTCTCCATTTTGTATAACGCAAAGCTGCGGTTGGAACGAGACGTATTATACTCCAGTGAAGACATTTCATTCGAGTTTTGATCTAGTGAATGTATTGCGGTGATAGTACGGTAAATGAAGTAGTGTATGTGGTTGTTTGTGATTGTGAAAGATGGCAGCAGAACTATTTTCTGGCAGTTCCAATCCACTAAGTTAGCATATTTTCACATGTCAAAAGCTTTTCCAGAGTGGAACAAGAGATAAACGTATTGCATGTGACCAGCAAACCGAGAGCACACCATTACATTCAAGACAAGCAAATTCTGTCCGATTCTACGACATAATCAGCGGTGGTGAGCAGCTTTCGGACCTAGATGTTCATATTCAAATTTCAAGGCCGACTAGACCGACGGCGCCTGAAGTGCTGGTTTCGATCGGAGTTTGTGGACTGAATCTGGTTTCGATGCTTAAGTTTGCGTTGCTGTTCGACTTCTTTACGCTGTTTTACTTGCTCGTCTGTAAGCGGCAGGTAATACAACATTGGCTTCGTCTCTGTTTTCATGAAGAAGGCATCGATAGACACAGGCTCTGCCAAAAAAGAAACGCTCTGTTAGTTTTTCTGCATGTTAATATGAGACGGCAGTCAACAGCTACATACTGGGCCGAGAAGAATTGACTTTAGGGCTCCCTACTGCATCACTTCCATCCCTCGCTCTCTGCTTGTTGCTAGCCGATTTGCTCCCCTCGTTAGTAATCTATATGGCCAATACTGAGTACATTCATCCTTTCCTTCTCTAATAAAACCAACACGTGATTTGCTCCAAAGCCCACCTGTATGGCAGTTCGGTCCGAAAATGAAGCACTAAGTGCCCGCCCGCTTTCCGCTGGCCATACTTTCCCATGTAATGCGTCGCGTGTTTTCACAGCCTATAAACATAAAGCTGTGTCATCAGGATGTTCCGATATGGCAAGGGTGGGAACCTTGTCCGTGATTCAGCATCTGTCAATAATGAATTACCGTGTCTACGTCTGCGTAGGTGACATAGCAATGCGTTTTAATCGCGTCCATCCAGAAGCCGTTTTCTACAAAGTCACCAAATTCCTGTACAAGAGTCTAGTCCACAGATACATAGCCATAACACACATACGCACGTGTCATCACAGAAGAATTCATAGTTTACCCACTAACACGTGTGTCCATGCCCATACCTTCACCGCATTCAGCGTGAATGGGCGCAAGAAATTTTCTATCAACAGTGTAGCGGTCACCGTTTCCCTGCAAGAAAAATTCATGATCTCTTAGTATTGCGTGCCGCAGCATAGACTTGATTGTTTATGTTTATGTGCTTGAGTTACGTTGGAGGAGAATGAGAATCGGTTGTTTTTTCCTACAGAATTCAAGCCAAACATAAGCATACGAATCGTTCACACTGACAAGTAAATGCAATATGCAGGTTGTTTTTACCACATCAAGACGCTTGTGATCCACAGAAACAGATTGATCTATTGCTGTTTGTTTGGTGCGTAGTTTCTTCTTCAATGTGGAGGCGCGCTCCTCGCCGTCATCCGGTTGCACGCGCTTCTTGAAATCGTTGCACTTGTTGTCATCAGCGTTCGTTCCCGTCGCATCACTTTCCAAACGACCAGCAACAGTCGATTGCTGCTCGGAACTACTACCGCTTTTTGTATCATCATCATCATGGGGCTCTTTACTACTAGAAGTACCTGCTGTCGATAAAATTGACGCCGCTGGCTCAGTTTCGTTGTCCTGATCAACTGCAATTGCAGTCACTGGCGCATGCTTCTCTTGTTTATCCGCACGAGTGCTGACATCCTCTTTATATTTTCCCTGAATATTACGCACAGCCAGCCATCGTAACGTTAAGGAAAGGAAGTTTTCCAGTGCTGATCCTCTGGAAAGTAGGCAGATTTGCTCCTACCTCTTGGTTATCGGTGTCATTACTGTTCGCTTCGGCCGTCAAGTAGTCCTGCAGCCGGGCCAACAGCACTGCCTTCAACACATTATACACACAACCGCATTAGCTCATTTCTTCGTTGCTTTTTTCCCCAATTCACCAATGCAGCAGAGCAATGCACACTTACTTTTGTACCCGTTGTGTCCAAGTGATGCTTCCGCAGTTTCAGCTGCAGATCTTTTACCTGCCAGACAAGCAGAAATAACAAGACCACGTATAATCAGACCAACCAATCATTATCTATCACCTGCATATATAGGCAAACTGGCAGCATCAACAGCAGTAATATCGATACCTTCATGCGCGAAAGCGCGCGCTCATCCAGCTCCTTCATATTGCGCTCGTAAGCTTTGTGCTGCTTTATACAATTAACACTGATATAGCTGTTATGTATCATAACTGGTTGTTCATAATGGAAATATATTCCAAAAATGTAGCCATGTACAAAACTTCCCTCACTTAGAAATCTGTCTGAGCTCTTCTTGCATGTTTTGGATGCACTCACGAATTTCCTGGACTTCTTCACTATCTTCAGGGAACCCCTCTTCCATCAGAGCAGCCATGGATTGTCGAAGCTCCATGGTATCACGGTGAATTTGCATCAGCAATGCCAGCTTGTCTTTTCGTAATTGCAGATTGGCTAGTTCCATAGCGACACAATGTGCTTCCGCTTTTCTTCGCTCTTCACGCTGTTTTAGGTTCATTTCTTGACGCATTAATTCTTCTTTAGTTTCGTGGCTCGCCTGTTCGTGCTGGCCATTATTGTCTATTATCATTCCCACCGTCTTAACTACGAAAAAAAACAGACAACAGAAACGAGAATCAGCAAAACAAACAGGAAGCGCGATCATGGCTGCGCCAAATTCAAAGTACCTTTCTTAGATGGACGAGAACTGGTTGACAGTTGTATGGGAACATCTTCGCTGCTAGAGTTGACTATGTTCAGCTGATCAGCTTGCAACACATCAGCGGGTGTAACTATTTCTTGAGTATCCAGAGTCGTTTGATCAGGATGTAGCATCGACGACATCGGTACAGTCACTTCCCGAACGGAAGATGAACGTGGATGCGAAAAAAGTGCCAATGGTTTTGGAATCGTTACCAGCAAGTGTAAATACTGCACGTCCAGTCGTTTTTTTGCGTACAGTTTGAATTCACCACGGTGGTCAGCTTCAGCAAACTTACGTATAGCAGAGCGATATGCTGCGCTGACATCCTTCCACATCTCCCACAGTGAATCTCCGTCCGCCTCTGTGAATGCAGATGCATCCACGCTGGCAAATTCAGGAAGCGAATGCAATAATTTATTGTATACTGTTGCATCTCCGTCATTATAGGTCTTTGTGACGAGACGCCAGAACGCTGCAACGTCTTGATCACACTCTGGAATGCTTGACTCTATCGAAGCCGCTGCATTGGTGAACAACACCAGTTGGTCGCAAAACTCGTATGAGAAGATCACGTTCAACAGTCGGAACATTGAATTTGTCGTGGTGTTCTTCTTTTTCGGTCGAATTGCTGTGTGTCGTGGTTTCTTTTGAGAAGAAATGATGGAAGAAGTCGATCCATTGTAGTGTTGATCAGAAGAAGGTTGAGATGGAGTGGATGTTGATGATGATTCCACTGCCACCAACGCACCATGCAACGCGTCGAGATATGCGGCCTTGGTTTCCGATCGAATCGCCAAGCGCCGTTTCCGACACTCGGAGCGCAGCGCATTCGCATTCATGGCCCTGAACTGCGCCATCGCGTGCTCGACCATTGTCGTTGGATCGGTCATTGTTGCCACAGTTTCCTTCCAAGTTAAAGCAACTGCTGTCCTACTAAAAGCCATATTTTAACCAATCATCATCTGAGACAGATGGGGTGCAATATCTGCAGATGTAACAGAGACGAGAGCATCTAAATATGTTCTGTGGGTGTTATCATTGTGGCTAGACCTCTTCGATAGTACAGGACAACTTGCTGATCATGCGATCACAAAACACCACAAGCTGGCTGCATTGACTTCGAACGGTTGTCAACATATCTGAAATACATGGCTGCGGCTTGTTCAGATCGTGCAGAAGCTCCAGAATCTCTTCACACAGCGTCAATAGCACTTCCTTCCTTTGCTTCATGTCCGCTACATTGTTGCCATTGGCAAAATCCGAATCAAAGACCTCACAAAACGCAACGACACGAAAGATACCAACAAAAATTTCTTCTGAATGGTGCGGAATCCGTGGCCATGCGCACAAAATGGTCGTCCGCAGAGTCTGTAGGGTTTCCAACAGCATTGGAAGATTGATGCTCTCAAACGTAGCGATCAACACTTTGAGTAATGGCTGTAAATACCGAATCACGTGGATGCTGTGAGGTGCACCCATACGCGAGACAATCGGACGTAAATGGCGGATAAAGACAATACGCACAGTCACATCAGTGCAGAGACTCGTGTCATTGAGCAAGCGTGGCATGAACCGGTCGTAGTGCCCCAATTCACCTGGAGGTGATAACTGATCTAAACTTGTCACCAGACAATCTAGTAACAAATTCAAGGTCGCTGGTTTCCGTGAGGTGATCGCCACACGCAATACTTCCAATAGAACATCCGAGTACCACCGCAACTCTGTAGCAGTGGTGTTGTGTACGACATGCTGCAGCATCTGGGCACCGACAATCTGGGTCGAGTCGTCCAAATCGTCGATTAATGGAAAGATCAGCGCCAGCAAACGACCCAACAAATCTCCGCCGAGGTGTGGAAACGGTACTTGAACAACCACCCATTGTAGCACGTACTTCGGGTATGAGTGTTTCGCCACCCACTCTTCCTTGGAGGTAATTTGTGAACACAATGCTGTGATTTGAGCGACAAATCGCGCGAATAAATCAGATGGGGTTGCTGCGTCAGCGATCGTCAAGCAGATTCTAAGAATGCCTTCGGACGTAGAGTAGCTCTTCGTTAGCTCCACAACGGGGAGTTGTCCACAAAGGATGAACGAACATGCGGACACCACGAACGGCATCCATTGCAGTAATGACTTTTCACTATGCAAATTTACCTTTACCGCCATTTGGTCCACAAACACACGCAGTAGTTCGACCAGCGGCCAGAGATGTTCATCAACATTTGCCAGGTTCATGCTGTCGGTCATTGCACCCACAGAGGCGACGTATTTCAGGAGAATTCTGCAAATTTCCTTGACAATTGCCACGACTCGTTGCTCATACTCGCTAAAATTGTTGGTGATTTGCAAGCTTTGAGTCAGCTTCTTCACCTGTTCCAGCAGATCTTTCTTTTTGTTCTGTTCTTTATGTTGTTCGTTTACCACTTTGTCAACTTGGATAGAACCGAGAAGCTCCTGGCGAAGCGTCTCCATCCCATAGGACTCGAACACACCTATACAGCTATCCAAAGCACTGTTTGTCTTTGCAACCGACGCTGAATCTCCTTTCGATTCTTGTATCACCACGATGCAAGCAGCTCTGTTCACATTGTCTTCGTTTGCCATCATGTCAATCAATGCGCCACACACAATTCACCATCTTTTTTGATCAATAAGAATCTTCAATATTTCTATTGGCTAGAATTATGAAAATGACAATAAAATCACTTATTGATTGGTCGTAAATACCCTCATATTAAATTTACAATAGTTGTCTGCATCACAGCACGATAGCCCATATTGTTTCTATGGGCTCAAGATGTGAGTGATATGGAGAAGTAAAGACTACTTCATGTCCCTCCTCCTCCGTCATTGCAAGTGCTATATGTAGATCTCTCTGCGTACTAGGTCGATATTGCTGAAGCTACCACTAGCCGATAGCCTACGATTTTTTCCGTTGGTTATGCCATTTTATTGGTTTTCTGAAAAAAGAACCAAAAGATTCATGGATGGCGCCGTGGAGTGTAAATACATTTGATCATGCTATCATAGTGCACCAAACGCCTCACAAGAACGCGTTGTGCAATGATCACACACACCAGCTCGATGAACCAGGAACGCAAGCGCAAGCGCGACGAGCAGGAGGTTGATACACAAAGAGAAGATGAGTTCAAGTACTCAACCGTCACCATGAAGTGGCTGACGCTCTGCTGCAATCCCGTCATCCAGCAAGAAGTAAACGAGCGAGTGCTGGCGATAAAAAAAGATCAGATCGAAGCCTGGCACGTCCCAAACATGCATGTGCTTCGCTGTCTCAAGGACAACATCCCGCTGACGAAATTCACCGTGATATTTTTCACAGATGCTGTACTGACATGCTTTTACAAGCAAATGTACGAGAGCTTGAAGCAGAGGGAATACAAATACGCCAGGATCATCCGGATGATGCCTTCGTTCAAGACAGCGTCGTACGATCAGTATATGACAAGGATTAAGTACGTGTGAAGGGATCTCAACTTCTTGATGACCTTTTGCGCGACGCATTCATTTCGTAAATGACATTTCTTTCAATCCGGAGTTAGTCGGAAGACGTTAGTACATCTGGCAAAGCGGTTGGTGTCCGCACCAAATTCTCGGATTTGCATTGCCCTCGATGACTGGAGTCAATAGGACTTCATCAAGTGTCACGCGCCCGGACCCGTGAAGCAGTTCGCACATGAGCTGGCAAAGCGCGGGACCGTGCTGCAGATCGACGAGTACTGCACGAGTCAATGATGCTCCGAGTGCTACCAGCAGCTTGAGGAGACGCCATTTCCAACGAAAAAAGCTGATGGAAGCATAGGAGTCAAGCTTTTCCACCAGGTTATCCGATGTAACAAAAGCGAGTGCAGAATCACGTGAGAGTGCGACGTGAATGCATCAAAGAACATTCTCACGCTCGCCATGTGTCTCCTACGTGGATTTCCAAGACTATTGGAGCTACGGTGAGGAGTATGCGTGGGGCAAGAGTAGAGCCTAGCAAACTTTCAAACGCGTCCACACGGTTTAGTCTTTATTTTGCTAACCGCCAGTAAATTGCGCATTTCGGATCAGAAAGCCAACGTTGTTGAAGTTGTTTGGGCAAATGTTTTTTTTATTTTTCAATGGATAGGTCGGTGACGCGATGTGCGTTGGCCAAAAAAACTTTTCAGTGGGTGACATGGAAACGTCATTTCGTTCGTTTAGAATTGTGATCTGATCCGCTACTTAATCAGAACTGGTCCAGTATGTCTTTTCGACATACGTACGGTACGGTGTGTGTTGAACCTGCCAGGTCCGCCCTATTCCTGCACGTGATGGCGTGGCTCAAGGGTTCAATGCGGAAAGGGAAAACGCTTTGACACCACGTCTACAATTGGTAATACTCAAATAAGTATACATGTGACATGCCGACATTCAGAACACGCCAATGGGTTTTAATGATTTTATATGAAACAACGTGTTTCTGTGAATATTTAATTAAGTCACATAAACGGGTTTCTTTATGTTAAAACCCGACCCGTATCTATGGGACCCGCATCATGTGACGACGGTGCGTCACGTGCTTCAACTCGTGCACGTCCATTGCGCCAACCAGCACTGTATTGCCTTGGAACATGGGCTGACGAGGCGGCGTTCGCAGATGCAGATGATGGGAACCGAACAACGCAACTCAAAACGCCAAAATCTTCTGTGGGTTCCAAACGCTTCTCGGTTTCCCATGTAGCATGGCATCAATGGAGTCATTCTCCAATTTGCATTCCATTGCAAACAACAACAAAACCAAGCAAACCAAGTCAATCAAGAATGGCCCACGAAACCACTACAAAGCAAGTAGGGCTCGCCAACTTGGGCATTGAAAACAACTGCACGGTCTACCACAACCTGACCTATGAGCAACTTGCTGACCATGAAAAGAAGTACAATGAAGGTCATTTTGTCGCGAACGGCACATTTGCGGTAGACACTGGCAAATTCACTGGTCGCTCGCCCAAGGATAAGTTTATCGTCAAGCAAGCACCATCGGAGGACAACATTTGGTGGGGTGAGATCAACCAACCGACAACCCCAGAAGTGTTCGATGCCTTGTTGGCGAAAGCGACCAAGCACTTCTGCTCGGTCGACCGCATGTACGTCTTTGATGGCTACTGCGGCGTGAATGAGAAGACACGCCTGAACGTGCGTATCATCACGGAACTCGCGTGGCAACACCACTTCGTGACCAACATGTTTATCCGCCCAGAGTTCAAGGACATCGCAGAGAATTTCAATGCTGATTTCACGATCATCAACGCCTGCAACGTCGTCGATGATGAGTGGCAGGCGCACGGCCTGAACTCGGAAGTATTTGTCATTTTCAACATTGAAAAGCACATTGCGATCATCGGTGGCACATTCTACGGTGGTGAAATGAAGAAGGGCATCTTTTCGATGATGAACTACTACTTGCCATTGAACGGTGTCATGTCAATGCATGCTTCTGCCAACATTGGCAAGGCTGGTGACACCGCCATCTTCTTCGGTCTCTCTGGTACGGGCAAGACCACTCTGTCGGCTGATCCTAAGCGTGAATTGATCGGCGATGATGAGCATGGTTGGGACAACGAAGGTGTGTTCAACTTTGAAGGCGGTTGCTACGCCAAGACCATCGACCTTAGTGCTGAAAATGAACCTGATATCTTCAACGCCATTCGCCTGAACGCCATGCTCGAGAACGTCTGGATCGACGAGAAGACAAATGAACCGGACTATTTCAATAAGACCAAGACCGAGAATGGTCGTGTGTCGTACCCGATCTACCATATCCCTCACCACCAGGCGGAATCGCGTGGTAACCACCCAACGTGCGTGATCTTCCTTACTTGTGATGCCTATGGTGTCTTGCCACCCGTGTCAAAGCTCACAACAGGCCAAGCACAGTACCATTTCTTGTCTGGTTACACTGCCAAGGTCGCCGGTACCGAACGTGGCATTACGGAGCCACAGGCGACGTTCTCAACGTGCTTTGGCGCTGCATTCATGACGTTGCACCCGACCAAGTACGCCGACTTGCTCAAGAAGAAGCTCGAAGAACACAACACACAAGTGTACCTTATCAACACCGGCTGGTCTGGCGGTGCCTATGGCGTTGGCAAGCGCATGAAGCTTTCGTACACACGCAAGTGTGTTGACGCTGTGCTCGATGGTAGCATCAACAATGCCACATTTGTGGAAGACCCAGTCTTTGGTGTACAAATCCCAACATCGCTTGAAGGTGTGCCGTCAGAGATCCTGAACCCGCGTGATTCGTGGGAAGACAAGGAAGCGTTTGAGGCGACGCAGCTGAAACTCGCCAAGTCGTTCAAGGAAAACTTCAAGCAGTTTATCCTGGCTGACAACGATCTGTCTGTATACGGCCCACATGTATAAGCGAAGATATTTTCATGTTCATAAATAAAAATTACGTATGTATCCCTTCAGTTGGTTAAGAATTGACTTTATTCATGTTCGTAATTACCTCAAGCTGTATGCTTGTTGGGTTCTTGCATTGTCTGGAAACTTGGGCCTTCCAAGTACTGCACTTCATTCAATTCACTTCGCTGGACAGTGGTTGGATTGGTTGACTCGCTTGTCGAAACAAATATCCATCGCAATCGCTTTTCGGTAGATTCAGCTGAGCCACTTTCTACTGTAAGCTGAAGTGGTGCAATCTGCACTTCGTTTGCGTTTACAGAGACAATTTTTCCGCACTGCCAGTCGCTCACGATCGGCTGCCATGTCTCGAGACAGAGCGTCAGCGTCTTGTACGCCAAGACATCGTTCACTTGGAAGACTTTTTCAGCAGAAGATGCTGAGGGAAACGCTGCTAATAATGAAGACAGCTCCTATATTACAGAAACAGCGTAAGTTAGAGGATTCTACACGAAAGACACAACATATACAATATTCTTTTGCACCTCTGCTGCCTCCTCAGATGACGCACTTTTGTCTAGAACCGTTGCAACAATCTCATAAGGTCGTTTCCACATCTCTTCGTTCCTGGCTTTCTTCCGCTTCGGTTCATTGGCGTCATAGGCTTTGCTACTAGTTGTTCCTGCAGTTGAAGGCGCTGATTTTGATTGATGATTCAACGATCCATTGCGATTGCTTGTGCGTACGCTGCTATGATTAGAATCAGAAGAAGGACCGTACTTCACCAAGTCTAATGGAATGTTTGGTTTGCCATGTCTACCATCACCAGTACTGTCTACTCCATCGTTCTTTACACGTACTGGTTCTCCACCAGTTTCATCAAAGCGAAAGTGTGCTTTTGAGCGCGGGAATCGTGTCATGATCTCCTGAGTCTGGGCTGACGGTGCGTATTTTTCATCATTTGATCGACTTGATTCCGATGGCTTTATGAGAGCTATAGCGTCTGAAGCACCACTATCACTTGGTTGATCGCCATTCTTCCTTCTCACATCCTGCCCTCGACGCCGCCTTGGTCGTCGTCTGCGTCGCCCAGATCGATCAGCTTTGTTTTGCGTTCCATTACACTCAGTATCTGAGTTCACCTTTGAAGTAGACTCTTTTGTCATAGCTCGGTGATGCTCGGGCAGCGATGATGATACTGTAAGTGAATCTCGCTTTTGAGCAGGCAATGTCAATGTTTTGGGAGTAGCATCATCATCCGAACTGTTGGAATCACTAGAGCTACTAGAGCTACTAGAGCTACTGCTAGACGAGCTAGTAGAACTACTCATCGAATTGACTGGTATTGCCCGCTTAATGTGTGTCTGCTTGATGCGTTGAGCGATGTTGGATAATCCGTTTGCTGTTTTTTGCTTCTTCCTCGTCACAAAGAGTGCATCTCTTGCATCAGCGACGAGCTTTTTACCGTCAGAGTTCTGCTTATGTTCATCGTCTTTTGCAGTTCGTTTCAGTTTTACTGTTTTTACCGTTTTCACACGTTCCTTTGACGGCTGCTTCGCTTTCTTCTTCGCCTTCCGTGCTTTCTTCTCTAGCTCCAGACGAATTCGCCGTCGTAGCTGCTCCTTCTGTTTCTTCATTGCATCTTCATTGTCACTGCTATCATCAAGATCATCAGATGATGAAGATGTGACAGAGGATGATGATGAAGATTCGAGTGGTGGTAACATCTTCTCTTTTGTCTTTCTCTTCTTCATGTTGATGTCTGCATGTTCAATTGTATCACACTCCCCCTCTACTAACGTCGCGCATTGTACCGTGATGCTGTCATTATCACGCACCACTGCAATCTCTTGATTTGGCAGCACATGCAACCCATCAAGTAACAGCTCAATACCACCAGGACACCGATCACGCAAGTCGAATTCTTCCAGCAATGCGTGCGCCAAATCACCCACAAGTTTTACATTACGTGGCACCAGATACCAGCACGCATTGAAGCCGCGCTGTCGCACCACGAACTGGCCGATTTCATCTGCAAAACGCAGCTGAATGCGTCGATCGATTGACGGATGCACCGCCATCATGCTTGCTATCGTTGGCAAGGATGCACTGTGGTGCCACAGACAGAAATTGCACTGTAATGATCAATTTTATTGGTAGAAAATATTCATTTTGTTTCATTTCATCCAATAGTATTATTTTATTGTATATACTGTGGAAATATGACTATAATATTCTGTTCCTTGGTTGAAGTGCTCGGAGATCTGTTTGTGTCAATCACCCGTGAATCCGATCAACCACATCATTCTTGGCAAATATTGATATAGTAGATGATTGTTAGTGAAATCACAATAAACTAGTGGTGGTCAATCCGCTGAACACGGCTTTTAATTGCCTATTACACGATTGCACAGTTAGAGAGGAAACGTTCGCCGTCTGTGGCAGCCATTACGCTCATCCTCGTCGCTTTGACTGCGACGAATCCTCTTACGTCTGCTAAACAGTGAGGCAACATTGCAGTAGTCGGGAACGACTCCGCTTGAGTTAACAGCTTTCCATATTTTTTTGTGTAAACAGGATCTGGGAATCCGTTGCGAATATGAGCAAATCTAACATATGTCCTCTCATACTTCAGCACTTCTCATTCTTGGAAATACTGGATTCTAGTAGCTCCGTGTCCCAGCGTCACCGTTAAGCAGCTCCCAACCGCCAAAGACCATGCTTTTCCACAGCCGGGCAAACCTTGTCCCAGTACCAAAATTCTCAAGTCAAGAACATGCCGCCATTGCTGAGGTCTGTCCAAGTTGTAGTCTCTCGTAAATCTTGTTTACTCGGTCAGCTGGACATCATGCGGTTAATCGACACCTTCGTTGATGAATCCGTCAAATGGAGTACTCGAAAAGCCATTAGACGTCGTCATCACTATTTACTGCAACTCTTAGCCGAGCGTCGGCCACGTGACGTTCTCCACCCCACGTTTCTTCAGGAAGAAATGACGCTGGCAGCTCATCGTGGCGATCTGCGGATGCTGCAATGGTTCTGTGTTGTATATCCAGAAATGTCGATTACTTTGGATGTGTGGCTAGCAGCAGTAGTTGGTGGTCATTTGGAGACTATGCAGTACGTTTCCGGACAATTGCTGAGTCGAATGGTGCGAGGTGAGAGGATCGAGACGTCCATGGCCATGGGAACAAGTTATCGTTTGAAGGATGAACGATTGCGATGGCTTCGTCTTCTTCAATCCACCTCACCGATGATAGCATCAGCCGAAGCCGCATCAGCTGATGTGGTCTCTTGTATCATGGAAGAATGCAACAATAGGAATAGTTTATCAGTAACTTCTTAAGGCTATGTACCAAGTTGGAGACTTTGAGAAGAGCTTGAACACCAGCAATAGTGTTGGAGACGAAATATATTCTGAATTGACTGTAAGAGTGACTGCACGCGAAAAGGCTTCATATTTTCTTCTCCAATATGGATTCATAAACAACCCCCTTCCTCTAGAACATTCGCACCATATTTGTGTGACGATCCGCAGAAGATATAATGGATTCCCGCCAACTTTTCAGATGTAAAGAATGTTGAAATGACACTTCATAAGATTGCTGCTTACGCAGAGTTGCAATCAATTCAGCGTTTGATTTTGTGTTTGCTTCCTCACGAACGACTCATCGATTGTATCGCTGGTAAGATCAAGGCAGCAACACGAATGGATCATCGCCACGTAGTAGTGGTATGACGTGGGTAATCGCAATGAGCTGCAATGCCATCGTTAACACCGTCGTCGAAATCCGAGCTATTGTTGCATCACTCCAGGCGCACTCATTTCTACTTTCCAACTTGGCATGTAGGCACTCAAACGTCTTGTGTCAAACAATCCATTGATTGAGCGTCATAGATTGGCTGAAATTTGAATAAATAGAGAAATGATTCGCTAAAAATATTTTAAAAATCATTTCTATTGGTTAAAATATGTGTCTCCCCGTTTTTGTCCAGGATGTGTGAGTGAATGCATGCATGAATGTTTGAGATGAGCAATAGTTCCCACATTGGTGCATTCAGGAGAAAAAACATTAAGGAGTGAATCGACTTGTCAGTGCCAAAGTCCTGTACGAACGATGGACCGTATCAATCGTCTTCACAACCACATCGCAGCTTCATCGACTGTATTGGCAGAAACTCTAGCAGTTGATCCAGCAACTGAAGTGTATCTTTCGCCATGTGATGCCAAATTGGAGAAACGCATCTATGATTCTGTGCTCACACCCGCAGCAATCGCGTTTGTAACGCAGCTCGCCGTCAGATTTGGCGCGGACGTGGAAAAGGTAAAGCGGTATGCTATACATAAACTGCACTAATAGATGTCTATGGGAGCTCTGATATGTTGTCTGTCTCTTCTAGCTTCATCAAAAACGGATTGCTCGCCGCATCGCCACAGAACAGCATCAAGCTCGGCCACATTTCTTACCCGAAACGAAGGCAATTCGTGATGACCCTTCTTGGCAAATTGATCCTCAACCAGCGGCACTGCATGATCGTCGAGTGGATATTGGTGATGTTTCCCCCGCGAATCGCGAGTTCTTGTTACGAGCGTTGAACTCTGGAGCGCAGGTACACTGGCTGTATGCAACACATTGTAAACAGAGTGATGCACCAAGTTGATGAACTTGTTTGTTGGTAGGGTGTGCAAGTAGATTTCGATGATGGTCACTGTCCAACGTGGAAGAACACTCTTTCCGGCCATTGGAACATCATGGAGGCTACACGCGGTACGCTAGCAGTACGTTCTGCTGGTTTAACGCTCGCATCACAACCAGCATTGCTGATTATCCGCCCGCGAGCATGGAACATGGATGAAATGGTTAAAATTCTGCGATTCTTATTGCATTACCGTGATGCACATGCTGAAAGTTGCTAAGGAGGGTGTCTGGTGTTCATTGTTATCGCGGTAATGTAGAACATGCTCGTCCTAGGCAAAGTGGTTTCTGGAGCAATCTTCGACTTCGCCCTTCATCTCTTTCACAAGTGAGTCCAATGCGTTAGTGTAAGCAGTTTATTTGACGATACACTGCTCCTTACCTCTGCTTATGTTGTGGTTGTTAGTGGAAAATTATTATCACAACAAGGCAGAGGACCTTTTCTCTATCTTCCAAAGGTAATGCACAACAACATCTCACAATTTATTCAGGGACTGACCATGCATTTGTACATAGCTGGAGTCGCATGAAGAAGCTGCGCTATGGCGAAAGATCTTCGTCTATACAGAGGAGAGACTTGGATTGCCGGCGGTGAGTATCCTACAACAGAAACAACTTACATTAGTTCACCTCTTGTTGTGGCTGATTAGAATGTTTGATCGCACGAATCACAGGGCACCATTAAAGCTACTGTCTTGATTGAAAGCATTTTTGCTGCTTTTGAAATGGACGAAATCCTCTATGAACTACGCCATCACTCTTCGGGATTAAACTGCGGTATGTGGGACTACACAGCGTCCATTACCGTTCAGTTTCGACTGCTCAAGGAATGTGTGCTTCCCGACCGACAGCAATATGTCTCCATGCAGTCCGATTTTCTAAAGTAAGTCTCACGTTTTACGTACATGCTGTAATAAGATTTGACTAACACCACGATGTGCCCTGGTATTCTAGGCACTACATGGAGCTGTTGATCCGAACTTGCCAGCGACGCTCTGCTCCAGCCACGACTGGGATGGTTCCTTTCGTTCTTTCCCAATTGCCACCAGACCTTACAAAGGAAGTAGCTATCAGTAAAGCTGTCAACGCCAAACGTAGTGAAGCACTTGCCGGTTCAAACGGTGCTCTTGTGTATGATTTAACCTTGGTGAAACCCATCCAACAGGTACGTTATTCATATTGCTTATTGCTTATGGTGTAAGTACATGATTACTGAATTCTTTCATTGATTCCCAAAGGTGTTCTCTGCAATACCGAGCAGGATTTCACACCAATCACATAAACCTATCAACGAGTCCTTTTACGAAGACATTTTGCTCACAATGCCGAAGGGCTTCATCACAGGACAGTCGGTGGAAAACAACTTACGCGTGGCGTTATGTTATGTGCTTCATTGGTTTTATGGCGAAGGTACAGTCGTCGTCAACGGCTGTGTGGAAGATTCAGCAACAGCCGAAATCTCGCGTGCACAGCTTTGGCAGTGGATTCATCATCAAGTTCCGCTCCAAGATCAGCCAGGTCAGCGTGTCGACGCTAAGTACGTTTCACTTTTCTCCTTTTCGAGCCGATACCCTCTCTTTCATGTGGTCTGATTGTGGTTACATATTCTATGCTTTGCTTCTACAGCCTTGTCAGTAGGTTCTTGATGACGATCGCTCGTGAAGAAGCGGAAAAACAGACGTATCCATTGAAGAACCTTGTCGCAGCGATCAACCTTGTCTTTCGCGTGGTTACCATGCGTTCACCTCCTGCATTTCTCACGACCTTCTTACTAGAGCAGGAGCCACTCACGAGATCACTTGGATGACAGTAAATACGATTTCGCAAGCCTAAAAGCAAATAGGTTCAGCCATTAGCAACTATGGCTTCATATTAAACAAACATATCTAGTCTAATCACAACCCGACGCCTATTTTTCAGCGTTTGTTGTCTATCAGCTCATTATTTACTATGCAAAACTTTCCATCACTGCGACTGGTGCATTCTCCACGACTTCATATCCATGTCCTTTCACTTCCAAGAGTCCATGGACAGCCACGGCTTTCTTTGCATCCTCGCTACTTGTCACAAAACTTTTCACAACCAACTCGCGATCCATGATCTTTGCTAGTTCTTCTTTCGTAATGCCGCCACTTTCAACACCATTACGAACCAAGACATCATCTCTCAACAGGTCTTCAAGTTCTTCATTTGTCAAAGCCTTTATGGCTCCAGATTGGGCTTCGTTGTGCTGCTTAAAATGTCCCCGCTGAATGACCACACGTTCAAGCTTACGCTTTTCGATGGCACGTGTAATCATGCGATTTTCAAATGAATTCTCTGTTACAAGTCGGTACACGACAATCTCTTTTGTCTGTCCAATGCGATGACAACGGTCCTGCGCCTGGTTATCTTGTTGAGGATTCCAATCTGAATCATAGAATATCACTGTATCCGCTGAGATCAAATTGATACCGAGACCACCGGCACGTGTAGACAGCAAGAAGCAGAAAACGTTATCGTCGTCATTGAGACTGTTCTCACCAGCCTTGGTCTTATTGAATGCATTCATTTGTTCCTGTCGTGCCTGGAGAGAAGTACTGCCGTCCAACCGACAATAGGTGTACCCACGAAAATCCATAAAATCCTGAAGGATATCAAGGATACGCGTCATTTGGCTAAAGATTAACACCTTGTGGCCCTTGCGTTGCAGCGCCTTCAGCATCTGATCCAGCACGACCATCTTTCCTGCAGAGGTGATGATATCTTCGTTCGTAATAAGGTCACCGCTCGCATCGGTCGGTTCGTCAAACAGGTACGGATGGTTGCAGCACTTGCGTAACTGCATGCAGCGGTTCTTCAAATTGTTAGTTTTGAATGCTGCGGCCCTAAACTTGCCGTACTTGGCCGCCATCGCTGCTTCCAACTGACGGTCAAGAATCAGCGTGTAATACTCACGCTGCAGTGGCGACATCGGACAATACACGAAAATCTCCGTCTTGGACGGCATTTCATCGATAACATCAATTTTCAGCCGACGCAATAAGAAAGGTCGCAAAATCTCATGCAATTTTGATACAACTTCTGCTCGTTTCTCGCCTACCAGCACATCTTGAGCCTGCACTGGACTATCGGCTCTTATCCCTGCATCCGGCGTGAAGGAAAACCAGCTTTCAAACATCTCCAAATCATCAAAAACATCTGGCAGAATGTAATTCAACAATGACCAGAGCTCCGTGAGATTGTTTTGCAGTGGTGTACCAGTGAGCAGCAGTCGGTTCTCAGACCGCGCGCGTTTCAGCTCCCGCACAAGTAAACAGTTCATATTTTTCAAGCGATGACCCTCGTCGATGATCACATACTTCCACACAAAACCAGCGCTTGTGAAGCTCTTGGAGTCCTGCAAGATCATCTCATAAGATGTGATCACCACGGGGAAATCTACGTCATGCTGCTTCGAGCGGTTCAGCTCTTTCTGGCGCATGGCTCGGCGGGTGGTCTTGTTGCCATGGTAGATCATCACTGGGATCGACGGAGCCCATTTCTGAAATTCATTGTACCAATTCATCAGCGTAGACAATGGTGCTGTGATCAAATACGGTCCACGGACACCCAATGCCTTCAGATGTGCAATTAAACCGATCACTTGGATAGTCTTGCCCAGTCCCATTTCATCGGCTAAGATGCCGTTCAATCCGTTTTCAAACAGATTACATAGCCATCGAATGCCCTCAAGCTGGTAAGCACGTAATTTCCCACCAGTCAGCAGTTTTGGCTGTTGAAAGTGCACACGTGGCTGCTGGCGCGTGTCAACGGCCGTGTCATTCTGCAGTTCCTTCAGTTTCTTTGCGCCAGCGTTACGATCTTTCTTGACGGTGCGACTACCAGTGCGTTTTCGTTTCCGCTTGTTTGTGTTACCAGTTGGAGTTTCTTCATTTTCTTCTTCTACGTCTTCATGTTCTTCAGTGTGCACAGGCGTGGCAATTGCAGCGGTGGCCATGTTGGAGAAGAGAAAACTCGAGTAAATACCTGCTTTCTCCAGTAAATTGTCCAACTTTGCCAATTTCGAGGCGGTTTCTGCCGCACTTTCCTTTGTAGCAACGGACTGCTTCCATGCAATAGCAGCAGCTGCAGTTGCTTCCTGCTGCTCGCGATTTTCACGCTCTGCTTCTTCGATCTTCAGCATGTCACGTACTACTGCCGCAGTTGTCGCCATATCGTGGACCTGCGCGTCATCCGTCACGATGCTGGCTACCATTGTTTAGTTCTTTAATAAGCAGTAGCAGGAGGACAGTCGTTGGCTATGGAAGGGAAGAAGTGGAATGGCTTCCTTCCTTCCTTCCTTTCAGCAAATGCGCATTGCGCGGGGTTTCCGTGTCGAGTTGGTGGTGAATAGCGCGAAAGGATTTCATTGGTTAAAAATATAACCAAAAATGAGAAAAGCTTCGTATCGCAACCAACGATGAAAGGATGTGATGATGAAACGGCGCCAAAACGAAGCTCCAAACCTCATTGATGGCGATGAGTTTCCAGGAACATCAGCAATTCATATGCACATCAATTACATCACATGTGACTACGCTATCGTACTGATAGTAACTGTGTAGAGTGAACAAAAAAGCATGCATGCCTTAGTCATAGTGTGAAGATGTTTCATTGAGCGGTTGTTCTCGTCCATGCTTGGGAAGCGACACGTTCGCTGTTGGTCAATCTCATAAAGAGCTGCGTGGCTATTCATAGGCGTACGTTCTCATTGTACAGAATAGTTGACAACCAAGTATTGCACGCATCGTACTTTGTAAACCATGACGATGACTACACGTTGTATCTATTCCTACTCGCAATTCGTACTGTGCGTGGTGCTGTGCATCTTGACAGTCGATGGTAGTATCTCTACTGAAACCAGCAGACGGCAGATATCATATCCATGGGTAACCGAGCAGCAAGAGTCATGCATCTTACTCCGACAGTATCAGGTCCGTGATCGTGCTGCTACAACAATTACTAATAAGGAAGAAGTGCTCGATGTCACAGCAGTGGACACAACACTTATGCCAGATTACTGGAATGTACGTACTGATGGAGCTCATGCCCACATTGAGGGATGAGAATGAGACTAAACGCTGTGAGGATGTTGTTCTTTTCTGTATTTGACCTGAAGGAAACAATCGGACAGGCGATTGATCCTCGTATCGCTACAAACTCGGCTGATCCACCCGAACAACTCGTGAAAGTCACTGATCGTAGACACCGGCATCCAGTTTTTGCCACGATATGTTCGCTTGCGTTTCTCGCCACCATCGTCGGTATCATCATAGTCTGCACTAACTAGCACTTAAATAACCATCAAAGCGAGATTTACACTCAGACGCAAAATTTTATCATTCTCTTATTCTTCTACTTGCCGATTCCTTTCATTTCCTATTTTTCTTTCTACACTTCATCCCAATTCATTTACCTCTTTACTCGGTCTGTAAGTTCGCTCATTGTCTTTGTAATTCACTCACTAGCACTCTTTCATTGACTATGCTTGCTCTTGATTCATAGTGGCACGTTCTTCCACCTCTTGATTAAGCGCCATCATCCGAAAGTGCCGTAATTCTTCCTCCAGCGTGAACGATTGCCGACGCTCTTCAATGTATCGCGTTTCCAACATTGCGCATCGGTGTCGCAATTCGTCATTTTCTTCGTTCAGACACTCAACTTCCATCGCGCGGTCACTGGCTTCCTGTTCAGTCTGTCGAAGCAGTGTCTGCAGCGACTCATTCGCGTGGGCCAATGTGTCCAACTGTAGATAAAGATCTCTCTATAAGTACACCATACAAAACACACAATCAGCTCGTCTGATTTAAAGATACGCAAATATCAACGTATAGCATAATACCGTGCTTTCTTTTACACCCCTGATTAAAAGTCATTTCACATCCACAAACAAAACACACACTTATCGATCAATATCACCATTCAGTACTAACCAACAGCCTTATTTACTTACGTGTTGGTGTTTTCTGTCTGGAGTTCATGCAGATGCATGGGGATATTCATCAACTGCTGCTGTTGCTCCTGCAGGATTCCAACCAGTTTCTTCAGTTCATTTTGTTGGCGAATCAACGACGCGATTGTCTGCTGTTGCTGCCGGTATTGCGCTGCAGAAATCGTCATCAGTTTCTGTCGCGACGGCACATGTCGCCTTCCTTGTCCCCTTTCCGAAGACGTGGGGGGAGTTCCACTATTACTGTCCGACGGTACACTCTCAGTCGATGGGAAAAACTTTCGCACCGCTGAATTTGCCGAGGCAGTTAAGTCCGATGATGGTTCTACAGTCCTTACTGGTGGCATGGAGTGACGATGTCCATTGGGAGGCAGTGATGACACAGGGAGGCTCCCATATGAAGCTGATTGTTGATGTGCTTGATGTTGTTGTTGCTGTTGTTGACGGTGGTGGGTGGCTCCAATGCTCGCACGTCGATTTTCGGTGGACATCGTCAACGGACTCTCACTTCTCATTCGTCCGCGCCAGCGATTGCCGTTACCGTTGTGATTGTTGTGATTGTTGTGATAATTATTATTGCCGGTTTTCTGTGGGAAGCGAGTCATAGATCGCACCACGCGTTGCTTGTCGGTAGATTTCCTGGAAAGAGAACTGCTACCACCACCATAGCTTCGACTGATGGCATGATGATGGGACGGGTCGTAATTTAGAGAAGGTGGTGCAGGGGTGGTTGAAAAGTTCAGATCACGAGGCTAAAACATGCAAATATGTAGCAGCAATAAACTAGTCAGTCATAGCTCAAACTATAAATTGTTTTATGCGTTTCTGTTACAATACTTACATCGTCTCCGCTTTTCTTGGACCGCGGCGAATCCGATGCCAGCTCGATAATGGTAAATCGACCCTTGCGCTTCACCCTTTAACAGAACGTAACATAGAAATCCCGTGCCAATTCAGTATGCGTATCTCAAGGTTGATGTCAGCATATATCAGGACTGACCGCCGATCGGCTGACCGTGGCCGCTGCTCGCGCCGAGTCGTCGGCGACATTTGCTCTGGCGGAATCAGTGGGGAGATGTCCTCGGCCACCAATGTCGCCGGTGCACTCATAATTGACGCAGTATCACTGAAATCCACTGACTAATGCACACAGTCTCATACAGTTAGCCACATATCTACCAGCTACGTTGGTTCTACCAGCAAACGTACATTACAGACCGGATCACCGTCCGTACTGGCGCTACTGACCACCTGCAGCTGCTCATCTAGTACTTGGCAGTTCAGGAGATCCTCTACAACAGCGGGTGACACATCGACGGCGGTGATATCCGCGAGCAGCTCCGATGGCGGATTCGCCACTGCACTGTCCAGTGCACCAGCAAGCAGGTCCACCGCCGCGGCCGCACCGAGTGGGGAATCCGCTGGCGCCGAACTAGGCGACCCCGGGACGATCTCAGTAATGGTGAAGCGCCCTTTCTGCTCTATACGCATATTCTTGCTGCTGCTTGTGCGCTTAAGCGACTTCATCGTCTCCATGACAGGTGCTGTCGACCTTCAAATGTGCATTTGCCTGTCAACACTGCGAATTTTAGTGTGTCATCAAAAGAATAGTGTTCTACAATGTGATCCACAATATCATATAGAGCGTTTCACATTAGTATAAAAATTGCCAGGTTTATTTGTTGAACCACAACGACAACCACCACAAGATCCGACAATATGACCAAACCCTGTTGGGTCATTTCTTCATTGTTCCATTGATCGACGCGTGGGTTTTTGGTCCTATTTAGTAAGTCGTTTTCGCTCTATTTTTACATATAATAGTGTATAGGAAAACTTGAGCACTTCAACAATCCTGATCGAAGTGATCACATAACGCATTCTCTTCATACAACCGACAACAAGACAAGACCATCCGGATTGGTGAACATGCCACGTAGAG